>NNCF01127746.1:463452-587086 GCA_002313205.1 Laupala kohalensis | reverse complement strand
TATATATATATATATAATTATACACACACACTCTTGTGTCGATTTATTTTCACGTTTTCCATTATATACAGATTCTGTACGTGGCTGAAGAAGGCTGAATGCCGAAACGGTTCCATGAAATTTATGAGTGATTTTATGTTTCTCTTTGTTTTTTATTATTTTTAAAAATATATCGTTACTTAACCAATGAACCGATCGTGATGAAATTTGGCAAGGAGATCGATTAGATGTCCAGGATGAACATAGTCTAACTTTTATTTTTAAAATGTGGGATAATAAAGATGGAAATGGTTTTGGACAATAAATGTCGATAAAGTCGGAAAATAGAGTTATATCCGCTTACTCTGCCTAAACGGTTAGAGATAGGTGACAACTATGAATAGCAATATTATTTGCCTCAAAGTTATACAAAGAAATCCGCGACATCATATGTCTATCTCCAAACCTTAACCTAAAATATCAATCAAACATTATTAAAAATGGAAATGTTAAAATACTTCAATATAAGATAAATTTAAGAAGCAAAAAATCAATCATCGTCAAATGTAATGAATTGTTTGTTTAGTACATTTAACAAAGATAAAAGAACGTCTTTAAATTGTACAGTTTTGACGAGTAGTTGAGATTTTAAAAGAATTTTAATGAAATGGAACATCTGCGTCATGCCTTGTGAGGGAGTAGCTTATACAGTGATGTTTTGTATTAAATTTGTATTATTATGAATTTGAAAAATTATGGTGCCGTACATCTTTAAAAAACAAGTACTTTGTTCTTACAATATAGATAGATTTTATTTTTTTCCTGCGGAAAACGTGATACCGAGAGAATAACGATGTCAATCAATGTTGTGCAAAAGGAAATAAGACGCGAGCTTCATTTCGTTCTCTTATTTATCGCTGCCACGCGCCCGCTTTGTGCTCGGTCGCCGCTAATGTCCTCCCCGTCGCAGATCGCACAGCGCCGTGTGACACGAGGCGGAGTTCCAGACGTAGAAGAACTCCATTGTGGTTTGTTGATGGAAATGCAATGAAGGGAATTGTTTCCGGAAACTTCGAACTCAAAAACAACTATCAAAAGTAGTGAGATTCATTTTGCAGTGGTAGTATCATGAGGGAACCCAACGCAGTAAATAGTGTATACATAAGCTGCACGGAAGGTGTTTTTTCAGTTAAATATATTAAATAAGCAATAAAGAAAGAGTTCGAACTTCATCGAAGTTCTCGAGCCGGGGGTAGCGTCACCTGTGAGGCTCGTTTTGAATAAATTCATCCGGAGCAATGTTTCATTGTCCGCTGAGTGAGATACAACCGGTGGGGAATTCAACCATGGAGCATTTACGAACCATGGGACCCATTTTGTGAATGCGTCCAATAAGGAGTTCCGACCTATTCGCAATGTCTAAGAAACAATTTTGCTTTTAAAAGAATTGAATACTTTATCTCAAATCCGAAGAAGACAAGGTATCTCGTTTACAGCATGGAGGAATAGAATTAATAGAAGAAAATAAATAAAAATCAAGACGAATTTTGAAATTTTTCAATCGTTTGTGACATAGCAACAATTAGACGCATTCCACTCTACTCGACCATTGTAGTGTTTCATTGTCCGCTGAGTAACATCTCCTGTGAGACAACTTAGGAACTTCCTCCAATTCGAATTTGATTTTATACTACAAAACCAATTATAAAGGTAGTACATAGTTTAATAGTAAGGTGATTCTTTTTCAACTCAGAAAATTATTCTTTGCAATGATACCTCATTTGTGACAATTGGTTGAGAATGAAGAAGAACGGATTTTTCCAAAAAGTTTCCGGGACCAAAAGGACTACGAATTTGCATGTATTATAAGTAAATAAACAACATAACTCGGCAGAGAGAATTGGGAAGGAGAAGTGTTGGGTTGACGGGAACTTACGGTACCGATGTATTTGCCTGGAGTAGATGAGGAAATCTCACCTAGTTGGGCAGAGCAGGGTTTGAACCTCAGAGGAATCGGCGAAGCGAAGACGTTACCACTACACCACATTTTCAGTATACGCCACATCCAATCTGCTGAAATACAGAACCACGTTCTCGGAGAAGGGGAGTGTAAAGCTAAGAACAAATAGAAGTACATCGTGGCGAGGATGACGTAGAGTGGTGGCTGTTGGATGCATTCCAATTCGTCCAAACATTATGTAATTTCGCACATTTCAAAAAACATTTAGTTGGATGGTAAGTGAAGCATGGAATTAATATTTCATTCAGTTTTCATTCCATAATGGAATCTTTAATGTCTCAGTTTGTAGAGCTATAGCAATCGCTAAATTCGTATTATTATTATTTCCGCACTGATGAATGATCAACAATTAGCGTTCGACGTGGCCTAACATTTTCAGTGGCTCATACAGAGCGCCTTCTCCAGAAGTGAAATTGTGATCAATAGACGAAGATTTATTGACCTGACGTTTTTGTAATCACCAATATTCCGATCCGTGTGCAAAACCTGCGGCATCAACAAAGTAATCTATCTTCAAATTGAGGACAGTCACAGAAAAGGGACATTCACCTGTTGTATATAAAGAGGAAGACTATCTCCAGGCTTCAATAAAATAAAAATAGGAGGAGGTGCAAGATTCACCACCAGAGCGCGTAGAGGTCGCTCCCTGTCCCAGATACTCGCTTTCGATTATCGCAAGTTGACTTCGACCTTCAGCGAGACGGCAACCAGCATTTTGGAGAAATCATGAGGTCACTGCTCCGGGGCAAGTGAAGGCCACTCTTATCTGTAGCAAGTGTTACATCGCGGTCACTATGGCACTTCTGAAGGCGGTTGCATATTTCTCCCTCTGCACTTCAGTTTCGTATTCTGACACCTTGAGCTTTCGTGCCTTCCGGTACCCGCTGCTTAAGTCTTCAGTCGATCACCACTAAGCATCAAGATTTTGTACGTTTGTTTTATATGTGGATTATTTGAAATCTGATCACAGAAAACATTAAATAAACATCGTTATGTTGTTCCAATCTTTTTCTGCTCGCAGAGTAAATTTGTGGAGTTGGCGGAAAATTGTTTTCAACGAAGTCCGCAGCCCATTCGAACAGCGAAGCGTCTCAGGGATTTAGGAAACAATAGATATAAGGCAATATTAATCTTCGGCCTCATCCGGAATATATTTACTACTTCTGCAACCCCGAAGAATTTTTCCAACATTATTGGTTCTTCATGGGAATAAGTACGCAGGAATAACTCAATGAAATGGTATTGGGACTTCGTGTTCACACACTGCATTTCATTTTCCCTATATGCAGTACAATAGACGTGGCATTCCATTTTTTCATTTCCACTCGAACCACATTTACAAAACTGGGACGGGAAAAAAATTCCATTGAACAGAAAATACGAAAATTGTTACGATCTTCATACTATTTGTAAGTCTGTGCAATGAATTGTAGACAAAATGTAAAATCTACACCAGAGGATGCGAAAAGCAATACTTTCGAATTGGTGAATTTTTCTCTCAGTCCTCGGGAGAAAGTAACATTTTCATTCGAGAATATTTTCATGCTACAAGACGAAAGAGATCAGCTGTTTTAACTATTTTGATGACATTTGTAGAATTTCTCCGACACATTGCACTGCAGCGGAGGTAAGAGTGAACAATTATGCTGTTCATTGGCTCACTGGATAGACTCGAATGTCAAATGCTTAGCATAATTGGTTTAGTTTGGAATTTAGACTATTCGTATTAATGCACCGTACCATTCCAAATGACGCCCATTATGAAGGTCTAAAGTGTTTTTAAAGATAACTGGCTCCGAGAAGAAAAATAGTGGCTAGAAAGTCAGACGTCAACTTTATGGATTTATGAAAGTTAACCCCTCAGAAAAAATTCTAGTGATGATATTTCACGATAATCTGTACACTTGCTATAAGGATAATACATCTTCATATTGCCGCAGGAAACCAAAATTAATTTGTGAAATATAACAAATTTTTATGATGGGAATAATATTTCAAAGATCTTTCTTTTTTTTTCAGTTGCATCAAAATAATTGAGCTTTTTATTTGATTGCATTATCTGCAAACTCTAGAAAGTTACGGCTGCAACAGAATGAAGTCTTTCTATGAAACGATGAACAAATAAAATATTGTGAGATTGTATAGTACCTTCTATTGTTTGTGAGAAATATTTTTACAAAGTTTCCTGTTAATCTAGAGATTCTAAAGAAAAGAATTACGTTTCACTAATCTTTGTTTTAAATACTAACTGACGCATCGTCATGGAGTAATTCTTCAATCAATTTCTAAATCGCATTTAATTTGGATTTCATTTTATATTAATTCAATCCTCAAATCTGAATTTTTAAAAACTGTTGTTTATAAGTTCAATGTTAGGCCACTTCGTCTTCTACCGTTCCTGTTGTATCATCGCCTCCTCAATTAGAGAATATTGACAGACATATATGTGTCACTTCACTTTTAAAAGGATAATATGCAGACACAAATATTTCATTATTTTATCTCATTCTAAAATTCCGAACCTTTCCAAGAATTTTTTCTACATTGTTTCTTTCTCATTCGTGTGGCCTCTTCGTATGCATTCTGACCGCCCACGTGCTGTTATCGACTCGTGCTTCCGCATCTGCCGGCAGTCGCACGCCCCGATGTCAATCCCAATTTGTTAACCGAGAGCTCGCCGTTATTGAAAACCTACGAGAGCGCGCAGATTACTGGCTTATTGGCATTCTGAGCGCCAGCCAACGATTTTGTTCCACCCGGCCTATTTATCACAGCGGTTCGCAATGCCCAGCAGCAGGCGCCCCCCCCTCGGAGGCTGCGGGCGGGCGAGCGGGGACCGCCGATACGCGGGGGCGGGGATGTGGCGGACATCCCACGGAGGGCAGTGACAGGTATGCACGAGGAAACACTGTCTGTAATCATCACTTCTTTATCTTTTAACTCGCAAATTATTTTTATATTATTTTTAATAGAAATTATCACACTGCTCCGAGACATTTATATCTGCAAGATCAGTAGCATACTAAACCAGTTTTACAATATTGCTAAGGGGATGAGGACATTGATCCTTAACTCTTCTGTTCTCCCAAGAGGACACTTCACTAAAGCGTCTGCACATCATTCAAATCGGATTTCACTGGGAATTGGTGACAGAACAGCGTTCAGAAGTGTTGAATGGCACACAATGGAAGATATACCACGTGAAAGACTATCACTAGAACAAAACAATTTTTTTAAGCGGAGAAAAATCTGTAAACAATCTCCTGAAACGCGATATATAGTGGAGGCAAAGACGAGTAAGGCATAAAAAATATTTTCTTCCAATGAGGTTTCAAATATTTATTTCAAATTGAATACAATTTACAAATGCATGTCATAGTGAAGAAAAGAGTTTTCTGTGCGTCAATTCGTTATAAGAAAACACTTACCCGTGTTATTTTAAAATACTACCACACCTTTAGTTTATCGACACTTCCATACGTAACTAATGTGACATAAATCAAGCTTCTTCTAGTGAATCGATATACTAATCCCATATTATTTTACAAAATACAAAACAAATACGAAAATATTCTCAACGCACTTAAAGAAGTAGCTATTTGAAATTTACAAAGAAAAAACACTTCTATGGAAACATTGAACTTGGCGAATCGTGGTATTGATGCGAAATGGTTGAGTACAGAAAAGTACCAGGAATTCGGTTGCATACTTGTAATATTAATCAATCTTGATGAAGTAAAATGATTTCCAGGTCTGAACGATTGTAGATAATTTTATATTTCTCTATTATCCGTTCAACAACAAGTTTCATTTTCGTGGACTTGCTACTTTGAGAAACTTTTCTAGCTATATTTCTTCACATGAAGGTAAACTTTCTCCCTTCCGTCTGAGTGGCAATCCCTTCGAAATTCTGAATTGAATAAATACAGAAAGTTTCATACAGAATGACTGCATTTCCAATCATTAAAAATGAAACAAATTACAATGTTGGGGAAAAACGCAAAATGCTCACAAAACCATAGAGATTCAGCAAAAGTATTACAAATTTTCTTTGTGCCGTTCACCACTTTCATGGACAAAATCCACGCGATAGAAATTCCAAACGTTTCTAGGGTTTTAGACGTAGAACTTCTCGCATGCATTAGAATAATTCTTTATTAAAGTTATTGTATTATCTGCCTTAGATAAGTTAATTTATTGCTTTTGTATTACATGTAACCTTGGAAATTTTTATCCTGTGTTTTGTTTTCGACAGTTTCAAGTTTAGAAAATAATTTAATTGTTTTTAAACTCTAATATTAATCATCTGTATAATTAATTATAATTATTCATACATGCAATAAACAGAAAAACTAAGTTCATTATACACATTTCTCCTTCTATTACCATTTATCTTGCAGCCATCGAGCATTCCAATGAAGAACCAAGAAGTCTCACGACTTTCAGTCCTGTATCATTCCTCCCTCATTTCTCCAGGGTTCCCTATATATTTCCACTCTCCGCGGTTCTACAGAAATACCTCCATCACTGAACACACAAACAAATGAACATTCTACAATTATCCACCAAAATAATTTTTATGTTGTAAAATGTAAACATTTACATAATTATTTTGGTAATATTTTATTATTCCGGAGGTGAGTAATACTATAAATTAATTAATAAATTCTGCAACACAATAACCCTTCATATTAAAATAATAATGAGTAAATTAAAAAATAACAAAAAACTACTCAATGAATAATTAGAAAAGAAGTAATAAAACTTTTGGTAACTAATGAACAATAAAACAAGCAATGGGAAATATTTCCAAATTTTGACTGTGTAAACAATTGTTTTTGCGTTGAATCGATAATCCTCAGTGATAGATTACGGGGACAACAATGAAAATTGTGTTGACGAAGGTTGAACTCGTTTAATAAGAAAAAACGGGCACAACGCGGAAACAAATATGTAAACCGAAATTTGTGTTTGCATTCGAAAAGCTCAGCACGTTTGTAGTGTTTGATTGGTATCCATTGAATTAAATATATTCGTCCACTCGTATCTAGTAGTTGTCTCGTGGATGAACTCGAGTGCCCCCGATGCTTCAACTCAGATTCCTTTATCCCGAGAGAATAGATCGGACGTGGGCATCTAGCAATCAACGTCACAAGAAGAACACAAGTTGAAAGTCTTCGGACCTCTAATGAACTTTGGAAGGGCGCTTGCCCCTCACTTCCCCATGGGTATGCAACCGCATGTACTCGCTCTGCGGGCGGTATCGGGAGAAAGAGAGAAAAAGATTTCGTTTTAGTTATTCGTCATGGTTCGAGTTTTGAAGTGAATCTTACACTTCCGTGTGACATCAAATGAAATTGTCATATAATGAAAATTGCTCCCAACTTTTTTATGTTTGGAAAGCCATGTAAAAATTAAAAGTTGACCGGAAGACATGGACAAGAAATTATTCAGTGTCATCGAAATATTGATAATTATTTTTCATTAATAAAAACAAATGATACATGAAGGAACAAATACGAATGAAATTGTTGATGGTGCGATACAGCAATCCGATTATATGTTTTTGGAATAAAGTCATTGGGTTAAAAATTGAAAGAGAACAACGATATTTTATCAGGAACGAAAAATACGTTTGCAGATACAAACTTGTTCATGTATATTCTGAAGATAGAATAGTTGAAGTTCGTGCTCTGTCAAGATAAATATGTTAAGTTATGTAGGTATGACTGGGGTCTCGCTTTTAATAACTTCAAGTTAATTCTGGATATCTTCTGAAATCTAATTTGAAATAAACAAACACACACTAACTATAAATTTCTGCAAATCAATTAAAATTTAACTGAAGTATTAGGTTCCTTCATCACCTCAAACTACGACCTCCACATTATGTTATTTAATAAAACACAGAAACCGAAACAAAATAACCTGGTTATATTTGTTGATTAAAGAGTAAGTTTTATTTCCCCAGTTTCCTTGCGTTTTATGCTCAGGCCATATTATAGCCAAGTCGACAGTCTTGTTGAAATGTGGCTTACAACGCTTACGTAATGGAAAGGGTCTTGGTCTTGGTCTAATCCTTGGTCTTGGGCTCCTGGCACTATTGCGACGAGTGAGAGTTTAATGGATTTGAGAAATTAAATAACTAACTTTTTGATACCTTGTATTCACAGTTGCTACATACCAAATTAGTACCTTTTAACTATATAGTTAAAACCTGAGTAAACGTCTTATCAAAGGTATTTTGCGTCCAATTCATATATCACAAATGAGTATCTAAAGCACGGTGTATTTATTAACATAGCTGTTATTCATATGGCATATTTATTATCAATTAAAAAATTATTAACAAGAAATTTTGTTCCTAAAAAATTTTGGAAATCAGGTGGTGAAATAAAATAAATTTTTACATCTTTTATATTTGAAATAAGAAAAATAAGCTCAAAGAATGATTGATATGGGAGGATTGAAAATATATTTAATTTTAACTATATCCTTATACAAGTATCTGTATGGTTCAGAATAAGATTCAAATCATTATTTAGAGTAGATTATATAGTAACATTCAAATTTATATTTTAAAATTTCTTGCCTCATTCTCATGATCATGGGGAAATGTAATTTCCATGGATTTAGTGTAACCCTCACATAAAACTCTAACAAGTAACCTGATTTAAGTCAAGGAACTTCATCTTCATAAGGTCCTGAGTGGCCAGTAATGAAGTGGAGACTGAACTGAAATTTTGTACTAGTATACTCCGATAAATATTTGAATGAATATTATTCCGAAGTCCCTAATGCTGTTAATGACTCTGTGTGGCCAATGAAGAACATAGTACGCTGCAGTGTTCTAGATCGCTCTGTAGAAGTGGTCCTTTAGAGGGAGCCAACAATACACGAAATGTCCCTCTGAACAAAACGGCTGTTGATCTTAGTCGGCTCGACTAAGCGGTGCTCGGGGTGTCCCATTCAGCGACACAGTAACAATAAATGTAGAGACGCATCTGACGTCGAGAAAATGATTCGTTTCCGTTCTCTTCATTTGTGTTTGTAGTATTCATCAGCTATAAAATCCGTCGTTTCAAAACAATAGATTTATTGCGATATAGGATTTTCTTCACAGGTTACCGAAGAGTAACGTTAATCTGTAGTTAAGAAAGGAAGAATGCAAGGATGTATCTTACCATAAATATCCAAGTCACGCATTATCCGAGTTACCATGCAAAACGGCAAGTAAGGAATGGTT
Source organism: Laupala kohalensis (assembly GCA_002313205.1). NCBI lineage: Eukaryota > Metazoa > Arthropoda > Insecta > Orthoptera > Trigonidiidae > Laupala > Laupala kohalensis. The sequence goes on along the minus strand of NNCF01127746.1, from coordinate 577,841 downwards.
TCATTATTTGAAGATACACGTCTTGGAGCACACGCCAACCTGTGCGTCGAGCGAAGCACCCAACAGTCTTAAAGCCAAATACATACCTGAGCATTGCAGAATGCATTTAACATCCCTTAGCGATTCCCGAATTGTCTGTAGATTGCAAACGTGAATAATTGACGAAATACGTGAATGGGCAGGTATCCGATAATTATCCGATCATTCAGGATGGATATTCTGTGAAGTACCCTTATACAGCGCTAACTCTCCCACGAGATCATCTTTGTAAGGACTAACATCACCCACTATTTTTCAACTGACAGCCTTCAGTACGCAGAACGCTATTCCGTTACATTGGACCACTTCTTTTATATGTTTCTTCGCGAGATTTACCGAGTTCTGTGCGCACAACGTATCAACTAATTTATCCTTGATATCTGATAACTTTCGGTTAGGTGAAAATGGCGACTTGCCGGGAATCGAACCTGGGTCTCCTACTTTTATCACAGGGGTATTAATCCGTTTGCCTTCCTCAACTGTACACCATTTCCACCCAGATACAAACCTAACCTAACCTAAGACTCATCCCCCACATACCTTCTCCACGTGTGGGGTACACGGGAGAAAAAAATGCATGACAAACCGAAGGTTCGTGTGAAACCGGTAATGAAATACCCAGAGCACAGAGTGCCGCCCGGTTCACTTATCTCCTGCACGGGGATGTGTCTCAGGTCGCCTTTTTCACCTGACGGAAAGTTATCATCTTTCCACTTCCTTTCCTTGTATATCCAACTAGTCCAGCACACGCGGCTACACGGGGAAATTTTTTTTTTTTGAAAAAATATTATTTCTCGCGACGCCATTGATATCGAACAAAGTCGTTGTTCAATAATGCAGCGCACGTACATTAGTATCCGATATTCCTTCTTTTCTTTTATTTCATAATCAAGGTAACTTCACCAGGTGACTTTGTTTGAACTTGAATCCTGCAAAAGCTACTGAGCATGTTGTAATGAAACATACATATCTTAGGGTCGTGAATAGGATCATTTGACACGACGTCAAGAATTGCAGGAAATTTAATTCAAAAAATCGAGATACAGTTTCATTATCATAATTCTACACCATTATTGTAATCTTGAAAATCGTTTAACCCGTTTCAAACAGAACCCCGAACTGTACGTAGTGTTCTTGCTTGTTCTGTTTCGAAATCGATGGCGGTGAGGTTTAGTTTGAATTGTTAAAATTTAAAAAATGCATATAACTACAAGTACTAAAATGGAATGGTACAATAATATGAATAAGTGCCAATAGAGTGTTTCACTTGCCCGAGTACAATACAAAGGAGCCAATTCTTATTACAATCGGAGGTATAATTTTACGAATCATCTTTATTGAACACATATAGTACTTTATAGAGAGACAATGAATCATGTATATGTAAAACAATTTTGAATTTTATTTACTTGTTCTTTTATAACCTAGATAAAATAGAAGCGCAAGTTCGTATTTATTTTATGTTAAAACAATATTATAAAATATTTTCTCCTAAAACATGAATAAAATATCAACTGAATAAAGAGAAAGGCGTTCCCTGATTCCTTTCCAGTTACATTTGAAACCTTCAATTTTTCTAGACATTTTCTGCTGTCTATTTCATGTATTTTCACCATCCATCTCAATGGCGTCATGTCCGCAAAAGGCTTTCTGTACTTCATTCTTCTCACAGTGATCTTCTTTAACACTTCACGCCCAACGCGGAGAGCACATATCTACTAACAGACCGTTTCATTACGCCTGAAACCTTCATTTCTCCCCTTTATTACCCATTATTCTCCTGTTTTCAATCTATTTATAATTAATATCTTTTACTTGCTGTCATTGAAATTTCGGCTATATTTTAATTTTTGCGCCAATTTATTCTGAACAATTTTTTTCTAAAAATTCTTCCTAGATTTTCCGTTTGTAATTAACACATATTTCTCTTCTTCTTACCATCTTCGCAAGCATGTAAAGAAATCCAACAATGACCTCGTGCATATTGCTTTTCTTTACAGTACGGCACAGCTCAAAGTGTAAGACAAACTGTTAAGCTTTCGACTAACCACAAGTGATATGTTTCATAACCTTTAAAACTTGAGTACATTCCTTCATTTTCCAAGACACCTCAATTTCCCTCCACGAAGAAGTCTGGCTTATTTTGTTAACTTTTCTTTTCAATCTCCATCCCCATTCATTTCAGCAATTTCTTTAATGGTTTCGAAGAGTAACCCTCTGGAAACACGAATATACGCTGAACTATTAATTGCTATTAAATGGTCTTAGAGTCAATCTGCTTTTTAGAAATTTGAAATTAGCCAAACAGGAATGTGTTTACGATTTTTACCCGCCGACCGCTCGCTTCCCACGCCTCCAACACGCTGCTGCTCCGAAACGGCATTTAGGAACATCACTTGAAAGGTATGCTGTGATGGCGGATTTCTCTTTATATGCACTTGTGATGTGGCCATTTTGATGCAGCAGCGTGGGCGGCGCACGTGTCGGAGGCGTGGGAAGCCAGGGGTCGGCGAGCGAACAACGTCCTCCCAGACACTGGAATTGCAGCTTCCACGAAAGAACACTCGCGGTGGGAATGGATCTACAGAAATGAAGAAAATGGATGCAGAGGGAAAGATTGCGCCACCAGTCCAACTCCTAGGGCATCCACTTTGATGAATTTCTGCGATGAACAGTAAAAATGTTCTTTCGAAATATCGAGAGACCAAAAACCCTTCGTTCGCGTTATTTTAGTCAGCATCCTTCATCTCCGCGCCTCAATCTTCCGAATCTTCACGGTCATGAATACGTTCAGTGTTTGCCGATGAAACCGTTGGTGTATCTTTGACACAGATGAACTTTATCCTTTTCGTCAGTTTCCCAACTAAATTTCGTAGTACACTTCTGTGCTAAAAGGCTGTCACTTTCCTTCTTAAGTCCGCGTACAATAATCACTATCTCCGAATCGATATCGTCAAAGGAATCATTCGCTTAGTTTGGATTCCATTGTTTAGATCTTCCTCATCCCAGAATGCAGAAGAACAATTAACTTTCCATTAATCAACAGCAGACTTTTTTTTGAATTAGCAACAAGGTACAAAAAACCAATTTACCGACAAAATCAACTTCTCGATACTCCAGACTCCTCCGAACCAATCAAAATGTTCGTCAAGGGAGCAAACAGCCTTCTCGAGACGCTACTTTTGTATTTTAGCTCACAACTTCCGAGTACCTACTCGTGGAGGAGTGTTTGCAACGTCTACCAGGTGAAAACTGCGACGGACCGGGACTCGAACTCGGGACCTCCTACTCTGACCGCAGTTGTGCCATCCATTGCAACCACCCACCTCGACTCTCAAGTCCTTACGCAACTTTGTGGAGGGGGATGTGACCCAGGTTCATCGGATCAGGCCAGGTGGAAATTGCGCACGGACTTGAAAGTCGAGGCGGGTGGTGAAGTGGATAGCACACCTGCGACCGGAGCAGGAAGCCCCGGGTTCGAGTCCCGGTCCGTCGCAATTTTCAACTGTCTGTCGACTTCGCTACTTTTGTATTTTCGTATACATTGTTCGGCGAACTTTTAAGTGTTTGCAGAAATATTCACCAAATATCGACGCGACTGCAGAGGTGACGATATTACAGATGAATCCTAAAGCAGCGCGAGAGAAGACCGGCTGAAGTGGTAGATGGATCACCAATCGTGCCGAGGGGTGTTCTCTTAATTAGGTAATTAGCGTATAAGTGCTGGGTAGTGGTGGCACTCGGTGAGACTAAAGTAGCGCCTTTTTCTTCAGGGTCGGTAACTGCTCGGAAATTCGAGGCAACCTGCAAACTTGCTGTAGTGGTTCTCAGAACTCTCTTTCTCAGCGGTTTGCAAAGTGTGCAATGAGTCACCAGAGCAGACTGAAAGAAATTGTGTTCGAGGACGATTCTCATAGCGTCCGTCGACGGAACCGACATTCCAATGAGCTGAAGGTGAATGCAGCTGTGATGCAAGGCATCAAGTGACGGGGCAATTACGTTGGCGATGTTAAAGCTTGGAAAACAGTGCTTGCAAGATTACTGCCTTCCAAGAAGAGTGAAATAATTTGAAGAAGCGCGATCACAGGAGAATAAATTCAAGTGTAATGAGATACACTACCCCGCCTTTCAGATTGATATTCGTTTTTGATCACTGGCATGGGGTCCAAAAACAGAGGCATCTAGACGAACAGGGAGACGACGAAATTCTTCATACAACTCATGAGATGTTTTCTAATAGTAGGAGCTTACCTTTTCATTCTATTATGAACCAACACTTTTCAAATTGGTCGTTCTTGGTTTGCCAATATATATACATTTTCCCAAGTAGAAAACATGTTACAATAATTTTGTACCTAAATGCTCCAAAGCAAATTTTAACAAAAGCAGATAACATATTCCATGTTATTTCATGAAGAAAGCGTAAAATAATTCGTGAATCCTGACAAAGATGCATTACGTGATAAAAATGCATTATATTTAGCGTTGTAATTAATAAATGAGCACAAGAGGTTTTAGTCAAACGAGGTGTATTTTTATCCTGAATTTCCGCATTCTTTATATATTTATTAAGACTTTTCCTCCGTAAGTAACGAACTTATTATGTACCTTTCCCTTTTAAATATATTTCAAAACCGTCAGACACTCTCAAATGTATTCTTCTCGTTGGTTTCTGTAGTGTATTCGTTATCGTTGCAACTCATTGTATTTTGTTCGATTTGACTCTCGTCTGAGAGAAGAGTCCGTCAAATGAACCAACCGCACAACGTCGCAAATAAATGCGTGTGGACACAGACGAAGGCTCCAATCGAATTGCGAGATTTGTTGACTGGCGATAAAATACGTCGCAGCGGAGGAAGCTTACTTCCTGCTTTAGACGGTTGACTCTTCGCTATTAAGCCACCAGGATTCATCGGGATTCAATGGTGGAGGTTATTGTCTCCTCCATTGCTTCATGAATGAAGTGCAAGGTGAATCAAGTTTCACAAATATATCATTTATCCAAGATTCGAACCTAAGCCTTAAGAGATTGAACTCTTATAACATCCTCTTCTTCGATTTGTACAGTTTTTTCATTAAATGTACCAGAATATTCAGAGCGCAATTTAGATGAACGGACTTAAATGTGTATGTCATCAATATCAAATACTCCATTGAAAACTTTAACTGGTCTTCTTATTTTCACTTCATATCTGCCATAAGATAAGTTAACCGCTCCGGTAGATCAGAGCACTCCGGATTCAATTTTGCGTTGCACGAAGCCCTTAAAAGCTGATTTACCAAGAATCTTCAGAATCGCTGTTTGTTCTGTTGAAACATAGTTCTTCATCTGAACCTAGGACGAGATCGTAGACGTAGAAGTTCTAATTCTGTTACTGAAATGAGTCATTTTCATCAACGATTTTCGTCTTCTTCTACTGGGGTGGTTGACCTGAGTCTCCGATAAAAAACATAAACAACATGTTGAGACTAATTACACTAACAATGTGAAAGCGTAGACGAGTTGTAAAATTCCTTCACAATGGTACTCCGTTCCAAGGAAGTTGAAAATTTGGCAGAGTTTCAGTGACTCCATTAGGAAAATTTGGATGTTCCGGGCAAAATTACGTCGTATTTAAACTCCCCAACAACTCTGTACCTTCGAGTTTACAACATTTAATTTGAATTTTGTAACACGCAATGTAACAATGTCAATACATCAGTTGATTAGAAATGATTTTATTGTAACCCGAAAATTGTTTTCATACCTATAATTCTCATTATCGATTTGATGATGGAAAAATAATATTCTTCCACCACTTGATTCCTGAGTATAAATACTAAAGAAAACACGCCTAGAGAGCAGTGAAAGTTATCAACTACAAGTGAATGTTCATTATGGTATGGCCCAAAATATCACAGATGACTAGATTATATTATAAATTATTAGTTATACACTTATAAATGTGTCCTATTCAGAGTAAATACAGTATTCAAATATTTTGAAATTATGGCTGAAATCAAGACGTCTGTTCCCATTCAATTACGTATCGTCGGTAGAAATGCTTAATTATTTAGTGTTACGTTTCAAGTTTAATCGAAATATATTTTATTCTGTATCATTCAATTCATCCAGGATTTCCTTATCAATGGATTTACGTTTTTTTACTCATTAATTTTGTAGCGCCTGTCGATATATTTGGGAACGGACAAATCCACGCTCGTTCTTTTCTATACTATAGCATAGGGGCCCGAACCTGTGGGGGCCCTGACCAATGGAGAAAGAAATCATTGCAGCAGATTTATGGTCTGTGAGATAATAATGTTGTCTAATAAGAAGTCTTCGAGAGATTTTATTACGCATTCCATTCGCATGTGTACAGGTAAGAGCTTTTCGACACATTTCATCTTTGTTCTAATAAGAAAGCGACTTAAAAACAGAACTTTTGCGGGGTGAAGAGGTCCAGAAGATGTTATGGTACAGGGGAGGTTATGCCCTTTCTTCGAGACTCAGGGCAGTGGAAGTAGCTCGGTAATGAAGGGCATGAGAAATTGCTTCGACTCTTTCCGAATGCCCAACATTCTACTTCATCCCACAAACGGAAGAGAGCAAACATGGCGCATCACAAGGCGGTGAATTTGATTGGTTGAACCAAATTGGTTGTCTCTATGAAAACGCGCCTTTCCGCGTCATGATATTCCCATGAGGGAGAAAATATATCGTATCCCATTGTCGTATGAAGTGGTCAAACTTGTCGCACTCATTTCCGACCCAAGCACAAAACAAAAATGAATTCATGCTATGTAATTAGATTTAATAATTACGTATTAGACTATTTAAATTATCCTTTTTTAGTATACTCATGTTGATGTGTCTCTGGTGCCAGTTTTTTTATTTCTTCAAAAGCATTTCATTACGTTTAAAAAATGTTTGTTTTCGAGAATTATATTATATGAATGTAAAAAACGGCCAATAATATCTAAATATTATTTCAACAGCAGGAAATTTAATTGTTCAGGGGTTAAAAGTAATTATGACTCACGATTAAACATAAGAGTTTTGTTCCTTCTAAATTGTTGAGACCTTGTCGAACTTCAAACGTGGTAATTCTTTCAGAAAATATACAGGCACTCATGCCTTGCCAGTATACGATCCTCATTGCGTAAACGGGGCACCCTGTTTACAACTTACAAATAAAGTGAATTATACGAAAGTTGTAGGTAATGAATGGATAAAGTACATAAGTATGCTTATGAAGGCGTGAAATAAAGAAATGGGACAACTCCTATACTTTGATTATGAAAGTGAGGCGATAAATTGTTTACATCGGTATTCGAGTTAAACAAAGGTAGAAGGTTAGAAATGTGTCTATATTCCGTTCTATTAAAAAATTCAGATTTACAGAAACAATTTTTTTTGTCCAATCAAATGAGAAAAAATATATTACTAATCTCTGCGAATCATAAGAATTGTTAATTGTGCGATTCGGACTTCTAATTCAAAATATTTATATTTGTAGTATTGTCTGTAGCGTACTCGTGAGGAAAATCTGAACTGTAACTCGTCACGCACCTGGGAAGATGTTTTTACTTTTCGCGAGGACAACGCGAACCCTTCGCCAAAATTTGTCATTTCGACATTTCCGCCCAGACAGCTACATCGCGTCAACCCATCGTTGCTCCGGAAGTCTGTCTGCTGTCGAACACGGTGCGTGAAACGAGGCCGTCGAAACGGGGACAAGGAGGCAACGCGCGCCGCCGAGACGCCGGAGGGGCAGGTAGCGAGCGGCGCGGCGCGCTAGCGTGCCAATTACTCATCGAGAATGTTCTTTCCTAATGAACGCGGGAGGCAGAGATGGAGACGGCGGGGTGGGAAGGAGCGGCTGCCGACTCCGCGCGCACTGAGAAATGGAAGTGCAATTTTACTTTTAATTAAGTTCTGTCATTAATCAAGGCCCGCGCGCCTCGACAGGCGGGAGACGGCCGCGTCGGAGGAGCTCCTCCGCTGCAAGAGGTGGTTGGTGCAGCCGAAGGGGCGAGCAGCCAACGAACGGAGAAAGAATCGGACGAAAAGGGAAGGTGGGTGAAGAGAGAGAGGTCGACATCTTGCCATGTTGATGGAGTTGGGAAGCCAATATCTGCACTGGCAGAATTGGGGGACCAAGGTTGAGAGAAGGAATCTACAAATGTGAAGATAATTGAGAGAAGAAGAAAGGTTTCGACGTGTTGAAACACGAAGTACGTTCGATGCATTGCTCGGTGAACGGAACAGTGAATGATGTCCGCAAACAGCTACTGAGCGACGCTTCCTTGCAGAATATACATTGAGAATATGACAATGGATTCTCTACGATAAAAGTACGAATAAAGAAATATCGGAGGAAAGTATATCGTCACATCGAACCGAGAGGTCAGAAGCGCGAGAAAGTTGGACACAGTGTCTGAAATCAAATTGTTATGAATAGGTCATTTGGTTGTATGGCCATGTATGTATGTTTAGAACTGGATTTTCCCAAGAGATACTGATGCACGGAGAGTTGGGAAGTATGACAAAGAGGAAAGAGAAAAGCTATGTGTGTACTGAGAGGGTAGAAGAAATAAATGGCTATAAAACCACACTCAAGGCTATAGAAGGTTATGGCTATAAACTATGGCTACTGCTATATAGGCTATGGCTCTAAAACCACGCCGATGGAGGAAACGTTTGTGTACGGGTGACCGAGCATAATCGCAACCTGTCAAAGAGTAGAGTGATAGAAATGAAAGCTGCGGGAACGGGCCACGAATTCAGCAAATGGTGAGGTCTTCGAAAGATGGTCAGTGGGGCATCGCGTCCCGTGAAACACCAATGAGACAAAGAATGTAGGAAGAAGTGGAAGGGATTGGAGCGAGGATAGGGCACAGGAGAAATGAGAAGCGTAGAGATGAGGACGACGTGCGCCGCGGGCCAGCATCGCGCGTTTAATGAGCTGTTGGAACCTCATCCGCCCATTACCGTTGTGTTATATGGCGTGCCCGATGTTCAACAAGGCATTAAAAACACGCAATTACAATTTGTGTTAACGAGCGGTGTCCACGAGGCCGGAACCCCCTCCACCACTCGCCGCTCTGTCCGACAGCCTTGCGGCGAGGATGCGCTCCCGCGAGATAAAATTAACAAGCAATTAATTTATCATTCGACAATAATGAGTCCATTGATTACATTCAATCAATCAGTCCATTTCATAAATAATAGCAAGTAATTAGAGTTGGTATGACGGCTGTCGTTATGACGCGTAATGAATGTGGTGGCGCCAGCGCTTCGGACAGAGGGGAATGGGAAGCGCATGCAGCGGCTGCCGAGTCAAGGGATTGCTAGGTGATGCTCCAAGCGAAGGCTTCACGCATTGTAATGGGAAATAGAACTTGCTATTGAAGCGTATCTACATAGGGTGATAGGAGGTAGGAGCTATTGTCAGCACATGGGTCGGTTAGCTGAGTTACCCGAAGACGTAATCCACGTGGAGGGGTTAGTAGGAGTACTTAGTGATACTAGGAGTAGTAGAAGATGGATAGCAGGAGGGTTCGCTTTGAGTTGTCACAGTTATATGAACTGGGAGATTCATGTGAAAAGTTACAAATTTTTTCTGGCCCCACCGGGTATTGAACCCAGGATGACTTGGTGTTGAACAAGAGAGCTAACGCCTGAGCGACGGGAGGTTGAGCGTTCAATGACAAGGAAGAAAAATTATTTGTAATTGAAAATTGATTAATGCTCGCTGGAAGTGATAGCAATTTGTTTCGGAACTTGTCGATTGCGGTTGTCAGCAGCGACTGTTTCAAGTGATGCAGGTAGGCAACTCCCTGAGGAGGCGTGCATCACGCCATGGATTGGGGGGGTGGGGGATGACTTGTGAATCACGGAGCTAAGCTCATAGCCCCCCCCCGTCCTTACTGACCCGCCGACGTCACCTCGGGGGCTCCCCTCGCTTAAGCCTGGAGAAACAATATTGTGAGGCGCGCCCGCCGTATGCCGGGGATTAGCCGCGTCGGAGGCCGGTCGGCAGCGAGGGAGCGTTCGGCCGACTTGGCGACGGGCGACGGGCGCCGCAGGTGGCCGAAAGGGGACCAGGGAAACACTTTGCCAAGTTCTCGGAAATCGCTTTTACCATGTACAGGAACACTGACACGGAGTTGAAATTATATTCAACAAATAAGAATAAGCATCGCTACTGAAAGTGATTTTTTGTAGCTTGCTTCGAAGCTATATTCATTCGATGGGCCATTACTTTGATAGTATTTACCATAAAACGCAAATTTTTTATTGAGAATCGTAGACTTATAAATATACGAGTAATATTTGGATCCTGTAATCAACGCATTATTGAACGTAATTCAAACTCTCGAACTCGATGAGAAATTGAACCGCATTGTTGTCTTGAGCGAAACATTTTTATATATTAAAACATACTTATAACTGTTGTACTGAACTGAAGCATGTTTCTTTTTATCGATGGAGAAATATTTACATAAGTAAATCATTTATGCACATAGAAGACAATTTTTTTAGATATAAGTGTTTGATGTTGACGTTTTGTTTATTATGGTGAGTTAAAAACTCTGCTTTTTCAACAAACCAAAGAATTAAAATTTTTAATGTGCCATAAATTAATGAAATTATAAAAGGGTTGTAGCCATATTTTAAAAAAGATTCACTATTTATCTTGAAACATCAATCTATGTGTTCAACGGGTCCATTGTAAGAGAATAAACTGATTTCGACCTTAACTCAACAGTTCCTGATAAATTGTTATTTGCCTAGTCCAATGTGTATTAAATTTTGTAAATTATTAAATTTTCTTCATTAATACGAGAGTTCAAAGATAAAAAGTATAATTTGATTACAAAAGGAAAAGATACTCTGGTTGAGAATAATGTAGATAATGAAATTAAGTACAAAGAATGCAGTACCTGCCATATTGGTCAAACAAAAGGAAGTCTGAGTGAAAACAAAATTTAAATGCTGTAGAACACACTGTTGGAACATCCCATCACACCGATAATGATCACTTAATTGCTTATTCCAAACGTTACATATTACAAATGGTATTTAAAATACATTAATGGTAGATAGAATTAAATTAACGTATAGATACGGGAAAATGGTGTATTTACAATGCTATTGTATAATCTATGTGTATAGTCTCCTTTTTTGGAATAACATTTTGTACAGAAATTTTCCTTTTTTTTCATGACTTTTCATGTTGACGCTTTTTCATATTCTGTTGTTCAATATTCGTTACACGAAACGTCAAATGTTCACAATAAATCTAAAGATCGTATTTGATAGAATTTATATAATAATAGAAGAATTTTATCGACTTCGATTGGTATAAGAAATAATATTATTGACGAGATTTAGGAAACGCAGTTGATAAAATATTATTTCAGTCGTTATTGTCTCTTCCTCATTCATATCCACTAATATTTCAGTCATATTTTCCGTCTGCATATGTAATTAAATGTCAGGCGTCATTCCAAAAATGTTATACATTAGAAATACCAAATACGCACTTAATTTAGAAATGGACTCTGAAAAATTACATAAATAATATAATTTAATTTTCAATTCTTAGTTTGAGGAATTTTAGTATAAGAACATGATATTGTTAATCAAGTTATTATTGTGAGTTTGTTTGTTCAATGTGACTTTCCCATTTTAAATTAATCGGCAATTGTTCGATTCTGATGCATGTAATTTATCTCCTTTCTTAATTTTTGAAAAAAATGAAAATATAATTTGTCTGTTAAGATTTATTTTATTTACTTTATTGCACATAATTGCATCATTTTATTAATTGTGACTTTAATACCCATGATTGTTTGGAAAATAAGTAATGCATTTAAATAGTTCATTGTTGTACCTTGCTGATTTTGATTATCTTTTGAATCACAACTGACGTGAGACCATTGCTCTTAAGTTGTCAATTTGCCTGAGGATGATCCACAAAAAAAGGATTGAAACGATGAATGTTATTTTATTTATTTGTGTTTTTAGTGTAAATATTTGTCTGTTCTTAAAAAATGGGGTCGTTTGATTTGTTATTAATATTTCGTGATTCTTTTCGGCAAAGCTAAGTTGCTACTTTTTTAACATACTGAGGTTTTGCGGAAAACCTTTTGTATTGAAAGACGTTTGAGAAGATGATTTGCTTCTCTGTGATGCCCTTCGTCCAACTAAATGCGTAATCGTCGAAGCCTTGTCATGCACAAACCCGATCAGGAGAATGGTATCAGAAGAAAGAATACAACTGCGCCAAGACAAAGAAACGAATCAACACGCAGTGGGGGGTGGATGGAGTAAGAAAACCATGTATTAAACAAATTTGCAACGTTATTTTTTAAAAATACGTCATAGCATTTGTGATTTTGATTTCACCAACTAACATCTCTTCAATCTCTATCTGTTGGCAATGGTTTCAAAGTGAATCTTAACCTAAGAAATTATTTCTTGGAATTCTAAATGTGAAAAGATAAACCAAATTTAGTTGATTTCTTTCCAACCCTGTTTTCTTTCTTCAAATAAAGGTGCGTCGTGTATTCTCATGGCAGAAGTTCCCGAAATGCTTGGCCCGAAATTTCAAGCTTTTTCTCGGAAGCGAACAGTAAGAGATGGAAATGAAGGTTGTAATCTTGTAAATATTCACAATGTTAATATTTACAGAGATCTGTAGAGTTGGATTAAAATAAAGGAAATTGTTGCTCTATAAACATTAATCTGCACTTGTATTTGCAAAGTTATGATTAAAAGGACCAAGGAATTATTTGGTAAATAAACAACCTTCTTATATTTATAGATTAAAGAATGTTATTACTCTCCAAAGACAATTGACGAGATTTTATTCTAACTGCCTATTTGAATTACCCAGATGATATATTATTCCTCCTCTACATGTTCTTCTGACTTCCAAAATTAAATCGATACTTTTATGGGACCAATTTTTCCGTTTTCACAGGTTTTTAAGTTGAACACGCATTATAATAGCGCTGAGTTGCTAACTGGATGGCCGGGGTTCCATCCTCGGTGGATGAGGATTTTGCATCACACCCCTACATCTAGACTGACACCCAGGCCTACTCAGCCTGCTGTATAATGAGTACCAGGATTTATCCTGGGGTCAAACCGACCGGAGCGAGATGCTTTCCACATTTCCTCCTCCTAGTGCCGAGGACAAGAAATTGCGGAGCTCTACCCTCCGCAAACCCCTTGGGCACCTTCGGGGCCTGTTCAGAGATAGTTTGCCTGACTTATTATTTAAGGTATGCTAAGTTCTTGATGCTAGGTCCCTTCTCGAAAAATTCCATTTTGAGGTGTAATTACATATCATTTTCCACGTGGGCTTTTAGTTGTTGTTAAAGATTTTCAAAGTTCCACGTATAAACATTTATACAAGTAAGTATAAGAGGGAACCTTATGTCAGGTCAGATATCGTTAATTTCTCGTCTTTTCAGTTTGAAGTCAATATATCAATAAAATAAGTCGAATTTGAATAAAACTTGATAATTTTAACGGAATTACGTGGAAATAAATTTAATTTAATTACTAATGTTGAAATACTTTAAGTTATATTGTAACTAAATGTTTCTTTAATTCTTATAAGGAATTGTTGTTTGTAGAAGTATGCTCTCATTTTACTAATTTTCTGTACTTGTCGAGCTTCATTCGACAACTCTCCCTTTCAATTTCTCCAAAAGTCAGTGAAATACTTTCAAATTTTGAAATATTTTGTAATAATCTCCCCGGAACAATGTGGTTTTATTCTTTAAGAAATTTAAAGTAGAGTAGAGAGGTATGTCTTGAAATAATAGGTTACTCTTGAAAGTTGATCAATTTCTTTCTGTTACTAATGTAAATCTGAGTATTTTCATTTCACCATTTTTCGTAATGTTTTGTTGTATGCGCTATTTCTGGAAAGCCACGTAAATATACTACATTCGACAACTTCATTAAAAAATCAAACGCCAACTAACCCTGTAATTCAAATTTCGTTTGTTGTTGATGATTCATTATTCAATTTGTAATTTATTTTAAAATGGAAGCCAACACATTTCCCCTAATCCTACGTCTCTCCGTTGTGTCATCATAACTTCGTGTTTGTATTTTCTTCTACACATCTCCTCTTTTCAAAATAATGATTTTTAATTTGCTCTTGTTTTGCTGCGAGAATGCAATATAGCAGATACGGTTCCTTTGTAGAAAAGTGACTCCGTTTCTCTTTTCATGTTCCGTGAAGCTGAAACCGGGGTGCGAAATCAGGGATGTCCGTAGCGAAGGGGAGGCCATGTGGGGGACCCCTCGTACAGTTGCAAATTACAATTCTCTATCGACATTAGTTTTAGAAAAATTAAAGATAAATTATTAGTATTCGTTTCAAAGAATGAATGGAGAAAATCAAAATGATTTCCATCGCTCACCACTTCGCTCGGAGCGCAGAGCTTCTGTCTACGTTGTTAGAAGAGCTGGAGTAGCTCGTCGTTAAAAACTATCTAAGAATATTTAGTTGTTTGAATTATGTCGCAGAGTGATCTTAATTGACTATTTTCAGCAAAGTTTTGTGAAAGTGATGAAAATATAACAGTAAGTCTATGCTTAATTCATATTAACGAATATAAGTTGTACCCTTAAACACAACCCATTAACATAGTTCTTATTTTCTTCAGTGTAATATGCGAAACGTACACATTTAAGAAGAACAAATAACATGTTTTGCTTGTGGATGGAATTTGGGATACGGGAATCGTATGTCTATTTCAAGGACCAAAAGATACAAAATTTTCACCGAAATGGAAGCGGTAGATTCCCGTAAAAACCTGACAGATAAGAGACGCTTATTCTAATTAAAACCAACCGATTTCCTTTGTCAGAAGCATTTACCCTCCTCACTTTATTATTAAGGAATGGAGAGCTTTGGATTGGAATGGAGATGTGGTTATGAACGAGCCATTGAAAAAATCATGACTAACAGTTGATGTTTCTTGACCTTCTGTATTTCTGAATTGTCCTAGTTTTCTGACAAAAAAGATAAAGTCTCACATAAAACCCCGTAAAATGTCCTAAAGACCGCACAAGAAATCAACAGATTTACCTCCATCTCAGATAAAGAAGGTAATATACTTCATTGTGAAAATAATAATCATTCAGTTTCTTCAATTGTAAAGCTTGATGAAAATGGAGGAATATCATTAGGTAGTCTTGTAGTTCTTTTAATAAAGTAAAAGATTGTTTTCAGTATATGCCAAATAGGCTTAGGCCTACGTTTTTTTTACTTCAACTGAATTTATCTACTCATTGGAACAAATGACAATTCATGAAAACATGACTCTAATAAAACAGGAGTTCCCGGCTACATTATTTATTTTGTCTGTGGCTTTCTACGAAGTTTAAAAAAAACTGTGTCAATTTCCCTAGTAGCAAAAAATTAGGGTTACTTGGCATACATGCCAAATATAATATGTTGGTTGGTCATGTATTCAGTATGGTAAATGCCCTGCGCAAACCTGTAAATGAAACGATTTTTATGTTTTTATTAGCATTAACCGGTATGTACTATATCCTGAGAATCTGCTTCTCGAATTACCGGGCATTATGGGTAGTTCACAGAAATTACCACGTGATAAGTAGTTCTCAGTACTACCAACGTGACAAATATGCTAAAATAGGGTTCGGGCTTCATGCAGGTACTATATAACCTCCATATTTTTGCTGCAAGGCTAACTGAAAAGAAAGGATTTTACAGGACAAGTTTTGTGCTGAAAGGTTATGGTGACATTACATTCTTACAATATAGGAATGAGATATTAATTTCCAATACACATACAGCACAATATAATATATGTAGTATCGCTCACTTGCAGCACAAGAATTACAGACAGTAATTATAGGTAGTCTTATATCATTGTAATACATCAAATACACAACTTTCATTTGACATAGAAAAAATACAATTAAGTAACTATATATAAAAACCTCTAAATTACTTCAGCTTTTCTCAGATAACATTCAATTTTTTCTGCAATTCACTGATGGTTCATACATATTTAAACATACATATCAAATACAATAGATCCCATCGTAAAAGATCCCTTTACCAACATGTGTATCTTATATCGGACCAACAAAACGAACTAATAATTCTTATCTGAAAATTAGTCGCATTCATTGAACGTGTTCTGTCAATTATAAACAAACAGCAAACCTCGTAGAAATTTATATTTTTTCGCATTAATGAATGTAAGTCAGACACATGAACCAGGATATTCTGGTTCTGACGACTGATTCAATGAAAATGTACACATCTTTTTCAGTACAACGATGATGAAAGTGATTATCTACCTAATAAAAAATAATTCTACAAATATCTATTGTATTTGAATTTTTGTACAAATTGTAGACAATATCCCATGAGAAAATCATGAGATAATATTCCATGAGAAATCATGAGAACTCTAGAAATGGAGGGTGAAGTAGAGCTGCGGGCTAAAACAATGATCGTTACTTGTACGTAACATCTAATGATGATGACCCGCTCCTGAACAATAATTACATCAGAATAGATGATTTAACAGTAGAAATCTGAATAAATAAAATGGAAAGATTTCAAACCTAGAACGAAAGAATACATCAAACAGTGACCACGATTCAAGATGATAAACATGTAGAATTTTGCTATAATTAAAAGGAAAAAATACTTTCAATTGGGTTGGAAGTATGAAAAGTAAGGCAAAATGTACAAGTGATAAATTCAAAACCACTTATTCTAAGTTAAATTAATTAGGGCAAGATTGACACCAATAATGAAATATGGTTAAATCAAATGGCCATTTGATGAACACCTGGAAACAATCAATTCATAACAATGTTCCACAGTTCAGGAGACTAGGCAGTATTTAAAAATTTAATACTATGTACATCCATAATAACTTGTGTTGCATATTTACTTACATCGGTACAATAGTTTTCTTAGCATCTAATCATGAAGAAAGAATTTTATAATTTTCGTGTATTCATTTGCCAAAATCATACAGTCAACTATCCAGTAACTAAACAACAAGAAAATAAGAACGTGAGCAAAATCTCACTACACAGAAATTTACCTCATTCATATCAACATTCGAACCTTTTGTAGAAACTCCAGGAACATAGGTTCTAATCTGATTTTTGTTGAATTAATAAACGATAAGAAAGACTTATCTCGCTAACATATGTGTACAACTAAGTCGAAGTTAGAAAAATACTAGCACTCAACTCACTTTGTTTTATTATACAGAAAGTTTTGACATGTCGGTTAATTATTAAGGCATTTTAACAAAATAAGTTCATTCTTTATCCATTTATCACTTAAGTAAAAGAATACATCTTACTAGTTGAAACACCTAAGACACCGACAGACGAAGGATAACCACTGCCTTCCCGCACAACGCAGGGTTGCCATTATTATTATTCGTATTTGACAAACGAATTTTAACAAAAGCCGAACAGATCGCGTAACTCTGCTAAATACCAGTGATCTCAACTTATAATCAACAGATGCTCAACAGCTCAATGCAAAATACCTATTTGTAACAATAATTCGAAGCATGTGCTATTTCGATGTCTTATACAGTAAAAGATTTGATGCAGTGTAATATAGTGAAATAAATCAAATATATAGATAGTGTTGGATTGGTCAATCCAATTTGATAAACCGCTATATTTGAAAACATCCACTTAATAAATTCATCTTTCATACATTCTGTTGCATGAACAAATATACTGATTGTAATATACTGAATATTATGATACCAGTCCCACTAATAAAAGGACTTTTAAAAAAGGAAACAATAAAAAAAACATTTTATTATTTCATTGTATTACAAGTTTTAAGAAAAATACGGTAGATTCAAGACTGGCAATTTTAAATATTTGATTAACCATCAAAATATTAATGACAAGTATGTTTTTAAACAATGATACATAAAAAATCACTATAAAATTCCGAGTTGTATTAAAACCATTAAGAAATTAATTTTACGTATATTTTGAATAATTAAAGAGAACAATATAAATTGGCACCGCAATATCCTTCCTGCAACCACAGAAGAAAACGTACTCTTTCCCACACACAAAAATACACAGCTTATTTGAATCTATTAGTACCCTGACGGAAACATGTTGGAATAATATTATCAAAAACAAATAAGCAAAACAGAGTACAATATTTAAGTAATAAATATTAACCCATTAACTCCCAAATTATTTATTTATACTTAATTCGCTTAATATCTCTACAGTTGGTCATAAATGGTTGTAGGACGATAATAATGACAACAGATTCATGAAGCATTGAGTATGCAACACGCAATACACAAACTTCTTTTTTTTTTTTAGTAAACTGATTATAAATAATGCACTGTGTTGTTATGAAACTTCTTTGCCCTATTCTGATGAAACGATACATCTTGTGGCCTCGTTCAAACCATTTTTGACACAGTAACATAGCATTTTGACGAAATGTCTGTTTAGAAATTTGCAGCGTCTTTGACCCTTTCCATTCTTTGCGGTGCGTCGACGAACGTACGTAAATCCTTCACACTATCATCATTATGTTCTGACAATACAAATCAACATTTTAGCAATATCATCTGGGAAATTCTGCAGGGCACGTGAGCCAATCAATCAGCTTCCTCTTTATGAATTTTTTTGCCTATTGAGACGACCATTTCGTTGACCGAGAGATTCTGTTCGAAAATTCCAAACCGCTGAAATGATGCATAAAGGGGAAGAATTCCGTTCATCAGGATCCAAAGTACATCTCGGCAATTCGTTGATGCAGTCGCATGGTAAACAGACCTTACTAAAATATTCTCCCACACGTCCTCATAATGCAGGGTCATCTCCGTTTGTTGCAATAGAGTCAAAACCTTCAGTTTTTCCACTTTATTTTTAGAGTTGCGGGTGCCAGATTTTTCCTTACCCCCCCCAGTGTTGTGTAAACCGGGTCCGATTTTTGTGAGAAGTATGTTCGCTATGAGTTTATTTCGTTTTATTTAGTCTTTCTCCAAATAGTCTGAAAAACATACGTCAAAAGTGTATAAGTAAATCCCAACGTATAGAACACAAACACTTGACTCATTTTCGCTTTGAGTAACCAAGTGCACTAGTGGAGGTCCTGGAACATCATTTTCAGTCGAGTAAACTAACGCACCATCTGTAACTTCATCGTCCGTCACTGCGAATAATAAAACAAAGTGACCTTTCCAATGCAAATAAAAGAGGTCTTCTCGTATATATTTACACAGAACATCCACTCTATCGGAACAAGGGACACAAAACAACCTCTTCTATGGAAGTCAGCTGCGAGCGGCTGCTCCTCAAGCTCCCGAATCCCGAAGCGCAGTGCGCGATCTATGAATAGATCAGCAGTTTTTGGAAAGTGATATCTCGGGTACCATTTCGCTGCATTACTTCTATCTCGTATAGCAACAAAGAGAAACATGTTTAGGAATATGCAGAAGTCCAAAATTCTCGAATTAAAAAGTTTTACTAATTCAGCTCACGTAAACATACAACTCAGAGCAAGGAGCCCTACGACGACTTTATTATTTCATTTTTTTAAGTATCAATAATCATACTTAAAACATATGAATTAATTCCTACACTTCTATAAAACTTCAAAATACTTAGAACATAAGTCCAAATTCTTCAAAGTGAAGTTAGTTGCGAGAAATATATAACCATTCTGGCTGATCTATAAATAGATCGCTGGGTGTTAATGGGTTAATATCTTAGAATAGTATTTATTCAAATACACGCGAGTTAACTCGTGACTGTGTTGGGCTTGTCTGCGCACCCCCAAAACTGGAAAATACTAATTGCGTATATATTTTTAAAAGAAACTGTTCATAGTTGTGGGGCGTCCTATGACACAAACTATTACAAGTTGGTAGCCACATCTTTTGCGCTCTTTATAGAAAGTGATGTTTCATTACAACTGAACGGAAACATTAATTCAGTATTAGCAATCTAATATAATAATAATAATAATATGAAAACATATTAAAGTGTCTTTTTAAGTGCCATGTAACAACAAAGAACCCCACCACAGTGGGAAAAATTAATCTTTAAATAAAAACCTATAACTGTTCACAAAGGGCTTTCTTTTATAAAAGTAATTAGAGGTTTTCTGTTTTTTTATGTCTGAGTTATGTCTCTGTGTGATGCACTTAAATTTTAGAGAAATAAATAAAGATATTATATATATATATATAATTTCTTGGGTATATGTGGGTAAAATTGGAATGAGGGGGTATAAATTAAATATAAATTACAGTAGTTGTTTATATTTTCTAAAACAGTTGAGCCTATTCAAATTCAGTAAAACTTTGCTTCAGTAAAACGTTATGTAGTTGATTTACTGTGTTAATGAAATACACAATAATTCCTTGCAGGGATTACCAAATTCTCTGAGACGAGACAATGAAATGGGTACTTTTCAAGACTACCGTAGTATTGAGGGGAATTTGGACGACTTTGTAGTTGAGGACATGAGATGTCAAGAGGGTGTCAAAGATGACTACAACCAGCAGAACGGGTTGGCAAGAATAAGTATAAGTGAAGACTACATGAAACCACAGAAGAAGAAAATGAAATGAGTGAATTGTGCGAGTGGGTAGTGAAGAATAACATTCCACATAAGCATGTTGATTCACTTCTTGGGATCTTACCAAAATGATTATGGAAGGATCTTCCTAAAACTTGTAAGACTGCTGCAAACACAATCAGCAAAGTACACCATTCAAGACATGGAAGACCAAGACAACTCGGTTGTGCAATTCACATACTTTGGTGTAGAAATAAATTTACTTAACTTCGTAAATCCAGAACTCCATGACACAACTATAGAATTAATAATAAATATTGACGGCTTTAAACCTTTTAAATCAAGTAAAAATTCTCTTTGGCCTATGTTAGGAAAAATTTGCCGCCAGCGAAATTGTTATCACCCATTTACAATAGCCATTAATTCTGGAAAAGATAAGCCAAAGTAAGTATTTAAGAGAATTCATACAAGAGGTTAATTAATTACAAAATAATGGTTTGGTAATAAATTCAAAAAAAATTGTTTTCAGTTAAAAATTTTCACTTGTGACTTTCCAGCTAGAGCAGTTTTAAGGGAAGCAGTGGGACACACATCAGCAATGGCATGTGAGAGGTGTAAAGTTGAAGGAGAAAGGAGAAATCATGAAATGACTTTCTTAAATACAGACTGTGGAAGAAGTACAGACAAAGGCTTTGGAGAGTTCGATCAGACAGAACACCACAAAGCAGTATCCCCTTTAATAACTGTAGAACCATCCATGAATATGGAGATCATTTTGTATTGAAACCAATGCATCTCGTATATTTAGGTTGTGTAAACAGACACATTTTTTACTGTCAAGAGGGAAAATGAGTGCAAGTTGTAAGATAGAATTAATTAGACGCAGTGAAATGGTTAAAGATGATATACCAGAGGAATACCCCCGGAAAATGAGATCACTCAAATATCTTGAATATGAATTTTTTGTGAAGGTTTGTGGGTCAATACTGCTGAAAAAATAGTGGACCCAAACTTATAAAAAAAACTTTTTATTTTTACATGTATCTTGTAGATTACTTTCTCATGATAATGCATACCAGCATACCTCTCAGGAAAGGGATTATTTAAGAACTAACATTCTATCAGCAGGGGAATTATTCGGACACGAATACATACCCATCAATATCCACAATCTTATTCACCTATGTGATGATATTGAACACATGAAGGGCAACTTAAATTCAACGAGTGCAAAAAATTTTCAATCATATTTGGGTCAAATAAAAATATTCTAAAATCTCCAAGTTAACATTTACAACAATATTGCAGAAGAATTCATGAGAGAGAACCCTACAGTCGATAATTCCTCCCCAGATAACTGCAATTCACAGAAACAAAGATTTTCAAATCAAAGTACAAAAATTATATTTTGACCATTTCTCATCCCAACAATAATGGGTAATCAATGATGGTAAGATAGGGAGAATGGAAGAAATCTTGTACAGTGCTAGTAATGAACTTTTTCTTAGAGTGAAATACTATGTGAAAATGACATCTGTGTTTGAGATACCAATGGCCAGATTCACCAGGAAGACCAAAAAATATATCTTCAGAGAAAGTAAAAGTTATAAAATTACACGTTAACTTTTCATCAACTAAAAGAATAAGCATCTTCATAATACCAATTCTACACTAATCATAGTTGTTCATGTAAATTGGTGAGTAAAATAAAATTTCTGTGGAATAAAACAACAAGGAAAAGATACTGTGTGTATTCAGTTGTCTGCTTGTCGTGCATTACATTCCAAATGCAGCAATTCATGATCCAATAGTTGCACAATTTAACCGCAACAAATTATATAACGCTCAATCTCTGAAATTGATAACACATTTACTTTCAATGTGTTTTAGTAGCACGATTCCCTTCTCATTCTCCTAATACAACAAACCGAAAACACTTGTCACCACAGATACTTTCATTTCAAACATCTACAATGGTGTTCATTTAAGACTTATCATCACATCTTCCTTCTATTGCAGAAAAAATTTCCCTACATGAGTATTTCATTTTCAATATCTTCTTAATTTCATGAATACAGTCTATCATAAATATATGAAATGAAATGTAATAATAATAATAAATTTAATGTAATAATAAATTTATTGTCAAAAACAGTACAAACTGGGTATGACCACGTGGAGGACAATAAACTAATTTACTCTCCGGAAGCAAGCGAGGGACGTATTCCATCAATTCCGATCAAGGGCCCTAAGGCAGAGGCGGATTCAAAAATTTCAGCAAGAGTTCCTAGATAAGATAAAAAGTTAGCTGCGAGTTATAATACATATATAATGTCAATATGTTTGTAATTTAACGCAAATATGTTTGTAAATTTACATGTACAAGTTATTATCGAACTATAGATTATTCTGAGTATAGTGTTTAAAAATCATAAGAGTTGAAAAAACACTAAATTCACGATTTATTGTTACAATAAACACGCCCCTAGACAAAGCCTAGAGAACCTGTATAAGAAATCCGCCTCTACCCGAAGGAAAAACGGAGAAAAACCCGGGCTAGGATGAGATTGTTCTTGGATATGTAAAGTAATCTCAGGTTAACAGAACATTCAAGGACTCCGAAAAACTGCACTGTGTCAATCACTTTTTGGAGAAAACACACACATCCAATTCCTTGTAATCAAGTGCAAACCCATATTTGCTGTGGAGAAAAAACACATTCCAACATAAACTTACTGAGACATATAACTATGAAAAAGTAATTTGTTTGACAAACCACATCTTAACGAATAACATTAGGGAATAAATGATCTTTAGAGCAGTAAAACTTAAAACATCATGAAGTGTTCAGTAGAAAGTGACCTTGATAAATTTCCTGAAGCAGATTATGAAGGAGAGTTTGACAGTTTTCTAACAATAATAATATATTTTCTGTTACTTCAAACTATGCCATAAAAACTTGCTTTATGAAATAATATTGCTGATTAATGTTACCTAAAAGATATAAATTGTTGGAGAAAACGTCTCCAAACTTTTAATAAAGAATTACTGAATATATTTTTATAAAATATTATGTTCACAGTCATAATTTATTAAATAAATGAAAACACACAACAGAATTCACAATCATGTCTCAATATCAAGACAGAACTGTTATATTTTTTAAAAAATGAATATCCTTTAGCAAAAATTGATTAAACACCGTATCATGAAGAACCTAATAATAAACAGCTAAAGGTGTTTGTTAAAGGAACCCAAACTAAAGCATATTTTATTCCGAACAATCATTTACAGATACCAGAACTTTATGAACTTGTGTGTCCGGGACAAACCGCATCTTAGTAGAAACAGCTACCAACGTTTCGGCCATCATGCTGTAATCTTCTTCAGGGCAATGTCAGAGTCGCACAGACCTAAGTCGCTGTCATACTCTGCCAAGGCTACAGCACGATGGCCGGAACTTTGGTAGTTGTTTCTACTAAGACGCGGTTTGACCCAGACACACAAGTTCATACTGACTCCGGCCGCGGAAGCCTACTTTAGTTTCTAAGAAAAAAGTTATTCATTTGCAGGACAGACCTCACTGAACTCTGTACACAAAGAAACAGCTTAATGAAGAGCCTCATTGTATACAAATTTTCCAAGAAAACATCTGTTCACTGGGTCGCAATTCGTTAAGAAAATGAAAGCACGTAATTCACAATAGGAAGACAAAACTGAATGTTCACTTTCTCATAGATATCACTGAGAAAGCCACTCATGGTGCATTGTTCCGATTCCTTGAAGTATCGCAATTTTACCTAATATATTGGTGAATAATGTTATGAAATAAATCTGCCAAAGGCAGTAAAATGAACACAAACATTGCCCACGGGACAACACTATCACTTTTTACGTGTATGTAAAAAACAAACTGAGCAAACATAAAATGAATGAAAATAGAACTTGGGCTGACACTAAAAGCACATTTCCCGAAATTTAGAACTAACTCATCGTTTGTGGAGTAAGCACACACCGGAATATTCTACAATTCTTCGACTGGCGAAACAATGAACCAATCTGATGTATCAAGGTACAAAATCCAAACAAACATACAACAGCAGAGCAAATATCACATTAGCAAGACTTGAGCTGCACAATCATTTCATTGAAAAGAAGCTAACTTTGAGGTTAAAAATCATATGAAATGCAAAGTAATCACATACGAGTATAAAACAATCCAACGTAACATCTTGTTATCCTTTTGCATCACTCCGCTCTTTAACTTCGCAGCTAATATTTCCAAAACATCGAAAAAAACAAAGTGTTCACAAGGGTTGACATTCCATATTTACCGTTTTATCACATGCACCACCTATATACACTTAAACGAAGCGTGCATTGCATGCTGAATACTTATTTTCAAATTCCAGTCCTCTACATTGCGCGAAATCTTTTAAAACGCATCGAAAATATACGAAGTGGCTACACTACAGAACGAAAACAAGTCAAATTATTCATGGAGTTTCTATTTCTTTGCAATGCCTTTATAGCTCATAGAAAACAAAGGAATTATGCGTTAAGGTTCCTTGATTAATGAAGTAATAAAGTGATAAATCAAAATTAAATATGAGAGTAATCCTACATTCAAATTACTTAATTGCACCGATAATGACGAATTAACGTAATTTCGACAGGTAATGTGTTTATATATATGGGTATCTCCAGAAATTATGTTCGCGTTTGCTACCAGGATTTGAGTTGAGGCATTTTCGAGAGACAGTACTTCTAATTTAAAAGAAACCCAACATGTTAATGCGATAAGTTGAGGTGGGTTGTAAATCCGAAACTGTGAATTTGGTTGTTAATAGAATACTTTCGGAACATTGTAAAGATATTGGATTATGAAGACAGTATGAGTTATGCGGCCGGTCATTGAGAAACATACTTCATTGGTGGTGTTGGGTTCAATTTTCCAATAATATTGAAAGAAAAGTGATCACACCGAAATAGTTTATTATTTGTTCCTACAATACACATTCATTCACAGAGGAACGACCGAAGTTGTGGAAAACCGCTTTGGCACGATTGTCTAACTATTGCTCTACTTTCATTAATACGTACTTCAAAATGAGTCAATATGTGAAACGAAAAAAAAAATGTTAGTTGGGTTGGAAACCGAGAAAAAGACAAAATTCTCTTATCATACTGTTATTGCAATAACATTTTAAAGAATTCGATGAATAAAATAAGTTGACGTGTAATACTAATTATCCTATAAAGTTTGCATTTACTTCATAGTTTTTTTTTGTATATTATGTTATATGAAAACTCCTTGTTTGGTCTCAGAACTTCATTGGTAAAGCAGCCAACTTTACACGTTGTGGAATCTGGCGGGATCTAAACGAATGTGGATGATGCTATTGGAGCTCTGCTTTGTTATGTACTGGAGGATTTTCTCATTTCGCTTTGGTCATCACTGAGGACCATAGATTCTTAATAAATGTGTAAAAATACAAATATTCATAAATATTAATACTTGTAAATACGTCGAATGTAATGATTTTGGGACTTCTAACTCAAGTTGAAACCATTACATTCCAGATCTTGTAATTTTTCGTTCTTTCGTTTTATCTCTTATTGCGTCGTAAAAGTACAAAGATTTCACGAAAACCCCGCGCATTTCTATTCACGGGTGCTGGTTAAAAATTCAAAATAGCTTGCTGCCTCTTCTCGATATTTCCACACAATCAACGGGTGCAGCAGAGACATGCAGACAGTTACAGCAAAAGTAGTTTTCTTTGATACCTGATAAAAAATGGAAAACCAACAGACTTCAATAAAGTCTGTATTTTAAGTTGAATTTTCCTGCTTCATATAAACACACGAAGTCTATACCCCTTTTAATTTTCAAGATTAGAGGTAACAAATATATATACAAAACCAAATTTTTGTATAATAGTATGACGAAACCCACAAACTATGTATCCACAATGCTTAACTTCTGTAAATATTGTTTTATCTGCGGCGAAATCTTTTGTTTTCTAATTTTTAAAGAACAATTCTCGATCCGCCGGGGGCCCTTTGCGGCCACACCTGTCGCACACCCCTACGCGGGGGGTGCAGAGGGTGCACCCCCCTCCCGAGGGGAACGACGCAGGGGATGCAGGGGGAGGTGTGTCTCCTCCACACCCCGCAGATTATAAATCAGATCATAAACTTCCTTTCTAATATGTTATTAAAGCATCCCCGACCAACACTCTTATGTCCGAACTCGGCTTAAAGGATCAAGGTCTGTACACTTTCAGATAACACTCTAATCCAAGGTCGAAGGCGTTAACCTTGGGAAGGCGACGAAATCATGAAGTAAAAACAGGAGGAGGAAAACACTGAGGGTAGAAATGGACTTTTATGAGAGTAATACTAAACGATTGATATTCCTCAATTTGAAAAAGCCAGATCACATACTATCATGAAATACAAATTTTCCTTCCGTATTCTCCAAACGAAGGGGAAGAGACGATAAGTGCTGCTGGAGCGTCGATCCCTCTCCCACATCTTCCCGGCGTGAGTGATGGAAGAACGTAAACTGGAATCAGGTCACATCCCAAATGAAGGTATTCAATTGTAATAGTTATATTTACGTAGTCATAATACGTGCAGATTCTGATTGATGACAGGAATATCGGACTCGATACATGTCAAGATGAATTAGTATGACCTGAAGACTCGCCTGAAAATGCATATAATGATTTTGTTAAAGAAGTGGTTAAAGGAAAAAAATATTTGTACTATTACGTCAACCATTTTTATCATTTTTTTTACTTTCCAATGACACAGAGTGTATAAGGAAAGTATTGTAATCGCTCGAGAGAAAAAACTGATATCTCTTCGGATCTTTGCGAATTGGCTCCAGAGAGAGTGAGTGTATGTTACGAATTTTGGTCGCCCGATAACTCACGAACAAATTGATGCATGGAAAGCAATTTTTTAAATAATGAATAAAATTTATTTAAAAAAAAGCAGTTGCAAACTGCATATGACCACATGGGGGATAATAAACTAAGTTACTCTCCGGAAACATGCAAGGGACCATCCCATCAATTCCGAACAAGGACCCAAGGGCAGTGAAGGATTTAATATTTATAAAAGAAATAATTTAATAAATATGTAATAACGTAAACGAATAGCGTAAGTACGAATGCATCTTACTATGCAGTTCCGTGAATGAAATGAGACTTTTCATGCGAGTCAGAACATGCAGTTGGTGCAAGCGAGACATGTTTTTTGTTGAAACGTAATAACGTTTTCAGGAAGTAGAACGGAGTAATTGTCTCCCACTAATAGACTGGTGAAGATAGAATTTCGGTGTGCAACACTTTTCATCGACATCAAATAGAAACCAAGCAAACAGATCTACAGAACGGGACCAACGTCTTTTTGGTGTTCTCACGCTACTTATGAGTGGTCCAAATCTCTGATGGGTGATAGTCGTTGCCGTGTATTTCCCCTTCCATGTGCCAAAGAACTGACTGATTTTAACAAAATAGTTTAATAAGAGATTCAATTTGCCAATAAATATTGTATTCCACATCATTTCGTATGATGTAAGAGATGTTAATTTCTTTTATACTTTGTCACGCCGTTGTTACAGTACTCTAGATATTGATTAAGTTCCTTTTTTTTACGCGTGTGTTTTTATATTCTTTTTATGTATAATAGTTTATTTCGAACTGTACGCAACCTTGGCACGGTTGTATACATTATCTCGGTGACCCCGGTTTTACTACGCTTTTCCTCCGGGTAGCGGCAGATTTTCCATAGACGAGAATATCAGATAATATTTTTGTTATCATTATCTCGAATTTTGACTCCAAATTATACCTACGATTCATTTTGGAGTATAAATGGATAACTAATTATTTTACTAGATTTTTATATAAGTAATAAATCCACCTCTGCCTTAGGGCCCTTGATCGGAATTGATGGGATGGTCCCTTGCTTGCTTCCGGAGAGTAACTTAGTTTATTATCCCCCACGTGGTCTTACGCAGTTTGCAACTGCTTTTTTGACAACGTTCATTTATGTATTAATTAATGTATTTATAAAGTGACTCAAACCTCCAACAGTCGGAGTTGTACCTTGAGTTCGGATCGATAACCAGGGTGAAGCTCTGCACAAGGAGCAATTAAGAAATATCATTGTAAATGGGAATATCATGTGAAATGGCTATTGTTCTGTGATAAAATATTATTTATATTCTATATATTTTATTTCTTAAGGGCAGACCTTTCCAAAGATTTTTCCATCAAATTCATTCGAACGCAATATTTAATATTTTTTGTTTATTTTTACCTATAAAACAGAAAGTTTTTGTATATCCTAAGAAATATTTTATTCGAGAAGGTATTTCAAAGAGAAGGTCACAATTTTTTAGAAAAAAAATTCAAACTGCTTTTTTGAAGTCTTCATTTCGTGCTCTTTTTTATTCATATTTTGCTCTAAAAGGAAAAAGAAATTAAGATATTTCAAACCCTTTTTGTTCGGTTATTTGTGAAGATGAAAGTATAAAATAAACAAGCTCATCCATTGAATGTTTTTTGCAAAAATGGTAGTATATATCGAGAATTTTTTAGGCTCATTTTGTCATGGTATAAACAATTTCTATTATTATAATACCTAAACAATTCCTGTTAAGTGTTCCAAATTTTAAAAGACATATTAATAAATATTTATTATGACATACAAAAACTTCCTACTTTCTAAGTATAAATAAACAACAGATATAAAATATTAAGTTTGAGTAAAAATTGGTGTGAATTTGAAGGAAAAATGAACCAGCTGTCCTTAAATTATTATCATTCTAGAAATATGTATAGTATGTTTCCATTCTTGAAACATCATTTCACCTTCCTAGGTTGGGGTGAATACTCACATCATCTGTGTTTAGCTCCGTAGCTGATAGAATGCTTTACGTATCATGCACAAATCAAATTTCTTTCGTCATGGAACTGTCAGGAAAAACATGAAAGCTTTGTTTTGTCTGAGCTGAGGACTCGGTTCGTTCTATTTTATGTGGAGTGTTTTCGTGAGAAACAAATCCATCATCATACTTCAAAAAAATTAAAAACCTTCTCTTCTACTTGAATTCTGATGTTTATTCTGTTTTTATTTAGAACTTGTGAGTTTCAACAATTCTACTCTTTTCAGGGTTTTTTTTCTACGCAATTAATTCATTATCATATTTCAGAAAAATTAAACAGGAAACTTCGAAAAATTTTCTCTTTCCGTTCAATTTTTTTATTGAAATATTATTTAGTCTGTTTGAACATCCGTTCTGAATACAGTTTTGTGATGTCAAACAAATGTTCAGAGCGAAATCTTCGCAGTTGCCGTCGAATGTGGGACCAAAGTCAAGGAATCCCTGGCCACGAACCGAGTGATCGAGACAGATATTTGTTGATATTTATCTGGAATATTATTATTGGCAATTGCTTTAGAGAAAATTGCAAAAATGGAATAATAAAAAGGATTAAAAATTAGTCATTGTGTTCATTAAATGGTTAGTAGGCCGATAACTCCTACCACCTAGGTTTTGCCATTTTTGAATACTTCCGGACGTAGTAGGGTTCAAGTATTGGAAAATCGGAGGAGACAACAGGGGAATAAGACGTAAAAACAACAAAAGATTTCATACAAAGAAATTACAAAAACATACACATTTCACACGATGAAGAAAAATTAGGCAAAAGAATAAAATATTTAATGTTTTAAAGAGGGATTCAACGACTTCAAAAGAAATATTTCGTTGTCATTAGTGAGTTATTTGGGGTTTTGGTGAAAAGAAGGGAAATGTAATATTTTCTTGAGTCTAATGTATTGATAAAATATCGGTGAATAGTTTTGCGACCACATAAGTAGTAACTATCCTGAATTAACAAAATCATTTCGCCCAGCATATCGCAGTCAGTCAGTTAGTGAATCACTTTGAATCATCATGGGCATTTTAGAGCACTGAGGAATTGAATGTATGTAGTCTTGGTAGATTCGCTTCAAGTAGGAATGAGGGTCTGATTTCGCGTGTTGCACGACCGGAACGTCCTCTGCAGCTCAAGTTGACGATGTAACTTCATTTACCGTTTGAAATGGATTCCCGATAATATTGAGATTATCACAATTTCTGCAAAAATCTATCGTAAGTAAAATATGCAGAGAGAGGTAGATATTGATTTTGGACATTTCCGTGCATATAAAGTCTATATTGACACATGTAATTCATTTGAGTCTGGTATCTTTCCAGACAAATTAAAATTCAGTACAATACTACTAATCTATAAAAAAAGGAACTCCACGAAGTTAGATAACCTAAAACCTATTAGTTTACAATCGGCTTTTTTTTATTTTCAAAAAATAATGAAAATACAACTTCTTAATTATCTTAAGAAAATTAACTTCCTTAGTGAATATCAATATGGTTTTCGGAAAAACAAATCGACTGAAGACGCTATAACAAACGTGACAGAAGATATCCATTATTGCTTTAACGAAAACAAGAAATCTACTGGATTATTTATTGACTTCCGGAAGGCATTTGATTTGGTCAACCATGTTATATTAATTTAAAAAATTAGAGAAGACAGGAATAAGGGGTGTCGCTTTAAGTTGGATTGAGAGTTTTCTACATAACAGAGAACAGCAGGTACGTATTAAAGACTATGTGAGTACTCCCTTGAAAGTAAAATCAGGAGTTCCTCAAGGATATGTCTTATCGGCCACCTTATTGTTTCGTTTTTTCAATGATTTACTAGAAAAAAAATGTTGGGGTAGAATAAATTCTTTTGCAGACATATTGCGCTCTTTTACCCATCCAAAGATATATTAATTTTATATGTACATACAAATGATGACTTAAATGCTTTAAATAACTGGTGTACTCAGAATGCTAAGTAAGTGAATGTTACGAAAACCAAATACATCAACTTTGGCTTTAAAGAATTTAACTTTCCAGGACCTATAAAATATCATTTAGAAACTTGTACCACAGATGAATGTAACTGTCAATGGATAGAAAAATTTAATAGTTTTAAATACCTTGGTGTAACTAGGAATAACAAATTATTATGGGAAAACCACATCGGAGATTTACATAATAAATTAAGATCGTCAATTAGAACTTTTTACTACCAACGCAACATTTGTGACACCTGATGCGTAAATTGTATTTTGCATTAATTCCTTCTAGATTAATGTATGCTATCAACTGTTGGGGAAGTACGTATAAAAAGCTAATTAAGATGTTAAAAACACAAAATCACTTTGTTCATCTTATGTTATATGAAAATAAACGAGCGAGTGCTTTTCCCATTGTATGTAGAATTAAACATTTTGCCCGTTGAACATTTGTTCGTATTTAAAGTTTGAAATTTTTTTTTATAAGAAGCAGAAATGTAGGTACAAATGATTTATTATACAAAATTCGAAATTCGGAAAATAGAGTTTTCAGAACACCTAAAGTAAAAAAAGAATTGTTTAGACAATCCCTTCAGTACATAGGACCTAAGTTGTTTAATCAGTTGTCTTATGAAATTAAATCCTGCAATAATATGAAACAATATAGTAAAATGCTTAAGTCTTGGCTTTTAAGAACATCTGATATCAGCTACTTAAGCAAGGTAATAAGTTAAATATATTAATATATTACAAATTATAATTTAAAATAATTTTTTCTATCATGTACAGTATTTATAAATTTATTTGACTTGAATTGTCATCTTATTATTGCGTCAGCGAAAGTAAGCACGTTTATATGTGTTCTATTTATTCACATAAGTAGTATAGAAGTAAGATTTTGTTTGTTTTTCTCAGACTACAAATTAATGTTATTCTTAGTTATTCCTAAACAAATAAATTATTTTTCTGTGTCTTGTAGTCACTCTTTATCGGTGTATTATTCAAGAAATTATGGTTTTGTTAATTAGGCTAATAGATTGAAGTAATTTTCCTTGCAGACGCCACAGATAGCGACATATTGCCTGCAAAGAAATTTACTGGTGAATCAGACTCTTTTTTTTTGATGCCATACAATATATTTTATTTGTGTAACTGACCTACTACTGGATATTGGTGAGTATTCCTAGAAGTTTAAACTGTTCTTTTGTAAATGTGATGATGGAAATAAATTATTATTATTATTATTACAACTCGTATTGTATTGGTGTAGCAGAACTTATATTAATTGTATACTGTTTCGCTGTGAGTATTTATTGTATGATCTATAACTCCCTTCAGGATGATTCTGTAATTAACTCAGAGTAGAACGCGAGATTCGGCTCTCCATCACGTTATAGAAATAATAATAATATGTTTATTTAACTGCAAATGAGCAGATGTTACCCGGTGGCAGAATATAAGGAAATACTATAAAATGTACAAAAATACATATTACAAAGAACTGAAATAAAAAATTGTTAAATAAACGATTAAACTAATATTAAAATATCAAATAAAACCAAGTGACGCTGAAACAACTAAAAAGTACGCGATGTCTCTGTAACTTCTGATGTAGACAGATTGCTCAATACAAGCAATAAAAGATTTCGTCATTCTGTCATTTGGTGCAGCTTTCTCATTTCCTACCCTGATATTATTTTCATATTATATCGAAGGAATCATTTTTAGGTTGAAGTTTCTAATTCGGAATTTATAATATTTTTTTCTGTTTAAATTCGTGTATCTTGGATTCTGTTTATAAGTGTATTTCATTTCCATTATTTGTGAAGTTCCTATTATTAACTTTCGAAGAAGAAGGGGGGAGATTGTTTTCAGAATGTTTTAATTTATATTTATTTTGTAATTTGTTTCGTAAATTTTTGTAGCACTGAAGATGGCTGCCATGCGGCCGAAAAGGCCTTTTCCATCCACAAATGCATCGAATGACAGAATGACAAAATCTTTTATTGCTCGTAATAACTTCAATGTACATTCCCGTCGACAAAACAGAATGCAAGTCGGCGTGACGGAGACTGAACTCGGGAGGGAGGTGGCCACCGTGCAAGAGTTGCACCCCTGCTTCGTGATTTCATGACCCCGCTCTGGCCACCCTCATCCCATTATTTCTGCCTCGTCTTTCAGAGGCTCGCATCACATTGTCTCACCACGTGACGCGCCGTCGTCAACACGTGGTCGCTGCACCTGCCGATGGCTGGAGAGGGGAGGAACTCCGCGGAGCAGCTGTGCGCGCGTGTTCCACCCCTCGCGCTCCGCGACACCTTCCTGCCCATCGATCTGATCGCAAGAGTGTCTCGCATTAAGTCTCCATCCAAGATGTTTACTGGTCCATTTCCGCATCCACATCATCTTCGTATGCTTCCACAAGTGAGAGGCGTGCCCAAATGCCTCTGGTCGCCCCGACGCATTCCCTCGCATACCGTGTCCACCCACTAAGTGGCTTTCACACGTCACAACACTATTGCCACCGCATCGATCACATATCGGATCGAACGTCACATACTTGTCAGCGCCCTTCTGTCTTCCGCTTCGTAACACCTTGAAGCTCCGGGACACAATGGGGTTCTTCTCGATGTTACATTTCCTTGTGTATCTCCATGGTTCTGGTCGCAGTTGCGTTCTTAGGTTTCTCACGATTATAACGGCGCCAGAAACGTCATCTCGCTGTTTGAAAATACAAAGTCAAAACGTTAACTGCAAAACAGGTCACAAATCCAGTTCTCACGCGACTCACAAGGGACCTTTCAACAATGGCAGGTTGAAAGTGGTCCTGATTTTTGTCATGCTTAAACACTCTGACTATTAGTATGTCCTGTCAAAATATTGAGGACTATAGCACACTGGAAGGCAGTGAAAAAGTTTGGCGTTCACTTTCCACGTAAATTTTGGACACCCATCAGCAATATCGGTCCTCATCAGAGGTCGGAACGTTCGCTGCAATGAATGATTGCCGACTAGTCTTAAAGCAGCGCGTTGCACGCCGTGACTTCACCTACAGAAACTATTCTGAACGTATCTACAGTCGATTTTCGATGGTTTTTTGAAACGTAACACACGAGTCTCTAAAATATTTTATTTTTGTTTTTTGGCGTTGCACTAGGTTACAAATATTTTGTCCATTATAATGTCGTTGAAAGTGACAATACAATACGAGAAGAGAAAGAATAAGAAAGGATAAAGGAACACGAAAGAGATTTTGCGAATAGTTTTGTATTAACACTCCCCTAAAAATTTACAGTTTTTATTGTTTTCCGTTTTTCAGAATATTTTGTTCTATAATTTGAAATTATAAACGTTAAGAAAAATTGAGATTCTTGCATGAAACTGAAAGGTTTTTCATCGGAAGGGAGAAAAAATTAAAAACCATTTCAAAGAGTGTTTAAACATTCTTGCTCTATTCAATTGTAAGATTTATAAAATTCTATAAATAGGGAACTCTATTAGTTTTCAGTTCTTTAGCTAGAAATCGGAAGACGTTGACATTACTTCATTCGTTAGTATGGACGAGTTATTTATCTAAACAACACACGATTTCCACAAACTTGGAAAAGGAAAACCGTTCCTCTGTATATATTATAGATGATTCATTTATGTGTGAAATAAACTTGAGAGAAAACACGACGGACTTATGCAGCAACCGAATATATCGTTAGAGAGAAGAACGTAAAGTGAAAAGTGAGAAGAAGAGCAAACAGAATAGAATCTGAGCAAATGCAAAAATATGGGTTACTCAGACTGGTGGTGTCGATCTTGTCATGGTGTCTTCTGAAGGTGGCGGAGCGCGATTCCCGAATAAGAGATTTGTTTCCATGTGTATTGACTCCGTAGCAAGACAGCGATAATAAGCAATCTTCCCCCCATTGCATCTCCCTCCCTCCCCGACCCGAGTGCGCACTCAGTGGAGCGGCAAATAGCGGCGGCGTAATCGTAGCGTTCCCCTCGGCCTTTTCAACTGCCCTTCTCCGAGACCCTCTCTCCAAAAAAGGGCTAATATATCGCTCTCCGAATGTTTAACATATCACTTAGCGTCCGGGACGTGCTAAAAGGGGTTATGGGCAAATAAATGCAGCTCCGTGCCGACTCATCGTGCAACCATGTCCTGAGACGGAGGGGCAGGCGAGAGCTGAATTTAAAAACCATTCCAGCCACTCCCAATATCCGTGAAATCTACCCTTTTGAAAGGGAGAATTTCTTTTTTAAAAACTTCTGCCATAGATACACCCTTTCCTCCAAGCTTCATCAGGTCCCCTTTGTGGAACCGATTTGTTTTATACAGCAAATTACACGCTCATTTTTTTCAATAAGTGCGAAAGTTCTCAGTGCAGGAAGAAAGGACTTCGCTTCAAAATTACGCCGCCGCCTGATGTAGACTACGTATTAGATTGACGCATACACCCTCACGACATCAGAAATATATACTTATATGGAAATCTGTTTGTCTGAGATACTTCTAGTTGCTGGTGATGTCAGTATAAAATTACAAGGCGTACATCGAATAGACATTAAACATAAATCTTTACTCATTACCTTATGGTGTTTCATTCAAACAAAACTGAACTCATTGAGAAATCTATTTAGATCTCAAATGTGGTAAATTTATAACGCACAACCACGTGAAGGTAATCAAAACTTATTTAAATTAACATTTTCGTGTGTTTTTTTAATTCGGGAATAATCGGGAGTATAAGATATTTGGGGCAAAGAAGTGTTTCTGTCGTATCGTTATCAAACAAAGATGGAGAGAAATAATCTTCATTCAGAATTATTTATTTTATGATGAATTAAAGGTATATAGTACGCTTATCCTTAGGTCTCACACTTAACACAAGAAAGAAAGAAAGAGTGATTTCTTGTTTGTCTAATATCTCGAAACGTGTGGAGATAAGTGACGCTTACCACCCTGTTCCGGCGCGAAGAGCCAACATCAGCACCTCTGTTCCTGCTCGTCCCCAGCCTCATCTTCAGATTGATTCTTTGCGAAAGATACAAGAGCAACCCTCGCCGCATTTGTCCGACCGAATCGCTTTATCGTTTCGCTCACCGCAGCTGAGTTTATACATCCCACTCCCTTGGGAAGGGTGCGCAGCTTAATGATGCATCCTGTAAGCGAGGCTTCGGATAATTGATTCGTGAGTTAACATCCAGAGATCGAACCGTGGTATCGATGTCGAGTAAGTATCGATACTTTGTGCTTCGATACCCCATAATTGCATCCGCCCCCTTACTAATAGACAAAAAAATTTGAAAAATAATAAAAAGTGTAAAAAAGAAATTACCGGTTTGCGAGTGAGGTTGGAGGCGGTGGTGGTGGTACATATCCACTAGTAAATACATATTCCGAAAATATATATACAAAAGTACTCGATACTAAGTAGTATCGATACTTACAGATCAATGCTATTAAGGTATTTATACCCGGGGCTTTCCACTCACAACCAGAAAAGTTGACTGTTGTGAACTTCGCTCGGAAACGCGAATGGAATGCAAAAGTGGTGCAGAAGTCGTCTTCTGGGTTCGCGCATGCGCGTTGGGTTACTGAAATGCTTTTTGTGAGGTAAACGGTCACAAAATGATTAATAAACAATTAATTACTTGACGATTCTTCTAATTCGAATCTTCTGAGTGGTCTCCACCATTCTTCGGAGTCTTTGTGATACTATCGATTATTCTGACTGCGCTCAACTCTCCTCCTCAGCGAAGTTGACTCGCCAACGTTTTTCATGAATGGAATGCTCGCAAAGTTCACAGCAGTCCACTACAGTCAGTAGTTGGCGTAACTGGAAAGCCCCATTTCAGACAACCCGTAAAGACACTTTTGCCCAGAGATTGCGGACATTAGGGGTTGCTGACCGCATCGGAGCTGAACTCTGCCGTTGTGCTTTTTAATACAGAGGCACGATTCCAGTTTCTCTTGGCCGATCACGCGGTGTACCAAAAGGTCTTCGGTGGATTTCGAAGCCGACCTTCCCATTCTCGTATCTATTCACAAAATGCCCTTTCGTCATTCACACTCTATTTTCTAATTTCTTGATTATCTTGGTTTTGCCCTCAGTATGAGAGCTATAAAATTTAATTATGTAATTCATTGAATAAAGGCGTAGAGGACTACGAATTTACTTGATTTCTGGACCTTCTCTGAACTAAAATTTAAAAACAATTTTCCAATATCATACAAAAATGTCACCATCACGAAACAGTTTTCTGCTTTAGCGATAAAATTTATGAAATGGTTAAATTTATGAAATGAAACCACGAATTGCGTCTGTATAATGCAACAAAATATAAAATTTCATCCCTATATCAGTTTGATACGATGAAAAGTTCTCGCTTCCCACACAATATCTTCCACACTCACACACTGACGTTAAGTTGTATTTAAGTTAAAATCCATTTTCATTTAGGGGAATTGAAACGAAAATAACATAACTTTTTGTGTAAACTACTCTTAACATTTATTGTCCAGTTCTCCGTACAAACACAGATTTTATGAAAAATCTGAAACATTAAACTTGAAATTTTTTCTGTTCTAGCGGGTTTAATTTCAAAACGTTTTTATGGTGACTTTATACGGAAAAGAATTGTACGAGTTTCGTGCAGAAAGTTAATTTGTCGTAGTTCTCCGATTCCACTTCAATTGCATGAAAATTCAGTAAAGACGCGCAATAATCGGGAAATTCTTATTTGAATTGAACTTCCTCATCGGCATCAAAATGAATTGCCTCAGGAAACATCGTGTGTTCAAACCTTTTTTGGTATTTCAATGAACTTAAGGATTTCCGTGACAAATGTACTTTCCCGGAGGAGGGGAGGGTGTTCTCCCTCATCTCACACAACCTTCGGTCC
The DNA here is from genome assembly GCA_002313205.1 of Laupala kohalensis. Lineage (NCBI taxonomy): Eukaryota > Metazoa > Arthropoda > Insecta > Orthoptera > Trigonidiidae > Laupala > Laupala kohalensis. Next base: position 539,376 of record NNCF01127746.1, on the reverse strand, counting down.
AGATCTTCATCTCGATCAGAAAAATAATGAAATTTTATATAGCCTTTTCAAACACATCCAAATATTAGAATGCTATTTCAATTATGTAGCTAGTCCAAAACCAAATGAATGTGTGATGGAAGTAAAATCTACAGCCCATTTTCACTCTTCCGGTCGGGAATTCAATTACACAAACTTGAAAAGGAAGTAAACAAAGACAGCGGAACAACGTGTGAATGTCATTTTCACGACACCAGATCATCCTTCCCTACAAAAATATGTCAGAATTTCTCTAGATTCAAAAACATACCGTGAAATTTGCATTGGAGAATCATATACAATACGTATGAACTACGAGTTCCATAAATCTCGAGTTGTTCTCGGGGTTCCCCTTGTGCCGTTCAAATGGTGACATCCCCGGACTTGTGTCACGGGAAAGCGGCTGAGGAACCTCGGCAAACTTCGCGCTGTCGGAAATATTGAAACTCGCTGAATGGGAGCTTTTAAATTAACCAAAAATATTTTTAGTAATTAATCATTGATATTTTATTATACTTTCACGGCGTATTAATTACTCTACACCATTATAAAAGTAAGTAACTAGGTGCGATTTTTATTGATCAAGTGATATCCCCTTTCAAAAGTTGAACATACATTTATTTTGCTTATTAGCTGAATACATGTCTTGGAAAATGTATTAATATGTTGTAAGCATTAATATATGCAATGGAGCAAAATTTCTGTGCGGTCGCTAAAGTATAAAAGAAATGTACACGCTTGGAGATTAACAAATTTCTATGAACTAAAAATACTAGTCATAGAAAATGTATTTTTAATAATAGAACTAACACGCGTTTAGTAAAAATCAAGACTCTTTGATTCTCGGCGAATATTTCAAACTGATTATGCAGAATAATTACAATTAATAATAGCAGGTCAAAAACTCTCGGACGGAGACTATGATTTTATACATTACCTTTTCTCATTCTCTGATTGTCTGTGATAATATTAATTTATATTATTTAAGATGTGTGCAGATTATATCAAAGACAATCAAAATCACTGGTTATGATTAATAATGATTTAGAATAAGACAAGTGATATTTCGCGACAATCCTTTACCTAACCTAACTTAACATTTATGAACCTGAAGAGGAGGCAGAACCATGACCTTGAAACGTTGTTCGACAACTAATATATAAATAAGCTATAACTCATGTGATACCTGAAAATAAACCAGTGATTTACCTGTGATTTTGATTGTCTTTAATATAATCTGCACATCTTAAATAATATAAAATAAAAAATATCGTCTTCGTAACATTCTAACATAAGTGGCGAAAGTAACTCCACAACGGCCATGAAGATAGATTTTCAAACGTTTTGAGCGTAATTTTGACCAGTTGAAATAAATGACTAGTAAATATGTGATTCCAAACATTTATCATTTATGATACTTTTATACGAAAAAAAATGTAATGTAAATAATTTTTTTAGGTCAAACATTTCAACAAATGTAACAATAAAGAAATGTAACGAGACGAACAGCGAGGAAGAAGTCACTTCAAACTGAAGACGATCCTCCTAAATCCGCGTAACTTTATCAAAAAGTCACATTCTATTTACGGAGTCGAGGATGTGAAGCAGAGGTCAGGATAGGTTAGGTTAGGTCGAGACACAGGATAGTGATGAAAGGAGAAGGAGGTTTCCCATTAATTGGTTAGTGTTATAGCATCTTAAGTGTTCGTAAACATATTTTTCGTATACTCATCAGTGTACCTATCTGAGACCGGTATTACACGGTCGTATTTCTATGTTATACATCTATGATCAAAGATATGATATGTCATAGATATATGATAATAAATTTATTGTCAAAAAACAGTACAAACTGCGTATGACCACGTGGAGGACAATAAACTAATTTACTCCCCGGAAGCAAGCAAGGGACCATCCCATCAATTCCGATCAAGGGCCCTGAGGCAGAGGCGGATTCAAAAATTTCAGCAAAAGTTCGTAGATAAGATAAAAAGTTAGCTGCGAGTTATAATACATATATAATGTCAATATGTTTGTAATTTAACGCAAATATGTTTGTAAATTTACATGTACAAGTTATTATCGAACTATAGATTATTCTGAGTATAGTGTTTAAAAATCATAAGAGTTGAAAAAACACTAAATTCACGATTTATTGTTACAATAAACACGCCCCTAGACAAAGCCTAGAGAACCTGTATAAGAAATCCGCCTCTACCCGATTTATGATCGTAGTTGAACTATGATCCAAGCTTGTGCATTACACGGTGATATCTTCGATCGTAGGTGAATGACGTAGAAATATGACCGTGTAATACTGGCCTAACTTGTATTTACAATATTTTTATGTTAGTGACTGAGTTAAATGAAAGTGATACAACGATGATATCTATGGTTAAGAGAGAATGAGTAGTTGGCAAAAATTAAATGATCTGTTTCTTCGAAACCTTTACTTCGTGTTACAACTTTTCCTCAACTTGCAATACACTACTACCTTCGGCAAAACCCCCACGACTGTACAAACTATTTTGAGACACATTTTAGGAGACGTAAGAGGTATCTGAGCAGGAGTCCTCGCTACGAGTTTTAGTGAATAAATATTGATGCGAATTAGAAACAAAGCGTCATTTCCCATGAATACTTGTGAAAGCGGGATCGGGAAACCATTCAATTCGTGCAGGAGATAGTGCAGGGCCTCCCTCTGGCGGTCGCGCCGCGCACTCGAGTGCTCACGTGTGCTTCGTCCCTCCCCTCGTGGAGGGCGGGGTGGAAGGGGGAGCACGCGTCGAACACGTGTGGCGCTGCACCCGCACGAGATAGCGCGAAAGGTCTCCTCCGAGGGGAGACGATATGCTTCATTTCAACACATGGCAGAACGAAATTGTTGTATTTTCAATTACATATGTAAGAGTTATTGGCCCGTTTACATGGGGCAAGCTGCCTGCCAGGTAACCCGCCCCGTGTAAACGGAACCTGCCTCAAAAATGAGACGAGCTGCCTGTAATTTCACCAGGCAGGTTACGTGCCTCGGAGAGTAGATTTGGGGCAGGGAACCTGCTTCACCCCACATCTCAAAGCGACAGAAAGTGAGGTTAGGAGCACAATTGTTCGTGTAAGTTTCGTTACTCATTTGTGTTATTAATATTTTTAAATCTTCATTTTCAATGTTTTTAATGTTTTGCCCAGTCCGAACTACACTGTTCAAGTTGAGAATGTGAATTCTCTGTGAATGCTTTTTCATGGTATAGTAACATTTTGGGTAGAATTTTAACGTGTGTGAAATATTTGAAAATGTATTTAATTATTTATTAATCGCGGCGACGAGTCATGAGTATTGCAGCTACTCTACTTCATCATTTCTTCTTTTCTAACTCTTCTAGAATCAGATTCGTGTGATGGTTCACCCATAAATAAATGTCGAATCGTACCCCTCATTTCACTCGCATATATGACCGACGAGCACACTCGTCGTAATTTACAGGCAAGATGCCAAGCAGGTTACTAGCCCCGTGTGAAGGGCCTTAAGGGATGTTGCTTCGTGTATTTGGACCAAAGAAAACAAAGAATTTTTTAAATGACGCCGACGTGTCTACCTTTAATTTTGGTCCTCATTAGGGCCACTATAATCAAATTTGGACCAATACAGACTCGGAATAACACATGTTACACTGTTGACATATTAATAACAGTGTAACATGTGTTATTCGGAGTATTGATTGCAATATGTGTATGATTTTGGATTGTGGAATGGGTGGAGGTTTTCTCATGTACTTTTAGATTGATAATTTAGCCCTGATGATGACGAAAATTAAAGGTAGAACCTTGGAAATAATTTACAAAAATATTTTTTTTATTTGGCCTAAATGCAAGAACCAACCAATATCCCTATTTTGAAAGGCAATTCACTAAACTGTTTTTTACTGTACTGAACTCACCGTAACCACTACAAACAATTAACTTTTTGTTGTTGACTGAATATCGTGAGTTATACTGCTTGCAAACGAAAGAAGCGAACCTTCTGCCAATCGCTTCATGAGCACATCGCCCATTCTGCGGTTACACTCTTAATGCAGCCCACGAAACAGGAAATATTACTTTATTGTTTAACATTTCAATACCATTCGATGTTATTTTAGCAACTAACCGGATATTTGCTTATCCGTACTGGCTTCGATCCCCTGTGATACAAATAAGTGTCGTTCTTCTGTACAACCTAACATGCCATAGCAAAGATATAAATGTATGGGGTCAATAGGACTGATTTGAATTGTTATTAACGGGTCAACGTTGCGAGTAGAGGCCGAAAGTGGAGCTGGATTTTGTACATCCTTCTCCACTGTCTTCCTCGCATAACGATTGTTGATATATCTCCATAGTTCTTCTCCTGAATAGAATAGGTACAGGACAAAAGTCGCAATAGAAAATAGTGAAGTGCTTCTTCAGAAATGCAAATACTGTTTAATAAAGGATTTGTGTTCATTAACTTGTTTCATCAAGGAAGATCCTTCTTCGTAGTTGTAGTTTAACACTTACAATCAATTGTTTACAGCATACATATAATAATAATAATAATAACAATAATAATAAAAATGCCTTTGTTTTGTGGTGAGGCTCATCCTCCTGACCACACATCATGAACGACTACGTCAATATTTACGAACTTACAATACATACAACATACTATGTAGACAAGAACATAAAACATACATGTATCAATAACAATAATTGGAGAATAAATACTTTACTTTACTCTGGGGTAGCAATCTAGGGATCATCCCAGCATTTACCTTAAGCAATCGAGGAAAACCCACAAAAACCTCAGTTAGGATGACTACTTTGTACCGAACATAAATCTATACATCCGAATAAACCTATAATATCCACACTGGCTCTAAATCTACGCATGCTTGTCTCTTCATTCCTGAATTGTATTATCCTCTCGCCACAATAAAAAGCATTGTAGAGTGAGCTGGCGCCGCAAAATCCTTCGTAGCGAGGTCTGAGGAACGAACTCCATTTGCTCAGAGAAGCTTCTGCGGAAACAATCTTGCCTCTACTCCAGACATCGTCGAAATTTTTGGGAGGGATGGTTTCAAAACGTAAGTGAAAATTGTAAAAGTTATTTGCCAAGTACGGGAAAACATTCGATTGAATTTAGAAAGCACATAACGAAGCCATTTTCAATCGTTGCACTCGGCATGACTGAAGACATTCAAATAAATTATGCAGAATATGCATGCTCCCTAAAATGATTACTCGTCATATCGTTCAAAATCTTGTTTGATAGCAAGAAACTTGCAGTTCCGTGGAACGTTATTGCCAGTATTGATATAATTTTTTGCACGTTCTTGAGAGTTGGAAAACGCAGATTATGATACTCGGCGTGTTTCTTACTTCTAGGGGTTGGAGTAGAGACGCAGTAGATAGAATTTTGAGGATCCGTTTCTGTGAAATGTAGGTCTATGTTCGGTTTCAAATTTCACCTTTGTAAAAAGACAAAAAGTGACTGAAAAACCGGAACTATTACCAGTGATAGTCATAACCAGTGACAGAGCAGATTATACAGTGTGTTTCCTACCAGCACATGGTTTCATGAGCGTGGTTTTTTATCAAGACAGGGAAGTTGACGAATAAACGTGTTTCCTTCCCACTGCCTTGAAAAAGTCAAATTTCCAACATCACATTTCTTATTTTTTTCAATCGCCAGCAACTTGAAAAGTTTCCTTCGTTCTATTTGACAAGGCAGATTTCAGGATGCGCCAAGAAGTCAACTAACAAAACCTCTAAGGAATTCTGAATCAGATCTTCGAGAACTTTGCTTCATGTTCTGATCGATATCGAATAAGATGTTTGGGTTCCTGAAAAGTCTTTTAAATGTTGGGATCAAGAGGAAATTATCCCAATGGAGAACAACAACCAATATTTCTCTTTTTAAAAATGATTAAGACGCTTAAATTCAAAAATGCCATTATTCGCCCCCTAAACGTTGTACACCTTGAACTGAAATAATTTCCTATATCTATTGCAAGTCATAATTTTGTGACAAAAGTATTGACCAGACGGAGATAAATCAAAGAAATAGGGAAGGTGGGAGAATGAGTTTCGCACAAATATTTCTGCGAAAGTTGTATAATAATAACATAAAATAATAAATTATTCTAAAGGTAACTGTATAGATATTTTTTCCAATTTAATTTGACTTGTAACTTTTTAATTTTGCCTGCTGCAATGAATAATTAATGAACGTCTAGGTCTATAAAATATGTTACTCGGGTTCAAAAAAAATATCGTTCGCTGACAAACATTGCCATTTTTTCAGTATACTTCATTAGCAGACTATTTGTTTCGGAAATCTTGAGCATGACCCGTGACTCGATGGCGTAAGTGATTCTAAAGTATTATTTACGCTCTTGCATTGCCCGTGGGATTCAGGCTCTCACACAAAATGTGGACAATCCAAAACCTTGGGGGAAATACCCAGATTCCGGAGGAAGCATTTTCTATATATACAGGAAAATCGGCAGCTATTTTGACTCAAATGAATTTACAAAAATTTCAACGTTGACGATTCAAATCTGCAACAAAATTCATAATGATTGAAATAATGCCGGAAAATCCGTAAGGACTAATATAAAAATTCAACTTGAATTTTAGTTATTTATCAGATCGCACGGCAAATCTTGCTCAGCATCCAATGACTTATCAGACATTTTCCAGGCTACATTTGCCCTGGAATATGTTACAGAGATTGGAGAAACATTTTCCCATAAAATTCTACTAAAAATGGTGAATGGTTCTCAGAAGGCAAGTTTGTTCCCAATTCTTGAGAAAGTTTACCAAGAAATTTCTCTCTGGATGGAGATTGGTGGGAACGAATACACGAATTAGCAACAAAGTTGGCTTCTGAGTTTGAAGAAATTGTCGTCAAATATTCCACACTCTCGCGGGAAAATTTTTCTTACCAAATAGTGCATTACCTTGCTCACATTAGATAACAATGAATGAACATCTCTGGTCCTTTTCTCTTTCTTCTTCGGGTGCGCATTCCTTTATATGTCCAAGATTCTCACTTTTTCTCGTCTTTTCTTCCGTGTCCTCTCCTTCGCTTCGGAGCCCACGAGGGCGGGAGGTCTTCCCCAATCGATATGGTCGCTCGCTGGACCATCGTCGCTGGCTCTCCCCAACTCTTTAAATAAAACCTCCCAGGACGCATCATCTCCAGGGTTGCCAAATGAGCATTGCAATGGTGTCATTCTTTCGAGGCAAGTCCACGCGCCCTTTTTATTGACATAAATTGTTATGATTTTGGTATAGAGCTTAAATAACTACTTACATCGCTTTCAAAAAATCACTCGTATAAATCTCAAATATATTGTATGAGTGTATATATTTTTTATTTTAGTTCTGAATGTATACGAAGAAGATTGAAAAAATTAATTTGTTAGTTTTACCATTTCTCATTATTCTTACGATTGACATATCGTGTAAATGATTTGTTATTCTGAATACAATATCCTATATTAACATTGAACATGGAAGATATTGTTTCGGAATAAAGCCAGTCTTTTACAGTTTTAGGAGATACTTCTCTGTGGCGTAGTTCTAATGATCTTACAGCAGTGTGGTTTAGTATAAAAGAGTAATAATGATCAATGTAACCATTTGGCCATTATTTGTTTTAGACGAAGAGTATCTTAAAAATAGAGGGACAGTATCTCTGTGAAACATCTTTAAATTAAAGAAGTCAAATGAGACAATTATCATTGAAAATGTTAAGCAGAAGATGATCACAGTAGTGAAATTTCTCCGACTTTCTCGTGACAAAAATATTTGTTTTATTCTATGACTATTTATTTTCAGCTTTTACTAAATTTATTTCCGCGGTACTCTTCTGTCCGGATATTTTTTCGTACTGAAGTCTCCACATCTTCAAAAATAATTAATTCAGACTTCGAAAAAGATTCCTTCATCTGACGAAAACGTAACTAAGTTTTCTCGGTCGCAGGTACTTCACGAATATTGTAAATTTAAAATAAAATTAAAAGTTGAAACGTCCTAAACTATTTCACATGTGTACTTTGAAGACGGAATAAAAATATCCGGATCAATGCAGTCTTAATTACTTTCCCTTGATCTCCCGTGACTTTCCGCGGCGGCGCCGGTCTCCCGCAGCGCGAGGGCCTTCGCGATCCCCAAACACAAGGGGAGCCGATTTCATGAGCCACTGCACTGCTCGTGCANCGGTGGCGGCGGCGGCGAACGCGCCTCGAGGGAGGGGGACGCACGAGCCAATGGCGACCGCGGGGAGGGGCCACGGGGACTACTTCGCGCGGCGGACGTTCGCCGAAGCTTAGCGTGCCTCTCTGGAAGACGTGCACGAGCGAGGAGCCCGCGGCGGCAGGGGGGCGTGGCCGAGCGGAGCGCGACGGAGGGGCGGCGGCGCCGGCCAAGATCGCGCGGCCAGCAACTTGGTGACATGTTCTGTACAAGTGTGACAGAGAGACCGTTGACGAAAGAACAGCTCGTCTATTCGGAGGCGGCGGGGGCGGGGGTGGCGCAGCGGCGGCGGCGGCACATGTGCGACGGCCGACCGGGAGGCGGCTGCGACGGGCGGCGAGCGATCAGCGCGTGGACACGCACCTATGATCGAGTTCTACAACAGCGTTAACCGCAGCAGCAATCCGAGCCGCGGAGGCGTCGGCGGCAGCGCTGTGGAGAAGATGGTGCAGGACACGGACGGTCGGCCCGGTGAGTGGCGCACGCGATCACGCGCACGTAAGTGTTCATATTCTCCGTGTATATGTAATATAACCTTGAATGTGAACTGCGTGCTATTCCGAGTGAATAGATTCGCTTTCTTGTGACATGTGAAGTGGTGTTTTCGATGAGTGATTTGTTGTCACGATGGCATAGCACATGGTAGAAGCGTGAACATGCGCAATACTCTCATAATTGCCTCATCCCCCGACGCCTCCCTCGGGGATGCCCCTCACCTTCTTGCATTCCACACGTCTCTTCAAAACGAAGCGATTCGATCTGCTTTTATTGAATCTGTTTCTCCGCATCGTTACCTTTCTGTTTGCGATTTTTGAGAAAACTCCTCTTCTGCTTTAAACCATTTTTTATTTTCCTTTTTAAAATTTTAACTTTTTAAAACATTTTTATATTTATTATTTAATTTACAACTTGCTTTCATTTACTTCATTAGAACTCTTTTGCTGACCTTTTCGGCATCATCTAATATTTTCTGCGAGACGTTCTCATAAAATGAGAATCTTATACTTTGTTTTTAAATTTCGTTGTCGTTCTACTGCCGTTTTATGCCAAAAATGTCGTTTCTGATAACAGATCTTTAGTCTTTGAATCCAAGTCTTTAGTTTTTTTCAATTCGGCGAATAAAAATCGGAAAACAATGACTTTACGGAATGAAGACAATCAATTCACGTTACCACTCCAAAAGAAGTACTTCTTAATTAATTTTTTAATTATCGCAATATTAATTGTCAACGAAGTATTTTAGGCTGATTCAATCCCGAATAGAAAAGCACTTTTCATAGACATCGCCTTCAATCATATATTGTTGCAGAGTCGCTTATAATGTTGTTAACGTCGCTGCAATTGTAAGAGGGAAGAACAATTATCCATGGAAAAAGCAAATGTATTTGTTATTAGTGTTATAAAGATAGGTAGTTTTATGTAGTCCTATTCCCTCAAATGTTGACTTCTGATGTTTTTTTTCTTCAAGAGCTCTGATCAGTACATGCTGTGATATGTTTTACTGACGTATTTTATAACATTTTCAGTATTCTCGTTCATTGTAAAAGAGACCGAAATGTGATGAAAGTAAGCTCCTCTCACTTGCGATATGAACATACACAAGCACGAATGCAAGGTGGCCAGATATTCTTGGTTGGCCAGGCCGCCAGAGCTGCATCACTAGTCTAGCCGTGGGACGACAGTGCTGGAATTGATGGTTCTTGAATGAGAAGTTTAACCTATTGTAGAACCTCCACATTCCAAATAAATTGTCTGGAGTAAAAATAATCTTATTCAACGAGAGTAATTCGAGTTGTATCTTTCGTTATTGCGCACCCCGTTCTTCATAAATCAAACAATGGTGTGTATCGTCATTTGTAACTTAGTTTTTTTTTTAACTTTCTAAATCAATGCTTCTAATTTGATTGAAACCCTAGCTCTTAGATGAAACCCAATCCCTTCTTCACGACCCCAAATTCCTTGAAAATCACAGGATATTCGCATATCAAAATACCTTTTGTTTAGAGAACGCTGCTAGTCGTCCACGTGGCAAATCGTTTCTGCGGCTCGGCGTATATTTTTCAAGATACGTCCAAGTTATCATCAGTACGCGTCGTTCTGTAATTTGAACTCTACCTTTTGTAAAAACGGGATCTTCTTTCCATCAAAAATAACCTTACAATTTACTTAACACGAATTTGAGAAAGAAAAAAGTGAAAATATCCTCCTATCAATGAACTAGCTTCCTCTCCTTTCTTACATGGAATCGAATATCAGATGACTGCATCGCTCATTCGCTGCCAGTTTCTTGTTTCACGTCATCCGAGAAGTATAACGTACAACCATTCAGTTTGATGAACTGATATTAAAATGCATGCGTCAGCGCCCTGCTTCGTTATATTTGGAGAAATGATTTGACTAGTGTGTTTTCATCAAGGACGTTCAATTTAACAGGTCTGAAGATTAATTGCATATTTTGGGGTAAATTTATGTTAAATTGTTTTGGGATTATTGGCACCTATTACGTAGCTACTTTGATACGTATTAATTTTACATATTTTTGTTTCATTTTTCTTTCTTTAATTTGGTTTAAGTAACGTAACATGTGTTTATAAAATTTATAACGCAACAATTATGAAAATCTGTAATTTATTGACTTTAATACTTTACTGATTACGACATAAAAGAACTAAGAAAAGCTTTTGTTTCTCGAATTTCAGAGCAATTCTTATGTTATTATAAATAAAAATTCGTCATAAGAGTGAGGCCATGATGACTGACTCTGCTGAACGCCAACATGTGATTTTATAATCACAGTTGATTCAAAAGCTCTTGTTTACGACGACCTAGATTCAATAATTCTGAAGTATCATTATCTGTCTACGATGTGTTTACTTCTACTTGTTGAATATTAAGCGCGATTTGATCCTTCAATTCTTCCCTTTAAATCGTCTATAAATTTTCTAAATTAACTGAAATATTTCCAGAAAATGTGTTCGATTTCCTGATATCATTCACAGTACAATTTTGTTAGTTTTTAATTAAAAATATGAATTTTCACAAAGATACTTGTAACTTGTGTTCTTGAAAAATGTATAACAGAATTAGATTAGATTTTAGATATGATTAGATTATGTATATTAGATTTTCTCAGCGTTTTATCAATCACAATGAAATAACATAATAAATAATGTATTACTGAGTAACGCAAGTCATTGAATACATCATCCAATATCATTACGTCACAGTTGAGTTGCGTAATCATAAAAATTTCAGAAATTTATGTCACGAGTGTCTTGAAATTATGTACGTTTTTCTCTTAAAACGATTCAATCTCTAGGTGTAGTAATTATGGCATAGCAAAAATACTCATAAGCAAATTCATTAGTGTGATTCGAAGAGCTGCAAAAGATAGAAATCCAGATGGACAAATTACACAGTGATTTGAATTTCAATTCACGTTTTTGTATTTGTTTAATCCAATGGCTGCCGTAACATCAATTCACCAAATCTAATGTCTTGTTCCTTTCGAAAAATCTTTTTCTTTTGGGTAAAATGGAAAACCGGAATGCAAAGTGTAATGCAGGCGACGCGCCGAAAGCCAGCGGAGTCCTTGGCACATATATACAGTGTACAATGATTGGGAATGGGGCTATGAATTACAAAGTATTTTATACAATACAATACAATTGTTCAAAGTTAAGTAGACGAAACTTTCTTACATGTTGTGTTTTTGAAATGTGTACAAGTTTTACATCACGTTCTTCAATTGGTCGTGCCGAGAATTCTGCTGGCTTCGTGTGTACTCACGAGTGACAGCTTCGTCGAAGGTGCGAATTCCTGTCGCTTTACTTTGTGAAGAGGTTACTATGAACGACACTAGTGAAACTGTGTGAACTAAAATGTGTCTATAATTTACGGAGGCGGGATTTGATGAGTGGTTTTGTTTCTCTAGAAACAAATTTAATAAGATACTTGATACAGAACTAAACAATTCATCAAATTATTTTTGTGTGGCTTAGTTTGCTCGCTGCTCGTGGAAATGATCTGAAGATTCTGAGTGACGGTCCCTATGAGGCGAGTGTCCTATACTTCAAGTCATGGAACTTATGCAAAATGGCTTGCCTGACACGATTGTCAACTTCTACAAATTCAGGTTATATACAAATAGATGTTAATAGTAGTCATAAAAGAGACTATTTGCCGTAAAGAAATACAAGTTAATAACACAACAAACTAAGACAAGGTTATATTCGTTCCACACTTTGCACGATGCAGAAAGAACAGAACAGCTCAACTAGTGCAAGTGAATTGAATTTTTCACCTAACCACGGGGCAGAAGGAATTGGGACGAAGATGCTGGGTTACCGGGACAGGCCCTTGTGTGTTGTAGGAAAGGGAAATTTCACCTAATTGTGCGGAGCAGGAGATCGAACCCGCTTGCTCGCACTCAGGACCGAAGACTCTTCCTACACACCGTTCCTAACCTGCATTTCTGCAAATCCCGAAAAATAATGAATCTTGTCTCGCGTTATCGCAATATTCGTCTACACCACGAACAGTTCTTTCGTAACCTGTCGTTGTACGCGAATGAAGAGCTCATCTTCCAAGGACGAGTTTGACCACCTCAAATTAAAAGAAATAACACTTGTAACACAGTTAACCTACGTTTATAGCTAGGTAAGAAATTCTTGTTTGGTAACAGCTTTATTTTTCAAATTTGTCAGTTTGTGAGTAACCTAACAATGTTTGTGGGTTAGAAGTAAATCACTTGTAAAATTGTAAGATTTCACTTGTAATTATAATTTGGAAGTGTGCCTTTCTGAAACGCTAATAACTGGATATTTGTACAAAATTTCTGTATACTACTCATAAGATAAAGTAAAAATGCATTTTTACTTAAGCTCATCAATTCAAAACAGTCGATGTTATTTAAGAGAAAAATGACCCATTGGTGATTTATTGAAGTTTACGATTTGGGGAGAATATTTAACTAACTAATTAGGACGACCATGATGAGAATAGATACATCTGTTTTGAATATATGTTGGTCACGAACAGTTATCGGTATTGTGTGGTGCAAAATGTTTGTGGACTCCTCATCAATCTAACAAATATCGCGATTTCGTTAAAATTCACAATATTACAGCTTCATAACCCTCAAACTGTTCATTTTGAACAGCCTGACAATAAACTAATTGGTATTTAAGTGGCGAGAAATAAAAAATCATCTAGCCTTCTCAAATTTTTTTTTAAATTCTATCAATATCCATAAATCTCTCAAAAGGACATTTAATAGACTCTGAATCTTTTCAGTTGAACCTTTCTTCGGATGTAATAATTAAATTTGTTTTTATAATAAGCAATATTTGGGAAGCGTTCATGTTCTCCTTTGAACCTGTTTTTCTGTAGTGTTCGAGCATCTCCATTAATCTTAGAAGGCGCCCGTATTTATCATAAATTAAAAATAAGCTTCTGGCGCTTGAACACTGAATGAGAACCCAAAAAGCGAAGACATTCAATCCTCATTTCTTTTCCTTTCCAAGTCTTTCGGGAAATGGCCCAGATACCTGAAACACGTCATCAAACATCTGACAGACTTGCAGAGTAATTGATTATTTTCGAGGGAGACAATTACACATACGTGGAATGAAAAAGTAATCTGTTATTCAGAAGCATGCTTATTAATCGCTGGATGTCTTCTGAAGATCTCATCTCATCAACGAGCAATAGAATCCACAATATTCACACTTTCTTCATTCACACAATTTGTGTAAAGCTGGATTCCGGATCATGTGTTATATAAGTTCCTTTTCCCTATTTATTTCTGTTCGTTCAGAATTGGGTCGAACTAATTCTTTCTAACCTATACAAACAATTTCACCGGTGGCTCAGGTGGTAGTGTAGTAGCTCATCATCAAATAATCCCGGGTTCGATTCCCGATGGGGCGAAAGAAAATATGTAGCTTTTCACATGAATGTCCCTGTTCAGATAGCTGCGACTACTGAAAAGCAAACCTCTCTTCCTAGTATCAATAACTCTTTCACTAACCCCTCCAATTTGTTGGTAAACCCAGCTAAGCGGCTCACCTACTAACAATAATCTACCACCTAATTCCTATCGCTCCATGTACATAAGTTTCAATAGCACATTTCCTCCCATTTACAAATATAACGATGAAATTTCAGTTGAGTTCGACGACCTTATCTCCTCGTGAATAGTATATTCTTTAGAAATTAGGTTCAATAATTTTTTTAAACTGATTTGTCACTTTTACCACTTCTGAATTGATTTGACGTACGCTTGTTAGGGACTCCGCTGACTCGCATTGATATGATGTAATATGTAGAAGATATTTCAGTGCGGAGCAACTTCCGCTCTCGTGTTTTACTTATTTCGAAGCGACGCTGTACGAACTTTCGACGGCTTTTCTTAAGGAAACATCTAATAAAATAATTACAATAAAGAAACTTCATTAAAACGGTCACGAATAATCTAACTAAAAAGGTTGTAATAAAATTTTCAAAAAATTCGAATGAGTTGTTTATTGACAACTGAAGTTCAAGTGTTGCATTCTGTTGGAAACTAAGAAAACATTCACACTTTTATGAATTTCACATTACCTAAATATTAAGTAATAGTTTACTTTGAATTGAACTCCTAAAGGAACAGCAATAGGAAAAATTAATAATTTCCTTTTCCCCCAACCCAGGGGAACTCCAGGACGAAGGTTACTGTGTCACTATATGTTAGTATTATACTATACACATTCCTTAATTATTGTAATAAAATGGTATCATGTTAATTTAAACGATATGGTGCTTTGATTGCTGGATTTGAATGATTGTAATTCATCAATGACTCTTTCATTATCTGAAACTACTGCCTAACTGTCGGTCTTCATTAGATGTTCAATGATAATCTCTCGATACGAACCGAGAAAATGTGTTTAAATGGACAATTTTTTAAAAATAATATCTTTTACGAAAGAGAGAAATGGAAAAAGTAGGAGACTTGGCGAGATCTGGATGGAACAACAGGAAGACTGTAGTGTCCAATAACCGAACTTAGTTATTTGAATCTTGTTTATCAAATGACCGAAATTTGAGAGAATTAAGGTATTATGTGCGTCTGAGTGACTAGTCTTAAGTACCCAAAAAATATTTTAAATGATAGTTTGAACCATTCTCTATCCAGTGGCGATGAATTTTCATATCCTTACAATACAAAATTTTGAATTATTTGCCTTTAAATTATTATGGGCTTATATGGAGAAACTTTCGCGGGTTCATGTTTTTTTGATGTCCTGGCAAAAGTACCGATTTAACATAGCGAAAAGAAACCTCTTAAAACATAACAAATGGAAATAGTAACGCTTTGATGTTGAGATTTTCATATCTTACGGGACATTTACAAGAATAATTCATAAAAACTGCGGAAAATACTGTTCTAACGGAAATGGCGGTCGCATCACGTGACTGAAGGCAATGCTATTCTTGTCAAGGAAAGTGTCAAACGACAAACTAAATTTATTATTAAGTTTAAAATTACAAAATAAATATTCTCATACAATATGAAAAATCTGTAGAATGAATTATTAATTAATAAGAACTACTTTGGTGAATATTTCCAAGTTTCGTGAATAGTTGGCAACCTGACTTCAGTCTACGCGCACATAATACCTTAATATCACTGTGTAATATTATGAGCTACTCACGAACTAGTTCCTAGTTTGAAATGGGTAAGTCAAGTTGATAAAAAGGTTATAAATGTTATTGGAGGAAGGGCCACCAGTCTTCTTGGCTCCACAAAATCTTATTTGTGGTGACACGAATAAACGAAGGCAACCTAGTACTAGAGGAGAAGGTGCTTTGCTGTCTAATTTAGCATTTCAATAAATTTTTACGTTGATGTAATTTAATCTTTTGTCAGGCAAAGACTTCCTCCCGGCGTCGGGAAATTGGTATTCGCTGACGCTGTGCCTCAGATTTCACATGTGTCCAAATAAATTCACTCGTATGGATTGATAACTAAATATAACTTACATGTAAAAAATTTATCGTTTAAATGGTCTCCTCAATAGCCGTGCTAGATGCGTAAGAAGTGGGGCGTATTGAATTTACATCTTCTTCAGATGTATCTGGTACGTAATGTATAACTAAATGAGGGAGTTTAGAGGTGACGCATTTTTTATCAAGTTATCTTTGCAACTTGCTCCTTCCATTTCAACGGAAATTCACGCGCTTCACGACAAAGAAATTAATTGCGCAACTTTATTTACCCTTTGTGAGATATTAAATTCTTAGCAACATTGCATCTCGTTAATGTTCATTATATTCTTGGATTTGGTAACGTCTTTATTGGTATACTTAAATTCTCCAACAACATTTTATGAAATTGTAATATATTATAAACTTTTAGTTATGCGTGATATTTTTTCAATTTTTATTCATTTAAACCGTGAATAATTCATTACAATATGTTATAATTTAATAGTATGTTAGAATTCCACAGTTATGAAGAGACACGCGCAAAAGTGTGATTCGAAAAATATTTTCGGAAATGTAAAACATGGGTTGCATGGAAATGTTGCACGGGAACTTTCGGGTCACCACAGCATGAAGTGGATACGTGCAACATTTATTCAACTTAAGACGACTTCGCAGATTTTTAGCGTGGGTTTAAGTTGTGTGTTATACATTCATGCCTACCTTGATTGTTGTGTCTCTGAAAATCTTAGTCCCTTTAATTGTGTGGATAAGTTACTATAGACATAAGAAGAATGAATGACACTGTGAACAGGATTTCCTTTTTTTTTTTTTTTCTTTTTTTTTGGGGGGGGGAGGATGGAATGAAATGTAGAGGGATTAGTGCACCTTAAATATTAACTTTAAATTCCGGCTAATCAATAAATCCTGAAACAGAAATACGTAATGTTAGATGTTTGACGAAACGAGTAGCTACAACATCCTTTTTCCCTGAGGAGGTGGATCGCTCTCCTTAATCGTAAGGACTGACGACGCCTCCGTTGCAGAGACGGCGGCGGCGGTGGCGGCGGCGGCGGGCGGCGGCGGCGCGGGCGGGCCGCCCGGCGTGGGCAACACCGTGCTGAGCGCCGCGGGCGGCGGCACGGCGCTGGGCGGCGGCGGCGGCGGCGTGACGGTGGCGAGCGGGGGTGGGCCCGATCGCGCCGTGGACGTGTGCGAAGGCTGCGGTCAGAAGATCCACGATCGCTTCCTCATGCGAGTGTCTGATAGCAGCTGGCACGAGCACTGCCTCGCGTGCAGCGAATGCGGGGTGCTGCTGTCACGTTCGTGTTACTGCCGTAACGCCAAGATCTACTGCAAGGCGGACTACGACCGGTAAGACCATCGCTGGAATTAAATACATAAAATATCTGAGGAACATGTACTTATTGTAATTTAATCTTAAAATACACACAGCATCAGACATTGAAATGAAATAGTTGTAATTATAAATAATAGTGTAATACGGAGAAAACACTTATTTTCAAAAAAGGACCAACTTTTTAAAGCACGAAAGTGACGGAAGTTTACTTTGATATGTAGAAAGATTTCCCGTTGTATTTTTTATGTCACTTTTATTTATATTTAAGAAAGCTATTTACCTTTTTCTGAAGTGACATTGATGGTTGCGCTCAGCCGCCATGTTTGTACAACATTTCCAAGGAGTCAAGCGAGCTCCTGAATATTGTTTGATCTATATCATTAACTGATAGATACGAATTAAATCGTGTTTTTTTCTTTATTATTATTATTATATGAAGACAATAAAGAAAATAATTGTGACGACTAACTTGGAGTGCTGGTCCACCTTACGGGAATGCAAAGAACACATATTTCAGTTCGCAGGACGAAATGAAGCTTATTTTCACCTGATCCAAACGACTTGGTTAGACTCGTAGCAGCCGGTTGACGCGCGAAGATGAAACCTTTTCGCGGCGCAGGAGTTTTTGAGAAACTTGTCGGGAGAAATAATATAGAATTGTCGCAACGCAATTGAGAGAAGCCAACGCCGCTGAAGAAGTCGGGCGTCTCGCGAAGAGAATGCGAGATACATCATCCAACGCTACGTTATATTTCGTATTCAACGAATAATAGTTATTTTTCTATTTTCCAAAATATATAGACCACACGAGGTATCTCTTCTTTACGTTATATGTTAAGTTTTTAAACCGCCATTCATTCTTAAAGGAAATTAAACGCTTTAACGACTTATTAGAAAGTTATTTAAGAGAGATTCTCAGTCCATGTTCCTCTCGATATATGAGAATTCTACAAACTTATGTGAATTGATGTGGCATCTGTTGACTGAAAACACACATGAACATAAAAGAAAGGACGAACTATAAAGAAATGGCAAACGCCTTCACAAACATTGGTTGTAAACTTCAATCTAAAAATATTATATTGTTGAAAACAACTTAACAGAGTTGAAGGAAAATTATTTTAGCTATAAATGTACTTGAAAGTGCACTATGACGGAGAATCGTGATGACATCACATGTAACGCTCCCACAAGAGAACTTGATCGTTCTAGATTTCTCGGCTAGAATTATTCGTGACAAAGACTCATAGAGAGTTTTCTTACTTTACATTATTTCAAAATAAAAGTCATCGATGCCATATTTCAATGTGGTTTTCAAGTGAATTAAGATATCGATTTGAAAAGTATTGTTTGAAAATATGACCAAGAAATATTCCAGAACCATAATTGTTATAAATCAATAGTAATCAAATAATTTATATTATTTCACTTAATAATGATAATTTATTATTATTGAGTGTGAAAAAAGCAATTTATGTCATGTGTTAAACCATATTTTAGTGTGTGACACAAATCTACCAAACTATTTGAACCCATCCTCTGGAAAGCTTTACAACACTATCCGCTATGTAACGTCATGTCTCGATGTTGTTCACAAGAATCCTGTGCATCCGAAAGCTGCTGAGGTGTAGATTTCAACAAGTGTTATTATTTCGATGTGAATAATATGATAAATGTGAGGATATTCCCTGTTTTCAAACCATATTATCTATTATGAAACAATCATGGGGTCCATTATAGATGAATGATCGACATTCGAATAAATAAATAAATTTATTGTCAAAAACTGCTTATGACCACGTGGAGGACAATAAACTAATTATACTCTGCAGAAGCAAGCAAGGGACGTATTCCATCAATTCCGACCAAGGGCTCTAAGGCAGAGGGCGTTTCGCACACCCCGAAGATAAGAATAGTAATAGTTCGGAACATGTTGTAATATTAATAGAATACCAACAAATTAGTATTTAATAAAACATAACAAATATTTAAGATGTACACATTATTATCAAGCTATAGATTATTTGGAAAATATTATTTATAAAGTATTAAAATAACACAAAATTCTAAATTTATTATTTCCATAGATGCCGTACCTAGGCTAGAGCCTTAAGAGTCTGTATAAAAATTCCGCCTTTACCCGAAGGAAAATCGGAGAAAAACCCGGGTCAGGCTATATAATGAATGTACACAACCGTGCCAAGGTTGAGTACATATAAAACTACAACAAGCGTGCAAGGAAATAGTTTTGAAATTGCTAAGAGTCATTTTGAAAGTTCGACAGCCGTGGTGTGGTAACGTACAAGACTAATTTAACTTTAATGAAAATCAATAAATTCTTTTAATTCTATTGGAATGACATTTTTCGCAGAATTCGCGGTGCAAGTTAATTCACATTAAATTTTCTCCTCAACGTCACTATAATAAACGTTTTCTTCTACTCGAATTTTTGTAAGATAATTAATAAATCTGATTTCGATGCGAAAATATCTGGTTTATTTTGCACGATATCTTATCACCTGTTGGCTCAGAATGGTCGTCGGAAAAAGACCTACAGGTGCGGGTTACGGACAGGATGAGCTATGTATTTGGAGCCGTAACTATTTCACAGAAGTATTTGCTTATTATTCGAATTCCTGTAGTGAGTGGAATAGCCGTGAATATTTAAAGAGGGCATCGCCCGAATATTCGGATGCCGCGTTATTCGAAAACTTTCTCTCTCTGCGGAATACACTTCACGTGAAACAGTAGAAACTCGACGTTTTAAAGAATGACATTATGGTTTCCTGGCCTTCGATGCAAATTTGCGATATCGAAAGCATTTCATTTGAAAGCTCTGACGAATATCGAAACGAAAAATGTAAATGTGTCCATGGTGAGACAACAAAATACCAAATCTCGTTTCAATTTAGTGATATAGTATTCGCCTGGTAGTGTTTCATTTAAATTATTTTTTGATAGTAATTTCAAGTGCTCGAAAGAACATTAAACATATTTTTGTTCAAACTAAAGACTGCTTATTCATTATTTTGGTGTTGGTATTTACGTATTTACATTATGTTTAGACCAAATCGTGGTACACAATTTCGAGACCTTTTTGGGCATGGAATCAGACCTTCATGTGTGTCAGTTAGCCTTCAGATCCGAAGCATGAAACAATGATATTGAAGAAAATGAACACTCCAAGATTCAAACGAATCTTTTCTAGTCGTTTCCACAAAACAGGCGGTTCCAGAAACCGGACTTTTCACACAGCAATCCCCGAAACGTGAATTTCCCTCCTATTCATCGTGACAATACTCCCATTCATGTTTTGTAAATGTTGAAGAGAAAACAGAGAGGCATACTCATACCGTCTTGTACTTTATCACGCCATTGCTGTAGCACTTTTTAAATAACTTATAACAATTTCAAAAACTATTTTCTTGCATGATTGTGTTGCCGTATGGCTCATATTAATTTAGTTTTATGTGTACTCAACTTTGGCACGGTTGTGTACATTAATTCTGTAGCCCCATCCTGGCCCGGGTTTTTCTCCGTTTTTCCTTCGGGTAGAGGCGGATTTCTTATACAGGTTCTCTAGGCTTTGTCTAGGGGCGTGTTTATTGTAACAATAAATCGTGAATTTAGTGTTATTTCAATTCTTATGATTTTTAAACACTATACTCAGAATAATCTATAGTTCGATAATAACTTGTACATGTAAATTTACAAACATATTTGCGTTAAATTACAAACATATTGACATTATATATGTATTATAACTCGCAGCTAACTTCTTATCTTATTTAGGAACTTATGCAAAAAAAAATTTGAATCCGCCTCTGCTTTAGGGCCCTTGATCGGAATTGATGGGATGGTCCCTTGCTTGCTTCCGGAGAGTAAATTAGTGTACAGTCCTCCGCGTGGTCATATGCAGTTTGTACTGTTTTTTGACAATATTTATTATTATTATTATCCATACTCATATATAAATGCGTAATGTGAAAGCGAGTCTGTCTGTTTGTTACTTACTCACGACTAGGAAAGAAATAGTTTAAATGTCAAGGATCAAAATAGGCTAATTTTTATTTTTTTTAATGAGTGAAAAGAAATATAAAAATTGAAGTTGAAGATAAATGTAGATGAAACAGGGGGGGAAGGAATTAGCCATATTCACTTACGCTTCTTAAACGGTTAGAGATAGATGGCAACTATGAGTGGCAGTATTGTTCGCTTCGAAGTGATCTACAAAAGAGTTCGCAACAGCATTTGTCCGTCTACTAAGGTTAATTTGAATTATCGAAAAAACGTTATGAAAATAACAAGCGTTAAAATACTTCCATTTAAGTAAGGAATTAAAGAAGGAAAAAATCGATCTTCATCAAATTTAATGGGTTCTTTGTTTCGTGCATTTAACAAAGATGATAAACATCTTTAAACTGTAGGTTGATTGAGTGGTTTAGATGCTACAAGCGTTTTAATGAAATGGTGCAGCCGCGCTGCCGCAGTTGTATCTTGCATCGGAAGCGCAAGTTCGACCTGCAAGGAAAATCGAGGAATGCGTCCAGAAAATCTTGTGATTACATTTTGAAAACAGTATCGTTACATAAAATATTTGGTTGAAATGAACCCATCAACTATCGGGTACTAGCAAAAGGGAAGCAATCCGTTGGAAAAGGTTGTCGTACTCTGTCCTCTACCTCGATCTCCATCTGTGGAAGTTCTTTACCCTTTAATAAGTTCGTGAAATGCTATTTTACAATTATATTCATACTTTTTATTTCTTTGCTCTGACACTCAATTCTCCTGAACTACAAGAAACCGTTATTGTATTGTTCCTGAAGGCATTTTCTGTTTCCTTGAAAGTATTTCTCTCGTCAGTAGAAAACGTAATCTTTATAATAGCCACAATGACATGGAAGCTGCGTTTTATATGCCATTTTCTTAGACTGAAAAGATATTTCAATGACCATTTCCGTCTCTGTAATCGCGGTCAAATGCAGTGATAATGTAATCAAACTGCTCTTTAATTCTCGCATTAAAAGTTCACCGTGTTCTAAATGACCTTCGTTCTCACAAAGCGAGAGCAGGAAAAACAAAGTTATGAGTAATCCGTTTCGGAGAGAATTAACCGAAGCATTAAAGTGTAAAATTGCCAAAGGGATATTGTGTTCTTCCAAGAGAAAGAAGCTGTATTTTCTGTAGCAACGAGATCCCCTTCTCAGGTCTGTCCGAATACTAAAA
The DNA here is from genome assembly GCA_002313205.1 of Laupala kohalensis. Classification (NCBI taxonomy): domain Eukaryota; kingdom Metazoa; phylum Arthropoda; class Insecta; order Orthoptera; family Trigonidiidae; genus Laupala; species Laupala kohalensis. The sequence continues at coordinate 516,527 of NNCF01127746.1, read as the reverse complement.
TTGCTCATGAGAATAAATTGAAGAATTTTCTGCGATGGTTGCGTCAACAAAGTGCACTTAAAAGGAGAGCATAGATTTGTTTTCATCACTTACCGAGAATCAGTAATTAATACTGGACAGAGCACTTCCTTCAGTTCTAGTTTACGAACAGTGATTTCATTATTATCTCTCTTCAAATGCTCTTAAGGAATTATGTCCGCGTCGACGGAAGTCCAGTTGCTAACTATTCACACAACTCGGAAATATATAGTTGTTATTAATTAATAATTATTTATTCTGATTTTTACTATTGGACGAGGACAATTATTTTCTGATTTTTAAAACTTTATATTAAAATTTAGACTGTCGTTTGACTCCTTCTTTGACGAGGGTCTTCAGTCACGTGATGCTCCTGCCATTTCCGTCTGAATAGTATTTTGCACAGTTTTTGGTGAATTATTCTCAAGGTATGAAAATCTTAGCGTCATTGCGTCGTTCCTATTTGCATTTGCTGTGTTTCAGTAGGTTTCTTTTAGTAGGTATGTTAACATTTGCTAGTAGGTCTTTTTCGCTCTGTTAAGTCGGTGCTTTTGTAAGGATATGAAAAAATTTAAAGCTCTCGAAAGTTTTTCCGCATAAGCCCATCGTAATTTCAAGTCAAATAATTCAAACTTTTGCGCCGGAAGGGTATGAAAATTCATCGCCACTGGATAGAGAATGGTTCAAACCATCATTTAAGACATTTTTTTGAGGGGGGGGGGCACTTAAGCCTAGTTGCTCTGACAGATATAGTACCTTAAATCTTGTTGTTCGGGAGAATTTTCCGGGAATGCTCGAGATGTGCTTTGGCATAAGCGTGCGTTACTTCACCGCAGAACTCACTGGTTGCAGGATATAAAAGAAATTTTGTTCTTTACGTTGAATCATCCTTTTGTACTTGTCCGTTCCATTTCATAGCCTCAATCTCCACTTTTTAACACCGTTTCCACCCAGATGTACAGACGTGGAAGGCGGACGGGTGGTGTAGTGATTAACACCCCTGCGATCCAAGCAGGAGTCGCAGGTTCGATTCCCGATCTGTCGCTATTTTCACCCGACCGAAAGTCGTCACGTTTACCGACATCATAATAAAATTCAGTTGCTTGTCGCTAAAAACAAGTTTATGTTAATGATATTACGTTAAGTTTTATGATATCTATGTCCCAAAATACCCATAATTTTTACATTCTTTTCCGATCGAACTTTCGTGAATCAATTTCACTTTACGAAGCATCAAATGTAATGCAACATTTTAAATTGAATCGGTCATTTGAGAAAATGCATACGTCAAAAAACGCTCTTTCGGGAAAATACTCTCTTCGAAACAGTAATTTGAAATATTTCAAAGACGTTTGACTAGTGAGATATCTTTCTCTTCTCCACGGATTCGTTTTGGTAAATTCGAGAACAACGAAAAAGTGGATTCAGTCAGAAATTGACTTCTCATCTCAATGTTGACATTTGTGTGTGCGGGAAACCAATACTCGTCAAGAATAGGATGTTCTGATAGTTTAGAAGAACGGCAATCATTATGTCACTGCTGTACTCGAAACCAAGTAAATACTAGCAATGAATGTAAACGATATTTTTTATTAAGAGGGTAAACATTTACTAGTGGCGCGATCAATGTTGAAAGTGAACTAGATTTTCCTTAATGATGTGTAAATATACTGAAGAACAGAGAGAACATCCTGTCAGTGAAGAATAGTAAGGAACATGCCGGATTTCCTTTCTAGGATTCCAGCGAAAGAGAACATCACTCTTAAGAGTAATTTTTTCATTACTACTTCAAATTCGATGTTCTTGTAGCATAACATAATTATTCACCTAAAGAACGAGAGAGAAAATGTAAACTATGTGTGTCGATTGATTCAATTTAATTATTGAAGATACATTGTTCCGATATTCCGAGTAATCACTGAACCAAACAATAACAGGAAAAGAAATGACTACCATTCAAAGAGGGACAATTTTTGTTACAAAAATACGAAAAATTCTCTCGCGATCGGATGAGCTGAAAACCCATCTCATTGGAAACAGCAGCCATCGTACGTCACCCGGGGACACGAATTAATACAGAACGTTAATATGACGATTCATTTGTGTGAACAAGTGTCAATAGTCGCTCGCGGTTGCAGCTGGAGAGCAACAAATGGAGCGTGTGGCGCCTCGGGCTCTTCGCTCATCGTTATTTGCACAATCATGCAAATCGCAATGTGCGGAAGTGGAACAAGGCGCGTTACGAATCCTGACATTGCATTGCATTGCATTCCATTGCATTCCTTCGGGAGAGATAATTCTCTCAAATGGACCAGAGACTACTCCTTGCAACAACTATAATAATAATAAAAATAATAAATAATAATAATAAAAATAATAATAATAACAATAATAATAAAATGCCTTATTACGTGCCGAGGCTCAAGCCATCAGGCCTGCGCTTCCGCCTGATCACCATTTACATACATACAATACATACATATACAGTAATATAAAGTAATAAAACATTCATATACAACATAAACACACATTCATGAATAACAATAACTGGAGGATAAATTCTACTTTACTTTTCTGGAGTAGCATTCTAAGCTACTGTAATAACAAATCTTCTGTAACCCGAACATACACCTAAATTTTGCAAATATGTAGCAATGTTAGATGGTTTTCTTAATGGTTATAGCAATTTGTGATGCCCACTTAAGTTAAGTTGGCTTCTAAAACGAAATTATATTATTTAAATAATGGATAGATTCGTGCTCGATTTGAATATCGACTTCGAAACATAAGATGAAACAAACGACGCTCGTAGAGTTTTGATTCATTCACCAACATGGAAAAACAAAAACATTGAAGATCAGATTCTTAAAATTCTCGTCGAACCTTAATTTTTTCACATTGCAGAATAACTAGTTCTCTAGCGGATGTATCACATTCCTTGCAATATTATTGGGGAGTTATCGTGTGGAAAACAAAATATGACCTTGTAACAATGCAAACACTTTTTCACCCATCGTTGTGCAGGACGTAGTGCGACCCGCACCGCGCATTAGACATGAAGTTTATGGAATTGGAAAAGATTGTAATTATTTTATTATTTCATCGTTAATATTTTTATAGAATTGCATTCTGCCCGAATTGCAAGAAAAATGATCTGAAACAACGAGTAGTTTACTTTAAAATAGGAACACTTCGGTCAATTGTTTTTGATAATGGAGTTTCAAGGTTAGTTATAATTTTTTATCTAGTAAAGTGTGGTATCAATAATAAATATATTGTCAAAAAAACAGTACAAACTGCGTATGACCACGTGGAGGACAATAAACTAATTTACTCTCCGGAAGCAAGCGAGGGACGTATTCCATCAATTCCGATCAAGGGCCTAAGGCAGAGGCGGATTCAAATTTTTTTTTGCATAAGTTCCTAGATAAGATAAAAAGTTAGCTGCGAGTTATAATACATATATAATGTCAATATGTTTATAATTTAACGCAAATATGTTTGTAAATTTACATGTACAAGTTATTATCGAACTACAGATTATTCTGAGTATAGTGTTTAAAAATCATAAGAGTTGAAAAAACACTAAATTCACGATTTATTGTTACAATAAACACGCCCCTAGACAAAGCCTAGAGAACCTGTATAAGAAATCCGCCTCTACCCGAAGGAAAAACGGAGAAAAACCCGGGCCAGGATGGGGCTACAGAATTAATGTACACAACCGTGCCAAAGTTGAGTACACATAAAACTAAATTAATATGAGCCATACGGCAACACAATCATGCAAGAAAATAGTTTTTGAAATTGTTATAAGTTATTTAAAAAGTGCTACAGCAATGGCGTGATAAAGTACAAGACGGATTTAACTTTTATTAAAATCAATAAATTCTTTTACAGTGTAGAAGCACTGGTGCAGGAAGTAGTTTTTAACCGCGGATTTGAAGATATTCAATTTCATAATGTCTTTTATATTCTTGGGCAGGGAATATCAAATATGAAATGTGTGGAAAATGAAGAAATAGGGATTGCTGCACCACAAATAGCACATTTTATGTATTGTCTCTATTGTGTAGTACACATTAGTGAAATTTATCGCATAACAAGTACTTGAAGCGAAGTTTTCCATCAAAATTGCTCGGGTGAAGTTTCGGTTCTTTTTACACGTTGAACTTCGTGAATTTGATTTTTCAATTAATTGTACTGTATAGATAGTTTATTTCAAATTAAATAGAAATATTTAATAAAATAATAATGTTTCTCATAAATACGTACATACAAATTTTATTTTTTACATCTGTGGTATATCACGTTTTTTAACTTGATATTGACATTTCACATAAACATGGACGTTACCTAACAACATTATGCAAATGTGATGGAAAAGACTCTCCAATAAAATCAATAATTAGTTTTTAAATATTTTATTGATTTTATGTTAATTTTATCTGTGAGTAATTTTTAAATATAAGCAAACCTTCGTAGAATAATTGTTTTTGTTGTAGTACCGGTCCAATTTTTAGCGATAATTTTTTTACTTCTTTATTGGAATGTTTTTATTGTGCGATCATCACACTTAAGTAATTAATCAAGTCACAATAATTTTAATTTATTTACTAATGTTAATAATAAAGTTAAATAGTTCTAAAAGTAATAACAATGTAATTACACAGCTTGTATTTTCTAGTTACTGGTAAATCATAACGCATAGCACCTCTTAATACATGCCCAGGGTATAAAAAAACCTTAATGTAACTAACTTGACTTATATCTCATGTAACTACGACAATTAACGTCCATTATGTAATCGAATTAAATAAACAATTAAAGACTTAGGACCTTTTACGGAGGAACAGTTATATTGTTACGGATGAACAATTTTTCCAATCACTAATCAATATATATATAGTACCAGAAGACCAGTTTACGTGAATATGTTTCTTGTTATAATTTGTACCTCCTGACGACGACTTGAAACCAATGTCGAAACGTCACAAAATATATGTTGTTCGTCCGTAAAAGGTCTTCCGTCTTACGATATTCTGCTCCCACGTGAGAGCGCGCTCCGCAGCCTGTCCGCGTTCGCAGGAAGTTCGGCGCCAAATGCCAGCGCTGTGGAGACCGCCTGCTGGCGCACGAGTTGGTGATGCGTGCGCAGGCGTTGGTGTTCCACCTGCAATGCTTCGCGTGCGTGGCGTGTCGCCAGCCGCTCCAGAAGGGCGACCAGTTCGTAGTGCGCGCCGGACAGCTCTTGTGTCGACCGGACTTCGAGAAGGAACTCTACATGCTGGAGGCCAGCCCCGCGGGTGAGTGAATGCGCAACGACACGCTGATCGGGATGGAAAAGCCCCTCCGCTGCCTCAGGGTTTGGCGTACTCGCATACCACTCCGGGTTCAGTTCCCGGCGGGGCCAGAAAAACAGTTGTTGGAAAGCGAACCCTCCTTCTTCTATCCACATCCTACTACTCCTAACTCTAACTATTACTAACTACTCCTACAACACCTCCACTAGAGCCAAGTTGTTGGTAAATCCAACTAACCGGCCCATGTACTAACAATAGCCGACCACCCACCTTCTACCTCCTATCGCTCCGCGTAGATAAGCTTCAATAGCACGCTACATTTCCCATTTACATATATTACAATAAAAACAGTGGTATGGTTTCGTACTGAAACAAATACTTTGGGGCCCAATTCCTCGTGGAACGTGTCATAGTCTTCCGGGGTTCATCATTTCAAAGATTCCTTCTGAGTTAAAAAACGTGTCTTAGGAATGGCGTAATGAGTTCTACATGTGACCCTACAATAAATTGTCATTTGAGATCATGACAAATCGAACATTCATCGGTAATTCTAGAAAAAACGTGAATGTTACGTGATAAAAAATAGTTACATCTTACTATGACGTCTCAAATTATTATGCATTTTCAAGCGAGAAATAAAATGTTTGGCGTGGTGAGGGGTTCAAAGAATTAGTGTCATGTCTTTGCTTCGCCGTGACTGAAACAGTGATGTGCGGGGAGCAGGTATACTCCAAGTCACGATACTTGGCCTAAAGTTATTCAATATGGCTGCCTTGAACAAATTGCCAACCTCTACGAAACAAATCCTTGAAACTCAATCGCGAAAATTTCAGGGAAAGTGTGGTAGGAAAATTTCAGGAAAAACGTGGTCACGACGAATTTAAGAAATATCCAAATAAATATTAAAAGTAGTAGCAAAAGCGACTATTTGATGTAAAGAAATATAAGATTATAACACAACAAACAAACACACAAAGTATTTGCTCCACACGCTCGATGCAGAAAGAACAGAACAGCGCCACAAGAGCAAGTGAATTGAATTGTTGTCCGAGGTTGGTTATGAATTCAATTTCGAATATCTCGCCAACAGAACGCGAGGTATTCTTATCATTAGTCTTATGGACGATGGCGAAGTAAAAGCGTTGGCTACATTGAGCATAGGTTAAATACCAACATCGAGCCAATTAGACTGACAATAAATAAATATATAAATAATTTATTGTCAAGAGATCTGTTACGAACTGCATATGACCACATTCAGGACAATAAAGTAATTTACTGCGACTAATAAACAACAAACTAATAAAAACAGNTAAGTTGAATTTCTCGAAGCAAAGTATGATGACTTTCGCTATACAATCCGATTTCATCATGGCCGCGAGTCACATGCATCCCTCTTTTACGTCGATATTCTTACACACTTGACGTCTTGTAAAACATTTTTGTGATAATTATAGTATCGTTGCAAAACGCAAGCAATAAAAAGTATTTTATCCATATACTACACGACCACTTTAAAATTGGACAGTCATGAAAGTCACTAATTAGCCCAGCACTAAGTTTTCATTGTCTTCGGCAAATTTGTCTGTTACCGCAGGTTCTAAATGGACTCTGATCGATTGAAAGGATCCTCAAAACTCCCGAACCTTGGAATTACACGATACGATTTCCTGGAGAAAAAATGCACTGTGTTTGGAATATGAGACAGTCGTTGCGCTCAAGTCTACTTCATTTCAAGGCGATTATTTTTCAGAGCTGGAAGGAGGCATTAGCATCTTTAAAGGAATATGGAAACAAATTTTATAAACATAGAGCACGACAACTGAGTAATATAACATTTTTGATCAGTTTCGTCGATTTTTTGAAAGAACGTAGTAGCTCTAGTAAAAAATGGCCGTAAGGGTGACCACCTGTTATCATCGAACGGCCATTGGTGGCCACTTGAAATGAATGGCCGTTTGGCGTTAACAGATGGCCACCCTCATTGCCATTTTTACTAGAGAGATAGCGCCTAGTAGCCAACATAACATTGGGGAGAAGAAAAAAGAAAAGCCTTAGAATGACATTGTTGGGCACTAAACCAAATAAACGGGCATTGACTTTCCGCGCATGCGCAGGAGACGACCTTCTGGACGAGAACAGCAGACCCCGCGACGGGCGTCGAGGGCCGAAGCGACCGCGCACCATCCTCACCTCAGCGCAGCGACGCCAGTTCAAGGCGTCCTTCGAGATCAGCCCGAAGCCGTGTCGCAAGGTGCGGGAGGCTCTCGCTAAGGAGACGGGTCTCAGCGTGCGAGTCGTCCAGGTGAGTTAACAATAGATCGGAATTCATGGTATGGTCCCGTGCATGCTTCCAGAGAGTACATTATGGTGCTTTATTATCATACGCAGTTTGAAACTGTCGCTATTTGGAAATCCTTCATATGCCCTCAGACCGGTATTACACGGTCATATTTCTATGTCACATATCCATTTACATGATCAAATATATATGATCAAAAATATGACCGTGTAATGCACAAGCTTTGATCATATATTCAACTATGAACATATATCTATGACATAGGTTCTCGTTGAGAGAACCTTGGATCATAGATGTGACAGAAATATGATCGTGTAATATCGGCCTTAGGCTCGAGAATTTTTTTTTACTGAAAAATAAGGATAATCTGTGTTCAACTCGATCGTTTTCCAACATTTCTTCATTTAAAAAGCAACAACGAAAATGTCAGTACAAAAATACTTCCCTTTACTTCTATAGAGGATCAATTGAATAATTTAACATTCTCTATTCTAAAAATAATTATTTCTTTACTAATCATGAAATTTATTTCGAGATATTTTTTATTTAATATAATATTTATTCCACATTTCTTCTGATTATCATCGGAGCTTCTTCCTGAATGCTAATCTCGAGTCTCTTCAACTTGCTTTGGGGAATTCATGACTTTAAGCGAAAGCATTCTCATTACCCGTATTTCGTCCTCTGAAATTTGCGATACAAACATATTCCTATATAACAGGCTGTATAGAGGTGAGTGCAAGTGCCATTTCAGACTTGTGTTGACACCTCAGTCCAATGTTGATGTTGACAACTCAGTCAGATGTTGACAACTCAGTCCACAGAAATACACGTAAAACCTTTGTTCGTTTTGTGCAGACCGTATTTATTTATATCTTTTATTGCGACTTGTTGCTGACTTGAAATATTTATTCGAACGTAGAAGAACAAGTGCAATCCAACACGGAATTTTTCTTTTGTGGAGAAATAAGCATTCCGAAATATTGCCAGTTAGGTTATAGCATTGTTTCAAATATCTGCTCACTAAAATTAATTTTCATGCCACAAAAAAAATTTATATCGAAAAACAGAATCCTCTCTTACTCTTGACACTAATTCGAAGGAGTCAAATTTAACACCTTTAATTTTATTTATAGAACACTTTGTAAGAGGACATGTCCAGCGAATGCTACAAGAAATTATTAAACAAAAGTGATGTACGTTTTACTAATTAAATAACTGCGTATGTCTTTTACTAATTAATTAATAGTTACCTTAATGGAAAACTTATGGACATGTAAGTATTGAAACACTTTATAATAATATCATCGGCTTAGATAAATCACTTGATTAATTTGCAAATCAATTACAATCAAATGTTAAATATTTTCTTCAAAACCAATGTTTTCACGTATTCTGAACCCTTCAACTCTTCAACAAAATGGCGCTTGCACTCACCTCTATCCAGTTTCATGTGGCCTCCTTTTCTTTGTGCTCATAGAGCTCTAGTACTAAAAGTAGTCACTAGAGTGTTCTATGAATATAAGACTTTCAAGAAAGGACTTGAACTCGTTTTGTGCTGTTCTAACAATACGAACTCATTTAGACAAAAGTTTATCCCGATATTCAATATTTAGCACTCGGTTTGTCTAGAAAGGAGAGTTTGATGACCGTTTCATGATGTAGAATCGTTCAATGCATTTCGCGTCACTCGATACGTTCCTGGTCTTCGTAATTGGTCGACTTTTTTATTGAAAATTTTCTATCATTTCTAATATTTTACGAGGCAAAAATTACTTCTGGGAACGTGGGCGCAGGTCTGGTTCCAGAACCAACGCGCGAAGATGAAGAAGCTGCAGCGCAAGGCGAAGCAAGAAGCGGACCAGAAGAGTGCGTCGGGAGAGAAGGACAAAGACGGGAAAGAAGAGAAGGCCATCAAGCAGGAACCCGCAACCTCTGAACATAGTGAGTATCACGCACCCGTCCAGGGCGAGGACTGTTTTTGCATCATATTGAAGGCTGCTATTATTTCTATGTCATATATCTACGATCAAAGATATGACCGTGTAATGCACAAGCTTTGGTCGTAGTTCGACTATGATTATATGTGTATGACACAGGTTCCCACATCTTTGATCATACATATGACATATAAATATGGACGTGTTATATCGGCCTAAGGCCATCTAGCTGAATCGAGTGAATAATACATACATACAAACAGTCAAAAAAGAAAACATTAAGAGAGTTGAAATTTATCAAGTTGGTAGTAACTTTTTCGTTATTATGAAATAATAACCCCGAAAACTCTGGATGAAGTACTCGCGCATTGCTGTGTTGCATTTCATAATCCAGAGCTTGTTTCATAAATCGCGACGGTTTGAAGTTCCATAATATTCTTGCAAATCGCGGAATACAATCCACACAAATATTGCAACAGCGTTGTTTTTGTGTATAAGTGTGTTTTCTCTTCCAATGCTCTGAAACGGTACCTGGGAGACCGTTCATGAACTTAACACAATTCAAACTCAATTTGAACTTTGTCGAACCGAAGACAAACAATCAAGTTGTAAAATTACAATTCGTCCAGAAAATCATCTTTGTAATCAAACGTCATTTAGCAGAAATTCGGCCCCAGGACAGCTTAATCGATAGTATTCGAAACTCAGCAGTTATGTGCAAACCCGAATCTTACCTGCATTCGCCATTTAGATTGACTCGTACAAATTTACGAGTACTACGGTACCTGAGGAGATACCTTCCGTTTCATTTTGAACAGTACATCGAAGACAAGTAAACACTACAACGACGAGTTCAAAAGCAATAATACATTACATGTAATATTATCTTTCAAGTTGTCTGGCACATGGTGATGTTAGTGTGCATTATCATTTAATAATTTTCCTCGTCTTGATCTTTGTTTGGAATAAAATTTCTGTGTTATTGATTGATCATAATGAAATATCATAATATCAATTATGACAGCTCGCTTGATTCTGCCCTGTCTGCTTCCTCTCCTTTTTGTAATCTCTGTAGCTGACTGCCGAGCCAACAACAAACAGTCCTACATTGTCACGAAAGCATTACATGTAAATAAAAGTAGACTGAATTTTTCGTCTTCAGAACGACTCCAAAAACGTGAATGGATAAGCGATCTATCATTATCCCATTTCAGAGATCAATCGTTTTAAATTTACGAAATATTAATACGTATTCTGTGTATTGCGAAGAATATTATGTTCATTATTAATAATGTTTGAATGAAAAAGTCAAACCTCTTGAAGCAAAAATGATTTGTATTTTACGTTTACTGCCTAAATTCAAGAAGACAGGCCGATGAAACTTGTAATTCTCACGCCGTTGAGGGCTCTGGAAAAATTACGAGCTCATGGTATGGACGCAAACTCACTAAAATGGTGAAAAGTAATGAAGAAATAATCACAAAATTCACGCAAGCGGAGCCGTCTCAGTATTAAACGATTGAAGTAAAGTTATTGTACCTATTCGGCCATTTTTACTTTAAAACGCGAGAAAATGTTTTCCTCCGCCATCACGGGAAGGGAGACAAGCGGAGATGGAATATTTAAGAGGCAGAAAAGAGTTCACGCGTTGCACGCATAAAAAATTCATTAAGACATTAAATAAAACATGACGTCGGACCCGAAAGCGAATCTAAATAACGGAATAAATTTACAAAATCCCCTCGCTGGTGGAGGGCATTTTGTGCACGCTGGAACTCAATTCGCGAGGGATTGCGGGCATATGATGAGATCTCATCCCGAATCTGGGAATGTCGAACCGATAGGGTTGTATGGTTGACAGAAATGATTCAGAAGCTAAGGCGCACTACAGTAATTGTTTCAACTCCACGGTCAGTTGTTGGAACTTTTCCTGGCACGTGGTCCTTCGGGAAAGTGTCTATTCGCCGTCAATTAAAAGTAAATTAAATTTATTAAGAGAACTATACATGAAACTTAATTAATATCTACTTTGATTTTCCCTTGTACTTCGGATGCATTGGAGCGACTAGAGGACTCTCACTATATTGATTTTTCTGTTTTGTGATACATCAAAAAACTCTCAGATACATTTGTAGCCAATATTTAAGGTTAATAAAATCTTGGTTTCCACTTTTCTGCGCAAAAAATTCAACATAATGCAACACAGTAGATAATATGAAATTCGTTGTGTTCAATAGCTGAACTCATTTGCCACAAAAGCGATGTAATATTCGAGAGAATATTCGTGAAACAAGCAATTTCGAAACTAGACTCGAAGCATTTCTTCAGTCAATTAAGAGTGTTAAGAAATGAACAGTAAATAAATCAGATATCGACATATACTAAAGAAACGCAATTTTTCAGACTCCATAAATTATGAATCACAAATTTCTTCCCGATTCATCAATTGGTTTTTCGTACATTGAGTGATGTGTTTTGCCATAATTTGCTCCTGGTCTTACTCGCCCGTGTTTCATCCTGGAATTCACCTGTGGTACCCGGACCCAAGTGAAGGTGATTCGAACAAACTTAATATCGAATAAGAAGAGTAAAGAAAAGATTGGGAAATTTTCAAAATAAATCCTCCTGGATGCTATAAGCAATGATAGCGATCGCGATCCATGTCAAAACCGCTTCGGATCAGCGATGGACTGAACCGAATATCACATAAGGCTTTTCTTTAATTTCGAGAGCATTTAAATGGGCAGCTAATAAGACGATTGCACCACATCAAGTTGGAATTGCGAAGAACGAAATAAATGATCTTTTTATAACTGTAATTATACGAAAATTTTATACTCGAACTGTTGTTACGACATAAGTTCTACGTTTTGCGTCATTTGTTTATTGTAAACGTGGGCTTCCGCGACCGGAGTCAGTATAAATGGAAAAACAATTTTAAACATTTGTTTAGTTTCGAATGAAGTTGAATTTTTCATATGATAATTTTCTGTTCGATTTGAGATTGATTATAAGTGTAAGAATTGCGAAACCAATTTCTAGGTAAAAAGGTATAAGAGACTCTTCACCCGCTCAAAGTCAACTTTGGCAGACCAAATCCATCTTTCATATTTCTCTCGTCCCTCGTGTTCTGTTATTTTAGCTCCTCAAATATTTGCGGACTTCGAGGACTCTTCCTTTCATTACACGAACGTCAAGAATTCAGCGGAAGAAAACCGGCATCTTAAATTTTCAGGGCAAATCTCCAATTCATTTGCAAGATGTTTTCTTTTTCAATTGGTTACGGAATTCATATTATTCGATTTTTCCTGTACTTTCCTGGGTTATTTTGTCGCAGAAGAAAAGATTGGACATCGTTGTTCTGTTTCACAACGTTTTCAATTGAAAAGAGAAGCTGGTGAAGATAATGAGCAGCAATTAAAGTATAGGAATGATTCAAATAGTCCAAGAATCGTAAATAATTCATTTGCTCGAGTTCTTATTTCAATGATTCGAAATAGAGAAATGAGAGTAGAATACATAGTTTCCCTTTTCTTCGAAATATAATTCTAGTTCTGTTATGTTTCAAAATCCCACGATTCTGGAAGAACGTCGCTAATTTCTATTGTTATGAAAATAGCTAGCAGAACAAACAAAATCACTAGTAGATTACAATGTATAACGCACAAATTGCGTATGAAGTATGATTACAAGATCCACTACAATGATGCTTTAACTTATGATTTGATGTGTAGTACAAGTATGCCAGCACATCAGAGAAATGCCATGTTTTCTAAAGAAAATTTGATCGAGAACAACGATGAGTAAAACATGATATAACGGACAATGTTAAAGATGACCGAAGCGGGGTTGAATTCTGAACGCTCTTCGGAGGAACCGGTTATTCTCGATCGGTAGTTTCTGTTCTAAACGTCAGTTTGATGCATCCAATTCTTGAATATGTTTCGTGCCCTCATGTGATGTGTAGGACCCCTTAAATCCATCCCATTGTAAGAGAAATGTAGATCGAAATAAAACAAAAATCGTTCATTTTCTCCTAATACCTACACGTAGCTAGGATATGTTCAAAGTTTAAAAAATATCGTTCCAATGGGTTTAATCGATTGCCGTAGCTGTCAGGACGAAGAACTGAATATGGAGTCCATGAACGCGATTTCAAAATCTTTTGCGAACTTTGATGGATTTCCTCTGCGGAATAGAAGAGTCGGACCCCAGCGCGTCCCCGTCTTGAAGTGTGGGTGTCGACTTCGGGCAAGTGTTTGAGCGTATGTTAACCTGAGAATCCAAAAGGGCTCGTGTGCTCGCTGTACCTGTTCTTCGTTTCTTCCTTTATTAAACTCGATTCCTCGGCTCCCTTGCACTGCAGCGACGAATTGTCTGGAGGGGTCGCGCTTCCCGCTGGATGTCGAGGAGCCCACCCCCGAATTCACATATCAGCGTGGGGGATGCCAGTATGTGTTAGATTTCCGGACACAAATACGACCCTCGGCACTAGAAAGACATCTGCTCGACGCAAGAGGATCAGGAAACGACAGGAGGAAAGTGGGAAGAACGTTTTGCGTTCCTTCTTCTTGCCGTTTGTAGGTGAAACGAAAATCTACGAAGCAGTTTTATTAAAGTAAAACTTTCAAACAATTTATGCTGTTGTAACCGTTTCAGTTTGGGGAGAGTTTAATAGCGTTAAGGTGATGAAGATTTCATTCGTCACTAGTTTTCCTTGTAATCCCCTCGGAAATTGCTAAATCAATTGTATTTTGAAACTTGCAAAATACCAAAAAGTATACTTCACGAAAACCAAATAGAAGTCTCACATTTTAGGCGTGTTTTTGCATAATTTATCTTTTGCTTTGAATATCTGAACCTGAATACTTTGGAGGCTTCATTTTTCTTTGTAAAGCATTGAAACACTTCACATCTCAAATTATCAAACCCGGACCTCCATAAGATAAGAAAACGTGTAAAAATAAGTGAGCAACCCAAATGTCGTCTGATTTCAAGTGCCAATAGATGCCTGGCTTTCCCCTCCGCCAATAAAAGTGGCGCATCGTGTCCCTAACGCCAAGAAAATTAGCGGCGGAGAGACAAAGCTGCGATTGGTCGCGAGGGAGGCTCCATAGACGCCGCATCGTTATCTCGTCAAATCGATGCGAATCGGGGCGTTCGAGACGACCGCGAAGTGGAGGGGGGGAGCGAAATGGGGAAAGGAAGAGCCGGGGTGTGAGGGGGAGGTTGCGTCTGATACAGAGAAGGCTTTCTCTTTTCCACGCTCTTTCTCAACGACAACTCGCCAAGGATGATCCCGAATGTGCGTCAGAGAGTCATGTTAAACGGAGGAAAGATTACGCAGCATTGCGGAACTGACGAACACGAGGAGACAAACGGAATGATACCCACTGACAGTCTCAATGGTTGTGGAGAGAGGCACTAATGGACGAGAAGGGAATACTAAAGAGAATATAAACAATGAGATTATAATGAATACAATTTGAATCAGACAATGGTAAGTAAGCGTGATGCATTCGTCAACAATTAAAAGAGGGAGTCCCGATATGGGGAGAAGAAGCACTGGAAAAGGTAATGGTTTTCAAGGGAAATATCAGGTAAAAAGATGACTCCATAAAAGACTGAAGCAACTGGTAGCGATATATAAATTAGAGTGGATGAACTTTTAATTAAATAATAGAATCGATAAAAGACTTGATGAGTGGATAAAGGAGCTATTACGAAATGTGACAGTAAGAAAGATAAAGACGGAGAAAACAATATTGAGAAATTACTGAAGGGAGGGAAATTACTGTGTGGGACTGGGAAGGTGATGGAATGAGTCACAGTTATTCAAGCGTCAGCTACAACTCTGAATAAGATATCACACAATAATACGAATCTTCAAAATTGAAAAAAAAAAATGAACTAAGAAATTCTTTAAATCAGTATTTGTGGAATTGAACGGCTATATTTGCGCACGTGAATTTCCACGAAACTGAAATAAATTTTACTCGAAGAAAATCAAATAGGACTAGAAAGACTAACTGAAAGATCGTCGGCGATGTAAACAGCAAGCGTGGAATACAATGTAATCTCTTATCGTTCTTAACTGGGGCGATTTTTTCCTGGCTGATGAAATTGTAAGACAAACGTGCGTGGTAAGTCATTGTAGTTAGAATACTGAAGAAAAGGTTTGAGTGGAATGAGGCAAGACTATGTTGGAAGATCGAAAAGACCGACTTCCAGGAACAGGAGAATTTGATAAAGAACTAGGAGAGACATTAAGTGATAGCACGTAGAGGTGGAACGCAATGTATGAGAGTTGAAGAAGCAGGAGGTGAGTGTCTCGCGTATAACTTTCACTGAAGGACAGAGAACACGAAGTAGAAAGAGGATGGGTGGAAGACTGACAGAGGACGGGAAAGAAGAGGGGCGGGGTCAACTGTTGGGGAAGGGGGAGTGCGGAGCAAAGGAGCGAGGGTGGATCTGCGCTGACGCCAACACGCATGCGTGCGCTTTCTGTCCGCAGCGCACTACCTGGCACTGGGCGGGCTGGCGATGCGTGACGCGGCGGACCCAGCCTTCTCGGCGTCGGCCAGCCAGCCGCTCAATCCCAACTTGCCCTTCTCTCCGGACGGTGAGTAGATGGACACGAGGGCTAGGTTGATTGTTAATTACTTTGATCGCACTCCAGTCGGAGAGACGACGTTCAACGCCCAATTTCTTGGACGTTAGTCCGGTGTTCCATGCAAAGTTACCCACTTTACCCTTGAAATTTCATATTTTGTGAAAGTTCGTTACGATCTCTTTATGATTTTCTCAAAATCTTGGACTTTTGTCCTCCATTTCATAAGGGATGTACATTTATCGTAAGAGGCGTGTAAGATTTGATTTTAAAAATCAATTTATCTTTTGAGAAAACCACTCCTTTAAACTCTTTAACGAATGTCTACTCAATTCCCTCTTTTGCTTGGAGATTCAAAAAGAACCTTGCCCAGATACCGATGGGTTTGAAACACAAAAATGGAAAAGAGAAATGGGATAATAAGCATCGCAAATACGCCTGTTGCTTTGATATGATATTTTATGAAAAGATGTTAAGGGTAAGAAAAATATTCTCTGTCTAAAAATTTAACGAAGCCCTAGATCTATTATGCCAATACTTCATTTACTGCCCCAGTACACAGAAAAAAGATACCAATGTCAAATTCGACCTTCGTTTGACAGTTGCCAGGATTAAGGTCAATATCTTGAAGGTGTTAATCTCAGATCTATAAGAGAAACTCGGGTTCTAGGCAACCAAATTACGGGAATACATTTTCATTAGATACCATATCGTCCCCGTCATCTATTGGTTTGGGAATCATTCCAAGGAAGTTGAAACTAGTCGAGGAGTGAAGGTGCAGATGAAAATCTTCCTCGTCGTTCGGGGACATTCGCACCACCATATCTGCTCTATTATTCATCTAGTCTCACACTCGACTCTTCCATGGGTGGAAGCACTGTAGAGCATTTATTGAAGTTGCTTTTAAACGTTTTTTAAAAGAATAATTTTTCAAAGGAAAGTTCCATGTTTTCATGATTATACCCAATATCTGAGAAATTAAAAGTAAGGAAGAAGGACAAAGGCTTAAGAGTGCTTCCTCCTTACCATCTTTCGGGATTAAGTCCTGTTTTCTAAAAAAATCAGTAAATAAATCCTAATAATTTTTGTATGACCACAATAAATAAGAATAGTTACTTTGTAAAACTACTCAGTTTTTCACTCATACCTTTGCAATGTGTTAAATACACAACCAACCAAAAACGTACTTCCATTAATGTCCGCCTAAATATGACACTTCTCTTCATTATGTAAAATTTTAATTTATGACTATGATAAAGTGTATTTAAAAAGAATATCGTTAAGGAACATGAAAATCATGACAGCACTCTACTCCTGTAAAGCAATTTTACATATCGTTACCCGTAATGAATGTACTTGTCTTGTTTCCTAATATTTGTACCATATTAGTTAAATTTCTGGCGCAGTATTCATTAAAGTCACTTAGACACAAGAAAAATCTACAGTACCCATGAAATACAAATGGAAATAACAATAATATTTAAAAAATAAGAAAAAATAATATTTCAAACGTTGTTCCATTATTACGAGAAATAAAAGATTTCGTCATTCTGTCATAATCTATTGATACAATTTATATTTATTATGTAATTTATATTTTGTAAAATTATTTTGCCTTTTGCATCAATAAAAAATGACAGAATGACGAAATCTTTTACTTCTTGTAATGTACATTAATCTGTCAACATCAGACCAATTCCTCCAAATGTTTCATTACTTTTAATGAATGTTTCGATGCAAGTAATAATCTCTCGCGATCATTTCGTGCTCAATAATCCGATCTAAACAATGTTACTCAAAGTATTTCGATGAATTTTCGACTACTCGTCAGTTTCTTAGGCCAATCTCTACCCCAGCGTTGTTTCACTCCAATTTATCTCAGTTATCACTTGTTTGAATTTTTAATCCTGCAACCTTCCCGCTTCTCATTATTCCTATATCTCGAATCTTATTCAGTGTAAAGAATCTCGAAAAACATGTTCTATTCACTAGTTTAAATTTCGATAATTACTGATTTTTTTTCAATTTTTGAAATGTGAAATAAGATTTAATGTGACATTTAATACAAATGCAGAGATGCAGCGCGTTAGACACTTAATCATATAATAACTAAATAAGCACGAATTATTATCATCAGCAATTTTTTCAAAAAATCATAAAAAATCTTTTATTTTTCGGTTGAATAATCCATACTAATATGTAAATGCGTAATGCCAAAGCATGTCTGTCTGTTTGTTACTTAATCACGACAAAACCACATTGACTAACTTTTACTTTTAAAATGAATGAAAAGNGTTGAAGATAAATGTCGATGAAACGGGGGGGGGAGGAATCAGACGTATTCACTTACGCTACCTAAAAGGTTAGAGATGGATGACAACTATGAGTGACAATATTGTTCGCCTCGAAGTTTTCTACTAAAGACTCCGCGACGGCATTTGTCCGTCTACTAAGGTTAATTTGAATTATCGAAAAAACGTGAAAAATAGAAGAGTAGAAATACTTCGATTTAAGTGAGGAATTTCAGAAAGAAAAAAGATTCGTAAAAAGATTCTAAATTTGACAGTTTTAGTAAACACCTATCGGATGGTAACTGTATGCAAAGAAATGGTGCGACCGCGTCATGCCTCGGAGCAAAAAGGAACCCGGCGCGGTTCCTGCCAAATAGGGAACACTCAAGTTTTGTAAGTATAATTATAAAAGTTAGGCTGCTCTATATATTTAAAAAATCAGTATGTAAAAGTATTTTGATCTTTCAATATAGATAGATTTTTTTTCCAGAGCAAAATGGAAAAAACTATTCGCAACATTTTGCCTGTCCCCTTTGGATCTATTCGAAGTGAATGGGAAATGGCCCGCGGGGTGAGATAAGTATTAGACCACAATGACTCCAACATCATCTTCGGTGTTGCAGAGCCGTATCCCGCGCATTCAGGAGACAGCTTCTGCAGCTCGGACATCTCGCTGGATGACAGCACCAACTTCGAGCAGCTGGACGAGGGAGGCAGCGATTCCCTATCGTTGCAGAACCTCGACCTGCCGCAACCTGCGCCAGCGGATGGCCTGCTACCTGGGCTGGTGCAGGTGAGTGCGGTCCACTGTATGGAAATGGTTCCTCTGCTCAGCGGGGAAATAAGGAGCTGAACCATTGCCCAGTCAAACAGACTCTACGAAATCGAAGCATCTCTAGTAAAAATGAATTCAGGGGTGGCCATCTGTTATCGCCAAACTGTCATTGGTGGCTCGGCCATTGATGGACACTTAAAATGAATGGCGTCAGAAACAGTCACTCAGTTGCCACTTTTACTAGAGATATTTGTGTTTATTTCCTTTGCATGTCCTAACGAGTTATAGTAATAGTAAAGAAATGCTACATTCTACAGACGGTTATAATCAGCAAACGTTATGTCATGAATTAAGTGTACCAATTTGAACACAAGAAATGGAGATTGATTGTTCGTGACAAAGCGACGAAGGGTGTGTAGAACCAAATTTTAATTCAGAGGAAATTCTTGTTCTCTAGACATTAATATTTGTAAAATTCTGTCCAACACAAAATGTTGTCGATTTCTTCTAATACAATTTCCTTGGAATATCTATTTTTTTCACAATGCGTTTTGACCAACAAATCAAGAGTAGTAATTGCAAGCAATTACACCACTCGCTAATTAAATTCGTTAATTTAACTACAGATTTATATTTTCTGTTAATAAACTGAGTGTGTCTGTACAGAGGTCCATGTGCGAGGGAACTAAGTCATCAGAGCGTCTCAGGATTCTTCAATTAGAGCTTCAGAATTATTTTGCCAGCGGAGATATGCGGTGTCTTATATCACACTGAAATTAATGCAAGAAGGAAGATGCGGCTGCTTTCATCGTAACTATGTTGAATTGTTGGGGGAAAATGCAGATATAATGCCTTAGGGTATGTTGGAGCGATGATCTGCGATAAGAGGAAAGAGAAGAATAAAGCGACGCTAACCTTCACGCGATGACAAATGTCGGCACTGCGACCGACGATAAAAGCAACGAAAACCCTTTGGTACGTTTTCTTCGCTCTTATCGAAGCTAGGGTCGCCAATGTTGTAGTTGATTTCGAGATTGTATTACATTGTTCTGCGATGGATTTTGAGCAATAGATAAAATTCCGTCCACCGAAGAGTCGCGTTGTGGAGAGAAGAGGATTATAACTGCCACAATCGATGTGACTATAGAAATTAATTCAACAAGTAAATTTTGTGAGGTTATGTTGAACAATCAGCTTATCGTAGGTTGAGAGGATTTGAGCATCCGCGCATGCGCAGACGTGTCGATGACGACTCTTATTATTGCTGCAACAGAAGCGGAGTCGCGCCACTCGCTTCTCCGCTTTACTTTTCTCTTTGTTCGTATCGCTCATTGTCGCTCCAACA
This sequence comes from Laupala kohalensis, assembly GCA_002313205.1. NCBI lineage: Eukaryota > Metazoa > Arthropoda > Insecta > Orthoptera > Trigonidiidae > Laupala > Laupala kohalensis. Next base: position 495,943 of record NNCF01127746.1, on the reverse strand, counting down.
AAATCTTACCCTTAGGTTGACACGCTGTAAAAGTGATACGAGTTCATAATTAACATATTTGCGTAATGAGAAAAGGTATTACAATAAACAACTCAGTTAATTTGCTCCTTCATGGATCGTTAGATTAAGAAAATCTGTTACATTGTTATGAAATCGGCACTAGTGCAATCTCCTACTGTTAGAAGATCATTGTAATTTTGAAGGAAGGGAAATGTGACGATGCTAACAATAGAGGGGAAATGAATGAAACATAATGTGAGGAGGAGCGAAGTTGGGAAAGCGGAGTAAAAAAGTTGAACAGGCAATCATCATTGCTGACGTAGGAATTTGGCTATTACGATACTACTTTATTTATAGTTGAAAGTAAACTAATAAACATTGGTATTTCCTGTTCGGTGTTGAGAATTAGAAGAAGGGAAAAGTTTCTTGGATGAAAGGAACGACGAATTAATCTTCGGTTGTTTGTCCATATGTGAATTGTTTCTCACAGAGTTGTGTACTTCTGTCCTGATCTTTATGATATCTTTGATGACCATAAACTTGAGCAAAAATATGAAATCGATAATTGAGAACCGAAGAAGAAACCTTACTTGCAGTGAGAGTATATGCACAATATTTAACTTTGGAAAAAAATAGGATACTCTGTACGGGTTTGTTGCCTGGGGACCAAATGATTTATATTTCTTCTCGGTGACGACGTAGGGGCACATGTCGTACAGCGTTCAGTGGCTACTAAAGAGAATGATACGATAAAACAGAAAGAGTGAAAACGTCTCACATTTCTCCAGAGAAAACTTGACTTTGGTCACCAAGACCCGTTTACACGGTAACCTGCCCGGCAAGTTGCGATGCAGGTTACCTTCCCCGTGTAAACGAAACTTGCCTCAAAAATGAGGCAAGCTGCCTGTAATTTCACGTAACCTGCCTTACCACACCTCTCAAAGCAGCATAAAGTGAGGTTAGGTGCATAATTTTCTTCGTGTGAGTTTCGTAACTAATCAGTGTTATTAATACTTTTAAATCTCCATTTTCCATGTTTTTAATGTTTTGATCGGCCAATGTTCTACAGTGCTCATGTTCAGAATGTGAATTCTGTATTAATGCTCTTTCGTAGTATGGTAACATTTTTGGTAGAATTTTAATGCAATTTTAATGTGTCTAAAATATCCGAAAATTTCATTTAATTATTTATTAATTGCGACTACGGGTCATGAGTTGTTGCAGCAACTCCCTAGTCCATGATTTCTTCTTTTTTAACTCGTCCAGAATCAGGTTACATGATTCGTATGATGGTTCACGAAATAAATGCATTTTACTCACTCATTTGACCGACGAGCACCTCGTCGTAATATACAGGCAAGATGCCAAGCAAGTTACTAGCCCCTTGTTAACAGGTTACCTGCCAACGAACCCTACTGCAACGATCAATGTAAGACGGTGGCGTAAACTTCCGTATTTCTCCTGGAGGAATCGCAACCACCGTTACCAGTGTGTTCAGCTTGTTGCATGCAACTATTTCTGAACAGACGTTTCGAAGACGTTCTTCTCAACGAAAACAATGCACGAAGTTGAATGAAAGTCTAAAGAGCATTTCTGAGAATTGTTTACAAGAGAGGGAATGTACACACTTTGATGGGAAGGTATACACTACATGGAATACTTAGAAATATCACATCGCAATAGTACAGACATGTGTGACAGCGCACACAGCCCATGATTTTTGAACGTTACCTCTTGAGTATGTTTGCTTCTTTCCTCTGGGATGCTTGGAGATAGTTCACCGTTCATTCGCTATTTCGACGCTCTCAAATCGGTGTGATAAAAATGTTCCTCATTGTTTAGTCTGGTCTTTCGATGGTGTATTGCCTTACTAAATGCGGCTTGTCCTGGTTGCGCAGGTGAACCCCATCGACAAACTGTACCTGATGCAGAACTCGTACTTCAGCACCGAGCAGTGACAGGGCGGCCCTGGGGCGGCGTTGCCTCCGGCATCCGCTCAGCTCGCTGCTCCACCGCCGCTGGCGCTGACGCTGCCTCCGGCCATGCCACCCGGGGAATCCCCGCCCACATCGCTCTGCGATTGAGAGCAAGCGATCCGTAGTATGTAAAGAAAGTGTGTTGTTGCAGTGCGATATCATTTCACACGTCATCAGGTCTGGAAGGCCTAAAAATGTGCGTCTCCTCGGACTCTTGTGCTGTGAAGACCACTGTCTCGATGTTCTGCATCAATATCGAAGAGTGGAGTAAATTGGGTCTTTATCACGACGATGTACGTTCAACACTGTTAAAAAGTGGATAAATGACACACAAATGCACTTGATTGCGAAAACTTGTTTTCCTTATTGAATTGATACCGCTACATCAGACTTTCTGAGAGGAGCAACACAATAGGAAGTGAATTATATTCATTTATTTGTGTACATAAATTATTTAATGGACATCAGTGTGAAACATTCGATCATCTTGCATGAAAACTGCCGTGATGTTGCAACGGGGCATTTCAAAATGTGATTCCTTATTCACAAATGCCTGAAAATATTTGTATGAAGTCCTCAGATAGGTATGGAAATCATACAGGAGAAACGTATAATTTTTCATTACGGATAATGTTGTCCTAATTAGCCTTAAAAAATTCTGCGCGTACATACTTTCGAAGAGTATGATTTTTCATATATTTGCACTCCCAGAATGAAGACTACAAACATTGTATGTCGTTGACTATTTGGTTGATTCGAAATAAAAGGTCATCTATACAAGAAACCTTATGTATGTTTTCTCTTCCAATCTTATTCCGTGAAAACCATAAAGGACTTCCCATACGAAGTAAAATGTGAACGGGGATTAACTTTTTAAGAAGCTGTTTTATAGAGAAGACAAGAACATCAATAGAGAAAGACTCCAGAATATTAAGTCATTAACCTTTTCCTAGAGATACAATACAATCATGTCGTGTAAGTTTAAAAGACCAAAACGAAAGCGTTATCTCATGTCTCTTTGTGCTGCAGACATTTGGGTAAAGGTATTTTGTGTTAAGTTTCATGCCCGAGTTTTACCACTGACAACTCATCACTTGAGAAGAAAATGTATCTCATCGGAGAATTCAGGCAACAAATAATACCAAAGAAACTCTCCGTTGTATTTTACAGTACTTATTCCAACTATTATGTTCTTCTACTGTGTTTGACAAACGGTGTAAATAGCTTAAAATACTGTTTTTATGTTCTGAAAGTGAAAAGTGCTGTGTCCAGGACTCAAACGGAGTGAGAGAAATAGAAAAAATGTGCCGCCCATGGACTTAAATGTTCGCCGAAGAGTTGAATTGAAATATTTTGAACCGCTTCTCCTTTGCTTTCAATGCGTTCATCTGAATAAAGATTAATTAGGATGAGTCTTGATAAAAGTCAAATGATTGAAGAGCAACCTAGCAAAAATTGCATACATTTTGTAGCTTTAAAATGAATTTATCGTCACTACTTATTTCTAAATATTTGTTCGTTATTTCTTTTGATTGTTCTTTCAGAGATGTTTGGCTCGACTTTTTGTTGTATTCAAGTGGGCCTTATGTGTACATGCTAAAGAATAATTTATTCCGCACAAATACTAAAACTCTTGTTACTTATTATATATACACTATATATTCTCCTCTCCTCATCCTTTCATTCCAAACCTAAACAGGAATAATGTGCGTGGGATAATGAAGAAGAAAATTTCATAAGAACTCCTGGACATATTCCTGTTACGACAGAAAGGATAATTTTTTACACTTAACTCATCTCGTTTTTGGTTAAGGGATTCAGGTTTCTTAAGTTTCGGCCAATGTAAGTCGCTAATCCTTGCCAAGAAAACGTTTCGATACGTTTTCTATATTCATCAACTCTATTCTTCAATCATCTCTCCTTGACAAATTACTCTCGCCATTCTCCTTTCCCCATCCTCAGAGACATTTATCTACAATTAAGTTCAGGTCCACTAAAAAGCAGAAAATACTCGAATCTTACGTGGGATTCGAACCGAGGAATAAGGGTAACCTCGTCCTTATCGGTAGATCTCAGACAAGTGAACGCGAAAAAGGAAGACCGGCATATTTCAAATTAATCAAAAACATGTTTGCTGTTGAATACTGGTCTTTATAAAGATGAAATATTGGAAAGTATCTATACCGTTAAGTTACTACAATAATGTAGTTTCATTAAGAAATGCCGGCAGAAAATTCCAAATAATTGTGATCAAATTGCTTGCACACACGAACTAACTTGAGAGAAGTAAATGAATCTTGCATTACTGCCCTCTGAATCCAGACTCGGAGACGCGTTGAAAACTTTTGAGTTCACAACCAAAATTCGATTAAACAGCAAAATATTCTGCAATTATTTTGAGTCGAATATTACTAGTAGTTATAGTAATCTCGTGTGTTTTCAAAATACTAATGTATTTTATTTGCCCTAATCCTTCTCTAACACGTAGGATTTATCCGTCACTCAGTGCCAGGTTTTGATGGGGAGAAAAACTATTGGCAATAAGATAAATTTAAGAACAAACTCGCTTGTTTGTGCTGATAACGTAAACTAATGCGATGAGAACGAAGAAATTATTGACTAAACAATAACTTGAAATGAAAATCAGTTACCACAAAAATATTTATGAAGCCCATATTTACACTGAATCCTTTACTCCCATTCTTTTCAATTACATCAAAGTAAAGGTAACTACTGGGACTTCGCTGACATACTAATATGAGAGTACCAATCACTGGGTCACTGAAAGGGAAAACAGTGAATGACGAAGCAGGTACCCGACGTATCTTTTCTTAGGGTACATAAACGTTAGTCGAAGTTTGTCAAAGCTATCGAGCCGTTGATTACAAACTAAACACTACCATTGTCTTCGTTGAAACAGTAAGTATCGTCGTCTAGGAGGCATCCTAGCAATTAACCACAATTCGATTAAAGATAAGTAGACTTTATTGTCAAAAACGCAGTTGCAAACTGCGTGTGACCACGTGGGGGATAACAAACTTAAGTTACTCTCCGGAAAGACGCAAGGGACCATCCTAGTGGCGGATTTAATACTTATATAAAAAATATTCAATAACATACGTACACATATCCATTTATTATTCCAAAATGTAGATATGATGAAGAGTGAAAATTCGAAATTAATAATAACAAAAGTATTAAATGACATTCCCATCTACGGAAAATGCGCAACTACTCGGAGGAAAGCCGAAGAAAACCCCGGGTCAGGATGAAAGGGGCTACAGAGATAATGTACACAACCAAAGTGCCAAGGTAGCGTAGTTAGAAATAAACTATTAATAAACAAAGGGAGAAAAATCAACATGCACGAAAAAGGAATTTAATCAATATCTAGAGTATTGTACAATGGCGTGACGAAGTATAAGAAATTAACATCACTTAAGTCATGTGGAAAACAATATTTATTGGGAAATTGAAACTCTCATTAACTTCTTTTATTAAATTTAGAAAATTCTTTAACATTATAGAAACAATTGCGCATTAGAGAACTGTTTGAATTTGAAGAGATTCAATATATTAATATCTTTTACATTTTTCGGAAGGGAATTATACAAAATTATTCCTGAATGATATGAACCTTTCGGAAGAGTGATTGACACGCCAGGACGATGAATATTAGCCTTCTTACGAGTGTTATGCTCGTCAATGAGACTGTTTCTTCTAAAACAGGGGTGGGATTTTAATCATTCTCCCTTAACAAAGACTACTTCAAAAATGTATATGCAAGGGAGACGAAGAACATTTAATTCTCTAAATAAAGGTTTACATGATTTTCGGGGGTACGATTTACAGATAATCCGAACTATCCTCTTTTGGATTTTAAAAGTTTGAATGCTCTGAGTGGATTGGCCCCAGAAGATAAAGCCGTATCGCAAATGAGAATAAACATTCGCAAAATACACGCAGCGAGAAACGTCTGTTCTTACAACCTTCACTAGAACTCGGAAATACTTTTAAAATAAATATTGCAGGGCTCAAACAGCGGTGGACTAGTGGTAGCATCTTCACGTCCAAGATCCCGCTGAGCGGTAGAGTATGGGTTCAAACCCTACTCGACCGAATGAAGTGAGGTTTTCAGCTGGGGTTTCCCTCACCTACTCCTGAAAAATTTCGGTTCGGTACCATAACTTCCCCGGCAACCCAACTTTTCTCCTTCCCTATTTTCTCACCCAAGTCCATGGAAGAGACGACCTCATGGCCTGAACCTCGCGAAAAGGCATAAAATAATAATAATAATAATAAATGAACGATTGCGATACTCCGAAAATGCAGAAAATAATGTAAGTAGAAAGACGCGATTTACGGGATATTTATAAGCATTTACCTTTTAGAAATAAGATATGGCGATAAGTATGTAATTCTGGTAATCTATTTAACATTAAATACAACGATAAAATTTTAATAATATAACCCCTTTAGTCGCAAACCACCCGTCCAGACCTTTGAAAACTCAGAGAAACAATTTCTGAAAATCTTACAATTGAATCTAATTTTCTGTATCGAATGGCGATGGATAACCTTCCAAAAATAGAAATGTTACGGGGGGAGGCTACTTCGAAATTTTAAATACAAACCCTACTTTTGTATCTGATTTTTATTTTATCTAAAAGAAGGAGAACCTAGTGTTCGAATTTTCTGACTTATTGCAGATAGCTGCTCACAAACATCATAATCGAAATTATTTATGAATGTTTTATTGAAAATATATATTATTGCATTGAACATCGGTAAAACAAATAATTTTTTCATTTAAATATTATTATTCATACGTTAATTTATATTTTTATTTTATTTTTTATTATATAATTTATTATTAGTGACATTTATTCACGGAGGTCTTCTATATTCAAGAAATAACGTAACTTACACAGAGAACCGTATACTAAGAATTTGAAGAAACGCACATATGTTTTTCCTATTCGTAGTAGCACCTTGTTAGAAATTTTTCCAATTTTATACACTTTATCGTTATCTGCAATGAGAAATGAAGGAATCAAATTTTACTTTAAAATTGCTCGAATTACAAATATTTATGTCCAAAAATGTTTCAATATATTCGGAATTCAACATGCAATTATGAATTAAATTTCAATTCTTCGAGCAGATTATTCGACTATAGTGTTATCTGCAAAAAGACAAAAAAAATTAAAATAAAAGTTACTCCTACTTTTATACAAAATAAAAGCTTCTATAAATGTAGTTTCCATTGAAAATTTCGATATTACCCCCTCCCAGCATTTATGTTTGGAAAGTTATTTCCCCCATTTGATAGAGAAATTGGAAGTAATATTAAGTATTAAGAATTACGGCAAAAATGAGTTTTGAAATTCCTGGACCCTTCTTCGGGTCTTTCTTTTTCTTAAATTTCCAATAAATATTTTAAAAATATTTCTTACGTACAAATGTTATTTCATTCTGCTTTAATACTATTAATACTGGCCACGAAACAACATTTTGAATGATACATTAAAATTACTTTAAAACATTAATCGATCATTGAATTTAATCGATCAATACACAATTACAACATGGATAAAATCATAAATTGCGATTAATCGAAGTAATTTGATCATCGTCCATCTGTGATTAACGAGTGCCTGAACACTTGCATAGTACCTTTATCACTTATGTAGCTTTGCATTATTGTAAATATCCTAAATGTGAGTCTCGCTTAACATTTTTCCGGTAATTTTCAATAGCCTACGGCTTATTTTCATCATGTTGTTTGTACACAAAATTAAGGTGCTGTAGCCGTAAAATTGAAGCATTCATAGCAGTTTATCTCTTATTTCTCATGGCGTCTTTTAACAGGTTCTGCAAATCAGCCCAGCGATATATAAAAGCGAACCTTTTCAATTCGCTTCACCCTCTGACTGAGAAATCGGAACATTCCGAGGTTGGTAGCATTGTCCTTCAGTCACAAAATTGTTTTTCACAACAGATGACAAGCTACTTCCAATTTTCACAATCAACTCAACTATCACATTCAAAACTCCTGTTATCAAATCACATTTAGGCCTCCGTTATACCTTTCAAGATTGCAAGTTTTTATATATATTTTGGTAAAATGTTTAAGTTTATCACATTATTAATGTTATTTAACTAGGAAATAACATTCTTGAGACTGATTTTTGTGGAAATATCATCCGTTCAAAATGTCCGATCTCCCATCCACCTCCAAGGCGCCAGATAATATCATTGCTGACTTCGAACCTCTACCACCAACGCTGGAAAATTTACTGGCGCAAAAAAGCTTGTCTTGGATATATGTGGGAGGGAAAGGTGGTGTTGGGAAAACTACTTGCAGGTGAGTGTCAAAAACTTTTCAACATTTTTTTCTATATTGTTTATTCACTTATGTTATTTCTAATATGTGGGTAAGAGAAAAAAGTGCATGAGTATTTTATATCTCCGTATTGCTTTTAGAAGTAAATCGTAATATCAGGGAGAAGCAATTCGTTGAGTAAATTTGTATTTGGAAGGTTGAAGTGTTTTCAGAAATATGTTCTGCAATGATACAAAAAATATTGTAATTTGTATCCCCAAGAAAGATTCTGTGTCTCAGTGTTTCAGTTTGTCACAGAGACAATGAGAAAAGTAGGTTTCATCATGTTATGATATCATAAAATTTGTGTTTAATTGTATCATACAAGTCTTAATAATTCTTTCAAAACTGTTGATATTCAGAATATGGATTAAAGGTACAACAAGTCATTAAATTTCATATTCCTGCCATGAGGTTGTATTGTCATGTTTTCCATTATCCTCTTACCAACATTTTACTGCCCTTTTGTACTTTCAGTCTTTCTTACAAAGTGCCTTCTTTTACTATCTTCATTTATCTCCTTTCCTTTTTCTATTTCACCTGATACATTATGCTAATGTGTCTTTGAAGGATAAACTCTCCTTAAGGAATTCATGGAAACCACTGTATGATAAGTTGTAACAAGACAAAAAATGTCAAATATTCACAACATCATCTCCATCCATGTGGTTTCTCTGAAAACTTACTTAATCAATCACTCAGGGACTGTTGAGGTATTTTTTCAATGGAATAAAAATTAGAAAAATTTTTAAAAACGCAAAATGTCCGTCGACATGTCATGGGACAATTGAAGACAAAACTTGACAAAATTTTTAAAAATCTCTTCTTAAAAATCTATAAAAAATAAAGAATAAAACCCCCCAGGGGACTTACATCTAGTAAGTAGGTGTTTGGCGAACACGTGACCCCGAGCTGAGTCTGGCATTATTTCCACTAACTTGTCATAGGCTCCTTCCTTTCTCTTTCCTGACCTTCCTTGGTCACCTCTTGTTCTTTTCGATCCCGACGCTAGGGTATCTTTCATTTCTCTTTTTTAAAATGATTTATGCAATGTTTTGAGATATGTTGATATGTGAGTTGTAATTCAGGAGGGTTTTTATGGTTGAGTTGTTCGGCGAGTCCCACACGCGGGGAGAGTCATGTTGGCTCTCCCTAGTGCGTAACTGCATTTTCCCTACCTGTACAAGTTTTTAGGGCTCTAATGACCTTTGATGTCGACATGAGCCGTAAAGCCCCACAAAAAAAGGAATAAAAGTAAGAATGTTGATATTTATTTAGGTAGAGCTGCTAATATGTATCTACACCCACAAAAATATAAAGCTGTATATTCATACTGTGGTTATATGCGATAGTTGACAGAGGGTTGTAGTGTCAACTTTCCAGAATATTTTAAATTTTAATATGATATGTAACTGAAATGTAACTGGTTTTAATGTGATTTTAGTGTGATATGTAACTGATTGTCTTCATACAATCCAAGATATATTTGAATGTATATTGTTCTTTAAGTAATATGTAAATAATAGAAGTTAAAATTGTGAAAATGTTTAAAAACTTTAACATTGTCCTAATTGTATTTTAGTATTTTATGTTATGTCTACTAAGAGTATCGTTAATGAGTTCAGAGTGTTAAATATGTATATTAATTAGAAACTATTTAGTATCTGTTACATGTTTTATTAACCCTGATGAAGAGATCAACACACCTCGAAACGTTGGCAATCTAGTAACCAAATGTAATACAGGAAGAATTGTGAACCAATAATTCTGTAGTTGTAATGATTGTCTATAATTAAGACATATAGTACAGGGAAGGAGTTGTTTACTGAGAAGATAAAAAGACAATCGAAATTTCTTCATTGCTAAAAGCTGTACATATCACTAATTTTTACAATATATTCGCAAAAAATGAACTTTGTTTGATTTTGATATCGAAATTTAGATGAACTTTTCTCATACAAGTAAGATAAATAGACAAAATGTTTACTGAACAAAGTTTATACAATAAAATATGATCTTTGCATTGGTTTTTGTTTGAGCTTGAAAGATGAAAAGGTCATGAGATATGACCGGTAATGTAAATGCCAGCAATCACGCGTCTCAATCACTACCCGAAGCAGAGGATACAAACACGTCTAGCGCTGGTATAATAGCAGTTCGAGGAACCACGCGAAACCAGATCGCTTCAGATGACGCCTCAAAGTATTTGAGCACATTTGAATGAATTTCCTTCACTCTTTTCCCGTTCTCTGAAATTTGTGAAGTAAAAACTTTTATTCTTTCCTCGTTCCCTGTCTTGCTCCCATGCTCATTATTTCCTTTCTTACTATTTACGAATATCTTTCAGCATTACAGTATTCTCTCAAACTGAACCGTAATGGGCGGAAAAAGAGTCCTCTCAAACTGAACAGAATGAAGATGAGTGTTTTACCTTTGTGATTATTGTATATGATAGTTAACAGTTATTATTCACTTCTGTTTCGACCACATTTATTTGACAGAATTCAACATTTTTTGACAATTTTATGTAGCCTCAATTTCATTACCGAGATGATAATTAGTGAGGAATTCGTCTTATTAGATTAGTGTTTCTTTTTAATAACTCAATGCTCAAAATATTCTGAAAATTACTGTGGATTATAAGTCAGCCAATGGCTAACACTGAAGTTTACATTATATAAGTTTCTACTAAGTTTCTGACATGCAATAACTTATATAAAATTGAAAGTATGTATTAATCATGTTACGTCGAATGAAAATGGGAGACGGGACCGGGATTCGAACCCGGGACCTTGAGCTCTACGCGCTCATGCGCCTACCAACTGCGCCATCCCGTTCGCCTCTCGGGCCCGTCTACCATTCTCATTCAACTTGTGAAACCCAAAGACCTCTGAGGTGGTCTCGTAGAGACTAGATTCCTCATGGCGCAGTTGGTAGGCGCATGAGCGCGTAGAGTTCAAGGTCCCGGGTTCGAATCCCGGTCCCGTCTCCCATTTTCATTCGACGTAACATGATTAATCTGTTACCTGGCGGTGAGGTTCACCGCAATCTAAGAGATTTCTATGAAAGTATGTATTTGAATACTTTCAATAATTTTTTAAAAAATTGTTGCCTTTCACATTTCTATCATCTCATTGGATTTTAAAATATAAATAACACAGTAGTTCTCAATTTTTGATGCATCGAAAATACAAATTACATTACTGTTTTAATAGGAGTAACTCAGTTCAAAACAACCACATGATTTGAATGATTTAATGATTAAAGAAATACAGTAGTATATTTAGATATTACATAATTTGCACATAAGTTATTTCAGTTGGTATAACTTTTGAATTGCTTTGGAAGCTCTCTACCCTAAATTGGAAGAGGTGTCACTTTACAGCTTATTTCATCGTATTTAATATGTACTTCTTATATGGTATAGATCAAGAACAAAAACAAATTATATTCAAAATCAAACTTTTATATTTAATTTCTTAAATATGATTTTTAGGTATAATTGAGAAAAAAAACATCAAAATATTGATTAAAATTATAAATACTAGGTTTGAGGAAAATTATGTTAAAAATTTTTGAAACATTTTTTAAATTAATTCTTCGAGTAGTTGGTACACTTATTTATTTCATATCTTCTTGGGAAGTTTAGACTATGAGGACTACTCATCTACCTGTTTATTATTTGGATAAGGGAATTAAGGAGAAATGCTGGGTTGTTGATGAAACAGATGTTGATACTTCAAAATTATCCAACAAAATTTAAATGTGGGAAAATAATAAAGTAAGAATGGACTTTTTTTTTTGTACTGCGAGGGGTACTTTGATATATCCCTTAATTCTTGTCAAACACTACAATTACATTAAATATTGTTAATTTTTTTTTGTTTAGCATTAAATGTTTCAGCGGTATTTTTACTCTCCATTGCTGAACCACTTAAGGCTACCAAAGAAAAATGGTAGAGAACTCTCTTCATGAAGCAGAATGCAAGGATTTCTAATAATTAAGGCTTGTTATGGCAAGTAATGCTTGAGCTCTAAATCCAGATTAAAAGGCAAAAGAGAGTTTTTACAAAACGGGTTACTTACTTCACCTATTATCCCTTGGGAATTAATAACAATGCCTAGGCAATGCTGAAAATAAAACATTGTTTCCTACTTGGTCTGATGATTTCAGTCATTGTTCACTTTACCAAGACATTGTGAACAATGCCTCTTCACTGGTAACAAACATTGTTGGCACATTAGATGTAATGAATGCTTAATATTGACAATTATTATTAACAATCACTAGAGATGGAATTAATTTACCCTGATAGAGAATAAACACAAGATGTATATACATGAAAAATATACACAGAATCATCTAGCAAACAAAATTCCTAATTTTTATTTACTATTAAGTATAATTATGTTTCCATTTCATGAGTTAGGGAATTTTTTTTCCATTCAAGTAGACAGCTTAAAAAAGAATTGAACAGGGAAATATTGGAACCTGCCCTGACTTTCTTGAATTGATAGAAAAGTTTTTAACATACAGAGCAATAAATAAAACAAAATTTTAAGTTTCACTTCTGTATCAAAAAAATCAGAACAATTTCTTGTTATTGGATTACTTTTTCTTCAGATCAGAGAGAACAGTACATGATCTGAGTCAAGACGTTAACTTTTACTCATATTTCAAGGGCTAACATTAAATAATATTCATTTACATTCAGAATAGACTAATGGATCTATGAATGGCATGAATTAAAAAAGGAATTATAACACTGCACCTATGAGGATTGCTTTTTATGTAAGAATTTGACACAAATTTATGTAGGAAATGGAAACAATAGCAATTTTAATTTATTAAAATTTTTATTTGTACGAGCTTGATATCGCCAGGTATACAATATACACACACTGTAAGTCACACAACATTACAAACTTGTATCAGCAGCAATGCAAGTCATACAATCTAAGAGATTCAGCTTCTCACCCTCCCTTGCACACTGTAATAGTAGAAAATAAGTGTATTTTATGTTAACTTCTACTTAGCTTAAGTTAAATGAATATGGTTAAATGTATCAAAATTATTATAATGTTATTCTTATATGAAAATATTATTGTTATTGTTGTTAGTCCTATGACTCGCCATACATCATTGTAATGATATATGTGGTTCAATAATAATATTATTATTATTAAAGGCCTGTCCCTTAGATTTTCGCTCTTTTCTCACTGAGAAGAACCTCTGCTTTAAGCCTTTAGTTGGCAGAAGCTATCACGTCCGGTATATCGCAACTGATGTGCAGTAAAATCCTTAATGTCTAAAATGTATGACTTGATACGATTATTCACTATTCACAAGTCGCGTAGTTTATCAACCTGCCGCTAGACAGTGCGTTCATTTGGGATCCTCTGCCTGTCCTCTGCATCGGGTGGAAATGGAGACGCTCGTCTTAGGACACGCGGTCCATAAGACTGTTGGGTCTATTTAAATTTAAGTCTATGGTCGTACGAGTAGAGAGAACGAGAACTATTAGATATGGCTTTAAAAACCGTATCAATGTTGAATACTTATAAAATAATTGGTATTATGGATAATTAGAAACATTTGAAAGATACTAGTTTTTCAAAATATTTTGAAACAATTTTAATGAAATACGACCGCCTCATACTCACGTGACCGCTCAAGTAACCAATCGTGGACTGATCTTTTAGTCACGTGTCAGAAGAGCAATGTCAAAATAATCACAGCCGAGATGGATTTTCGGCTCACCCTCCTAATTCTTCCTCCTCTGGCGGACCAAGATCGCTCGCGATATTCGGTTGATATGATAGCGGCCGATCAAATCTGTCCCCAATATCTGCTCGTTCGACTATTGATATATTTTTTGAAGGTTTCACAAATCAGCCATGCGTGAGAAGAATGTATCGAGAGCAATAATCTAATTTTAAATTTTTTTCTTGTAATGATACAAATGTCACAGAACATTTCGAACTGAAGCTTTGTATATATTCCACAAGACAGTTAAGGAAAGTCGAGATACCTCGACGTACTCTGAGAAATGTAGATAATTACGTCGTTGGTAGCACTGGTATTAGTCACACAGTCATGGTTTTGTTTTTTCCCCTCTACAGATGAGCTGCGGCTTGCAACGTTCATAACATAATGAACACATCAACACGGTTAAACATTTAGATCATCTATCGTTCAATCAATGATAACGTAAGATAGATGTATTGTACTTTTCCAGTTTCTTATGAGCTTTTATGAAATGTTTAAGATCACCATAGTGTTAATGTCATTTAGCTAGAGAATTTCGTTTTTGTGATATTTGTGTAAAATCATCCGTTCATTATGTCGGACCTTCCATCTACTTCCACTGTAACAGATATAAACATTGACGACGGTGAACCTCTACCACCTACGTTGGAAAATGTTTTGACACAAAAAACATTGCGTTGGATATTTGTTGGAGGAAAAGGTGGGGTGGGGAAAACAACTTGCAGGTGAGTTGCAGAAAAAGTTTCAACGTTGGCTTCTCTAGTTTATTTACTGGCACTATTTCAAAGATATTGGTGAAAGAGACAAAAAAGGTTGCTTTTAGTAATCATAGTGAAAGGAAGAAGCAATTCATTGAGTGAAAATGTATTGATGCTGTTGTAATGTTTTCACATGTATCTAATGAAAGAAAAATATTTAATTTGTATTCCTCTATACATTTATTTGTGGATACAAGGACAGGTGAAGGACAGTAACTTCTTTTCCCCTCAAATGTTATTAAATTTAGGCTAAATATAACAATTTGGTTACGTCAAGGTCTCATTACATTCTTGTATATTTATTTACATACCAATGCTCACGTGCTCCAAGACTGATTGAACGAACTAAGAGTAGAAAACATTTGTTGTTCTGATACTTATATCGTGTCTGGACATCCCTGTAATAATTCCTAGTTCCAATCCAAACAATTGCAGACAAAGGTGTCCTGCTGTTTAGGGAAGTGACAAATTCATTTAACATTCAATGTGAATTTGCCATCATTAATTTCAGATAGTCTTCAAGCCCTGTTCTCTTCAACTACTCATATGTTAATTATTGATTATGACTAGCAACTGATATTAATATTTGATTTTCTGGTCTGTTGTCTGTTTGTGGTATTTGGATGGGGTGGGGGAATTAAGATAATGATGCATAGTTAACCAGATACTAGGCAAATAATGTTTTCTTACATGTATTGTATCTTACTGGGATTTATAGCATATTCCTGCCTGGTATTGGCTTCTTTATCTGCACATTAATGTGACTTACGTTATACAAAAATTAAAAAATAAAATTATTGTAGCTCTTCATTTTAATGAATTAGATGTATTTAAGATTATATTTGTCTTGCATTTGTTGAGAGGCTTTAAGATTTTTTTTCTTTCAAAATTTGAGATTTTATTGTTTCAAAATTATTTATTATGGGATCCTTTATGAGAATATTGTAAATTCCCAATATATTCTTGAATCTGTTCCATAATTGTTTTGAAATACAATTTTAAATTTTGAACGCCAAAAATGAATGTTTTTATTTGGTAAAAAATATTTAATAATTTTGTTTTGGAATTCTTTTGCCCTTGATAAGAGACTGATCATATTCTTTATGGGGAAATTTTCAAATCATAGTAATTGAACATTATTTTGTTACTACTCAAACTTGTAAGTTAGAAAGTTCTACCTCAGTTTGAGTACATATTTTGAACAATGAACCATGAGGTGACATTTTAGGCTTGAAGTGTCTATGTTAAAACAAAGAATTGTTAATGAATTGTGTATGATTAGTTGGCCTTGTCATTATGGAATCACTCTTGCAATGTTCGTTCTTGTGCACAAGTGCATTAAATTTGTTCCTTTTTATGATACACATTTTGAATTATTGATTCTGAAGATGTGGTTAGGGTATTTTGTAGATCCCTTCATCAACATATCATAATTTTTGTAAATTCATCTTACGTTTTTTAGAGACATTTGATTTTTGAGTACTACTTGTCAACAGTAACACTGTTAACTAAAGAATCTTCGAGAATAGACAACTACTATCAGGTAAGTGAGTAGCCAATAATACTTGTAATTTCTATCTATGTAAATTTGCACCAGATTGGCCCAATGCAATTAACTGCAAAAGGTTTTATTGTATGTCATTTTGTGTCATAGAGAAAAGTTTGTTTGAAATAATAAATATTGTTAAGGTTGTTCTGCTTACTGTCAGTGTTGATATATATTGATGTATAAGAGTCTTAACTGTTACTGATTTTCTTTTCATCCTTAGCTCTTTCACCTCCATTTACTAATTTGTGAAATGTGTTTTTATGTATTGCTGAATGGTTTTACTTTTTATTGTAGCATTATATTGGTTGATTATTTACAGTTTATGCTAATGCTGTGTTACAGCTGCAGCTTGGCTGTGCAACTAGCAAAAGTTCGCCAAAATGTTTTGATCCTGTCAACTGATCCAGCTCACAACATCTCTGATGCGTTTGACCAGAAGTTTTCGAAAATTCCAACTAAAGTTCAGGGGTTTGAAAACTTATTTGCTATGGTGAGTTTTTGTTTGTTTTATTTTGAGCTTCATATATAGAAATGCTTATTTTGAAGTATATTTCGCAATGTTTTATGTGAAAATTGGAGAGAAGGAAAATATGGTTTTTGGAAATGATAAGGACCAAATCTAGAGTGTGTGAGGTTCATAGTTCAGTAGAGTGCAAGATTGAAATGGTTGATGGTTGTGAAAACACTGCATCTTATACTATTGCATTTGGTATTGCAGGCTAAATTCTTAAATGGAGCCTGTTATTATTGTCTTATAAAAACTAGTTTACCATTTGATGGGAAATACCAAGAATAATGATACTGATATTGTATGCTAATATGGCTCCTAACTATTCTGGTTTCTCATATATGTTTTCAAATGCCCTAAATATTTGCATTATTTTATTTTTGTAATGACATCCAATTAAGAAGCCTGAAAGTACCAATGGTTAAAATGGAAATTTTCCTTTGAATTTTATCAGTTTGAAATATAGTCTATGAAATCTATTATGCTATCAGTCTCCCTCTTTCTCTACGATACCATTTTCACCTTCTCTCCAAGTCATTATTTATAAAAGACCATGAATTTTGGCTTGCACATTTTTACTTTACAAAGTTTTTATGTCATCACTTGCCATTCATAATTTTTTATGTGTAGTCTTGGGATCATAGTCATGGATTTCCTCCAAATTTATTGAATGTAAAATGAAAAAAGAAATTATATTGTGACAGATTTTCATTTTGACTGTTGATAGTAATTCATCCATGTTAACTAAGAACTCTTTGGATATTATAATCCTGCAGTAATCTTTAAAAGAATTCTATAATGAACAGCATTGGAATTCGTGTTTCCTTTGAGGAATTGAAAATACTGTTTGTACTTCTGTTTCTTGAGTCTCTTTCAACAGCAATGATTATTTATTGAAATATATTTGTTCCTGTGTTTCTCTGAAGTTAATTTATATATGTGCTGAAAGTCTACATCTTTTCACTTTAAAATACATGTTCTATGTTGAGAGGTGTTCTATGATTTTTTTATTTGTTAGGTGTTCACTTTTATTTTGCTTTTCTTGAATTTCAGTATTTTGGATTTCCTTGACCTTTCTACAAATATTGATTTTTTCTTGAATATTTTCTTTTTTGTTTCTGTACAATTTGCTTTTTTGTTCTGTACAATACTGGAAAAGTGCTATGTATTTTTCTAAATTAATGTGTATTATGTATATGAATCAAGAGTTATTTTTACTAAGCAACATTAGTGTGTCTCATTTTTTCTATACTTTTCCTAAGTTTGCTTATTGTGTGTTCTGATATATACTTCTGTATCAATTTTGGTATGTTTCATTGAAAGACTCAACAAATTATTTTTATATACTGTTGCTGGTTTATCGCTGCTTCTATTCTTCCTGAACACTGAAACCGTTTTCAACAATTATTTATGCAGTATTGATATTGTATGGTAATTAGAATTCAATTCTTACGTGGCAGTCTAAATTTCTGGTCCAAAAATTTACATGACTGTCTAAATTTCTGCAAACCTGAAATAATACCAAACTTCTGCCAATTATTATAGTTATGCTGCAAACAACTGCTACCAAATTCAATGCTGTCCAATATGTTTTTACTCTAAAAGTATGTTGGAAATTATTTTCCATTTTGTGGTATACGGATTTGTGAAATTTTCTGGTGGAGGAAACAAGAACTGTCTTTGATATATGAAATATTATGAAGGCATTTAGTACTTTTAAGTCTGTAATTCAATTGTACAAAGTGCTTATTCATGTTGAATTCTTTTCTTATTATTCAATTTATTTGATGTTTGTTTGTAATATTCTAAAAAGCAATGCTAAACTCCCTGTGTATCAGTTTTGTGATTGCAATGTAAGTAAAAGAATTATTTTTCCACGTTCAATGTTCAATTCTACTATTAACATCCATTATGTTCAGTATGTGTTCAAAGTGTTTAGTTTATGATAAGTAATTAGCATTGAATGTTCTAGAGACTGTTATATGACTTTTGCTGCAAATTGCAATTATAGAATATTGAAGGCAACCTACTACTATTAATATTTTCTATGATTCTTATTAACTTATCTTATGAATTGTAGGTTTATGTTATTCCATATAGAGCAATGGATAATACTAGATGTGGTGTTGTTGTATTATTTGTTTTCCAGATCACTCTAGAATGTAATATGTAATTATTATGTAATGTGAAATAAACCTCATTTTCCAGGAAATAGATCCGAATGTTGGATTCAATGATCTACCAGATGAGTATTTTGATGAATCTCAAACTGGCATGAGAATAAACAAAGGTGTTATGCAGGAACTTCTTGGTGCATTCCCAGGAATTGATGAAGCGATGAGTTATGGTGAAGTAATGAAGTATGTAAAGATGATGCCGTTTTGTTTTTTCTGTGAATTACCATTAAGCAAACATATTTCAGTAAACAATGTGATTTTGTTGTTGTGTTTGTTCAGGTTGGTTAAAGGGATGAACTTTTCTGTGGTTGTTTTTGATACTGCTCCTACTGGACATACTCTTAGGCTTTTATCATTCCCTCAAGTCATAGAAAAAAATCTTGGAAAATTAATCAGGATAAAAATGAAAATTGGTCCCATTGTCCAGCAGGTACACACTCAATTATTTTTACACAACTCTATAATTTGTTTGTTGACTGTGTTTTTCATTCTTTTGTGTAGATGGGTGCTCTGTTGGGTTTGACTGATTTTAATCCAGATTCTTTCTCTGGTAAGCTGGAAGAATTGTTGGACATAATTCGTCAAGTGAATGAGCAGTTTCGTGACCCTGTAAGTAGATCTGTTTAGTTCATTGTCACATTTTAACGTTTTAAGTTCAATTTTGTTCTCCCCTGTGATATGAATTTTATTTCTTCAGGATCAAACTACATTTGTTTGTGTTTGCATTGCGGAATTTTTGTCATTGTATGAAACTGAACGACTTGTTCAAGAATTAACAAAATGCGGTATTGATACCCATAATATAATTGTTAATCAGTTATTGTTTCCTGATCCTGGAGTTGCACCTTGCCGAATGTGTGCTTCAAGACATAAAATACAGGAGAAGTATCTAGACCAGGTATTTTATTTCTTGTTATATACTATGCACTTATTGTTACGAAATTATTTTCGCCTGTTTCGGCAAATACTGTTTAGATACTATGTGAAATATGAAGATCCTTTCTTAGCTTTTTCTTAAAATATTGAGACATAATTTTAGTTCTTGGTAATATGGGAAATGCACTGGAAAGTATGTAATTGTCCAAAAATAGGTTTGTCAAAATTTCTTCAGGTCTTTGTGAATTGGATTCAGAAGATCCTATTCTGGTTGTTTCCTGGCATTGTCAGTGATGTATGTGTGAGACTGGATTTGTTCCTTCCCCGATAACTGAATAAATAGCAGTAGCTAAACTAAATTTATATATTGGTATTGGGAAGTATCATCTAACGATAAAACTTCATATCTAAGTTTGTTAACTCTTGAAATTGAGCTATAGTTCTGCTCATAACATCCACATATTTCCTGTTTACCTCTCATTTTCTCTAAATAATTTTATCCTCTTTACTCAGATGTTTGCAATTTCATGAAAAAATAACGCAGTTTATATATTAGTTATTTGTCCTGAACAACTCTCTTTTTTGGTTTTCTACAAAGAAACTCATAGGGTTTTGGATGTATTGATTTCTTGAGATATTACAGGTTGTTGAAAGTTCAAAGGAATAATCCTTTAATTTGTTGAGGTACATTACTGTCAAAACATTAGTAACTTGAAAATAAGAAGTTCAGTTTAATTTAATTTTATGTATAATCTTCTGCACCCAGTCAAATTACCCGGGATGACGTCTCCTTCATAATGGCTCTCTTGGAACTCACTCTGTTAGAATCGTGCAGAATTGGTGTGGCAGAACATCCTTTGTTTTTGGTGGTGAGACAGGAAGTNCCCCCCCCCCCCCCCCAGCAATGGCTTCTGAACTAAGTTTAGATAGGAAAGAGAAAGAGAATGAAAATCATTTTCAAGAAAACTATCGTTATTATTCTTCAGGTGCAGTGGTATCAAGTGCAGTGGTAACAACAACCTACCTTTTTTTCCTATTCCTGAATTTCCATGTCCAGTTCCCAACCTTCATATTCTTGATGTCCCTCAACACATCATCCTTCCATCTCATTTTTGGTTGTCATTTCTGTCTTGTTGGGATCAGGTCCAGTGGTTTATTTTTGTAACAGTTCTATCATTCTGGGTGCTACACATAGGTACCAACCAGCTCAACGTAAAGGATTTCATAAAACTTGATTTTGTCATATCATTAATTATGTAGTTATTTCTTATTCTCTGTGATCCATTGACCAGTTTAATGGGACCGTAAATCATCCTCATTATTTTCCTTTTTAATATCATTAGTTTGTGAGGTGTTTTCTTGGAAGGTCTAGGTTTTGGCAGCATAGGTGACAATTGGATGTATTATGGATCTGTATAACTTGAGTTTAGTCTCCTTAGAGAGAAGTTAACTCTTGAAGAATACAATATTAGCAAATAATGCTCTATTATCAGCAGCTGTCTGTTCTTTAATCACTTCTATTATGTTGACATAGATCACGTTCTTACACCGTGATATGCCACTTTCTCTATTGTGATTTACACTGGTTTTGGCTCACCATTTTTACATCTATTGTATTTTGATTTTTGCAACATTTACAATCGAGCCGAAATGTGAGGACTGTTTCTTTGTTTCCTGAAATGTATCCCTTAGGGATCTCTCTGTTCTTGATGTTCTGAGTAGGACATCTGCATAGGCAATACATTGCTTCAGATGGGTGGTAATACTGCCTTTGATATCCAAGTTCTTCAGGATTACATCCAATATTATGCAGAATAGGGTTGATGATAAGGGAATCCCTTGCGTAACTTTAAAATCAACATCAAATTCGTCACTTAACTGATCATTTCTTCTTATTCTAGCTTTAGTTTGTCTTAAAGTGAGCACAATTAATAATCTGGTTTTGGTTTTCTTCTTTCTTCTTGGTCAAGTAGATAGCATCTTAGGTTGAACAGCTCTTTCCCTTGTTCTATTTTTCCTTAGTTTCACCTCTTTTCATTTGTCATCCCAGCTCATTCCTAGATTTCTTCTTACTCTTGCCCTTTGTCATTTTCGCAGTGTCGTTAATGATTTCCTGAAGATCTACCCAGTCTTCATTTATGTCTCTATCCTTTTTCTCATATTCTGCTTCAGCTTTTCTGATATCTTTCTGTACTGTTTTAACATGTTCCTGTTTTGGATATTAGCTGTGCTCCGTTTCAAATTTGGCTTAGATTTCTTTAAATAAGCAACTAGGAGTTTGTTGGATCATAGTTTTCTGATCGGAATCAATGTTATGTCCATGCTGGGACCTAACATCTTCGATCATGTTCTTCTTTGTGCTGTTAACCAGGACATGATCTAATTGATTTATAATTTTCTTCGATTTTTTGTGATCCAGTCCTTTGTGGATTGATTTGTTTAAATTGTGTACTCATTATATACAGGTTATTCATTGAAGCAAAACTGCATAATAATTCCCCATTTTCATTGTCCCTTCATGGAAGTTTTTTTACATGGCCCTACATCTAACCCTTCTGGGCTTTGGACCGGAAACAGCAGCTTGTGAGGTACTTGATCCCCCCAGCAGGCGGGATGGGATTGCAGGCGGAGTTAACTATTATTATTACATCCATAAACATCCTTATTGTTAAGTTTTTCAAGACATCATGTTCTTGGTTTTGAAAAATTGCTTTGGCAGGTGTTCTGTTAAATTATACTCGATTTGTGGTGGAACAGCAGCGTTTTCTGACAGAAATGGATAAAATAAGCTTCACATGTCATAGTTTTCAGTTGTTTCTGCTAAAATAGCTATATGATGCTTCGAATGATGAACTCTGCTTGTATTATGCCAATTGAAATCAAGAATACTGTTGTCATGTGACAGAAAATCTTGATCATTTTACATGCAAACACATTTTGAAAATCTCACTTTATATGCTCTGAGCAGATAATTCTTGTCCTGTTAATAAGAACCAGAATATAACTCATTTCTTAAGTCCATCCCTTAATTTGGCGTCTCAACCCTGCCTTTTTTGCAACATATTGAATTGTATACCAGTTTCTCTATTTACTCTTCAAATGTACTCATGAATATTGCACTTGTTCAATTTTTATAATTATTATTTGACTAAAATGAAATAATTGTAGAGGCTGTTAATGTATATCTGTTAATATAACATTCCATTGTTGTGTAGAAATATTCAGAGTTGTGTGTTTTTTCTTTAAGATTTCAGATTTGTATGAAGACTTTCACGTTGTTAAGTTACCTCTTCTGGATCATGAAGTCAGAGGTGTTGAGCAAGTGAAGAAATTCTCTGAATATTTGATCAAGCCATACTCTAATGCTAAGCAATAAGAACTGAAATGTGTAAATATGTGATATAGATAACAAAACAGGAATTTTAATGAAGGTGTTTGTAAATTAATAAGTGCATTATTAATTTAAAATTACTGATTAATTTGTTAAATCCTCTTAATTGTACCAAATTATCCTGTACCAATTACCCCATCATTTAAAATTGCATTGGCAAATAAACTGATTTATCAGTTATTTTTGTGTATTATTAATGTTTAATTGCAATATAGGTCATTTTCAGAAGATATTCATTCTATTATCTATTTATAAAAAATCAATTCAAATCAAAGTTTGTTGAATATAAAATCCTTTTGTTTCAAAGGAAATATTGGTAGGTTGGAAATAAGTGATGTTTCATTTGAAGGGCTTGCTAGTTGACTTGTGGTTCTCATTGAAATTGTCATTGCATAAAGGAGTGTTGCTTCTTAAATGTGTGCCAAAGGTTTCAATTTGCAGATTCTGGAAACACATCAACTTTTTTTTTGATTTGTGTTCTGGGGTTTGAGTACCCTGGGCAATTTTTTTTAAGATGTGATGAGGTTTTGGTCCATTAGATCTGCTCTTCTACCTAACCATGTGATTTGGGCAAAGGAATAGGGAAGGAGAAATGTTGCGTTGTCTCCTTATGAGCAACTAGCCTATGAGCTGTTACAAATCCACCTTTGGGTGTTTATTTTCTAAACCTCCCCTTACCCTTACAGCAACTTGAAACAGATTTAAGTTATTAAATATGTGTTCAGCAGAACCCCACAAATCCATAGTAATTGGGGCTAAAGTTTACTCAGATTTAGAGAAGTTTGGATTTCTGGAAAATTTGAATACACTAAATCCGATTCTTATCATTTAAGGTGTTATGTCCATGTTGACTGAAGTCAAGTTGCCAATTATTCACAAAACTTGCAAGTATTGAAACTAAAGGAGTTATAATTAATTAATAATTCATTCTACAGATTTTTAACTGTTGGACGAGGATGACAATTATTTTGTGATTTTAAAGCTAGATAATAAATTTAGATTGTCGTTTGACTCCTTCTTTGACTAGGGTCGCATTGTCTTCGGCCCCGAGACTCGTCTGCCATTTCCATTAGAACAGTATTTTGCACAGTTTTTGGTGAATTGTTCTTGTAAATGCCCCATAAGGTATATAAATCTTAACATCATTGTGTCCCTATATACATTTGCTGTGTTTATAGTAGGGTTTTTTCCCGCTATGTTTAGCCAATAATTGTGTCAGGATACCAAAAAACTGCAAAAGTTTCTCCATTTAAGCCCATAGTAATTTGAAGTCAAATAATTCCAAATTTTTCGCTGTAATATTATGAAAATTCATTGCCACTGAGTTGGGAATGGTACATACTATTATTTGAAACATTTTGGGGGGTACTTAAGCCTAGTTGCTCTGACAAATAGCTTTGCTTGGTAATGTTGCATGGGGATGAGACAAAGGTACAATGATGTCATGTGCTCAGGGATGTTTATATCTCTGCCAGATGAAGATCACTGATTTAGGTGAAAGAGTGTGTCATGTAGGGTAGCAGTTGTTTCTCCTTGATTATTCAGCCCTGATGTTCATGGAGTGCTGCACAACAATTTTATAATTAGTTAGTTCCCATTTCTACTTTTTAATTCTTTTTCACTTCATTGAAGTACAATAGCTATACTTGGAACAAAGTAAATTTTTTAGCACCCATAAACATGAAGCATCCAGGGCATCTGCCTCTTTACCACCCCATATCTTACAGCACTGAATGTAGAAAAATATTGAATTGTACAATGATAAGTTCTGTGGAGATAAAGGATGATATTAACTCGTGATCAAAAGAATAGTCGTGAGACTAGTTGGTGTCTTTAGGCAGGAGATTTGACAGAGATAATGGATAAAATTTCACTGAAGATGTAAACAGGCATGTTGATACTATAGCAGCATTGCAGATTGGCTTAATTTTTCACGATTTTGGGGATTTTTTGGGGGAAATTTCATTGCTCGTTATAGTTTTCTTTGACTGAATGAAAAGAAAATTAATTTAATTAGTCCAAAAAATTATTGTTCATTGTTGAGAGATGAAGGATATTGCCTCACAAACAGTCCAGAAGCCCACGTAATTATGAGCTATGACTTTGGAAAATTCTGAGACTTAGGAACAGTTCCCTAGACTTTGGCAATAAATGATATCGTGACATAGTTCAGATTGATTCATGATTTTTGACTACAATGAAGCAAGGTAACTAACTGTTCGGCACTTGGCAGACAAGGTTAGATATATACTTTTGTGTTACAAAATTGTATGGTACTTGGAAGTATGGACACAGGCCAGAATAGCAATATAATACTTTGTAAACTGTGTTTTGTGCATACAGTGAATAGTACTGTGAGAGTAAATTATTTTTTTGATATTAAGGGAAAAATGTCGAGTATCTCTCTTCTGGCTGCAATGATATTCAGTTGTTTCAAGTGACTTTCTATTGGGCCAAGTTGTGTTAAAAGCAAATAGCTACACTAATACATTAGTACTGTGTAAAGTAAAATGCCCATAGACCTGGCTATTCGGAAGTTGGCATTCCGATATAAAATACAAAGTGACCAGACAGTTTACATTGATGGGACGGAGTTTAATAAATCAAAGCAGAAATAAAACAAGAATTAACAAACAAATCAATAGATTGTCGGCAAATACATTGGGATGTGGCTCTGGAAAGCCAGAGATCTTTATCGGTTCATCAGTGTTGTGAGATAAGTTAGAAGAAGCAAAAAAGTGGTTTGGACCAAGTTCAGCCATGTTGGAATTACCTGTTTGAACAAGTATTTGTGTCACATTAGAATTAAAGGTGAACCATGTGTGTCAATATTACAAGGAGACTGTGGAACATGTGTTATTTAAATGTGATATAAGTAATGAGGAAAAAATGGTGGATGAACTAATAAAATCTGGGAAATTTAACATAAGGGATTGACTAGCTGAGAATCTTACAGGAATATATGCAACACATATTGTGTATGAGATGAGTTCAAAGTGGAAAGGACATGAAGACATGACGATGTGAGGACCGAAATGACAACAGAGACACATGACAGTTAAACTTTGTTTAACAACAAGAAAATAGAAAATAAAATAATTTCTTGTGAAGAATTTTAAGCCCTGGTAGTAGCCTTGTGCCAAGGAACAGGGAGATAGTAGACTATACATGTAAATACATAATGGATATATTTAAAGTAAAATATAGTTTTCTGTGCTAAAATGATGTACTATTTCCTTTGTGCTTTTTGCTCAATAATTTAAGGTTTTATTTATTATTAATTATTTGTTCATATTATTGGTAAAATTAATATTAAGTTATTAAGTTCTTCATCAAAATTAAGAACAGGAAAATGTTGGGAGTTTTCAAAAAATAAGTTTCATGAGAGGAATTTCCTAATTCAGGATTGGCAACACTGTTCTACATCATGAGCTGTAACTGCATGGTACTTCTGCTACTAATTGATTGCATGCAGGGTGGTATGGGAAATGGTGCCATCCATCGATATATCACCGTTACCCTAGCTGCTAGCTCTTTTCCTATTTTCCATGCTTGTTCAGTTTCTTTGTTCAATTGGCGGGTTTTGAGCCTCAATCAATGGAATAAATGTTACTTCAACATGTTTAGCTACAATGACCATTGTGGCCCACGCCATTTGAAAAAGGACTCTTCTTGTAGTACTATTGAATTACATTTTATTTACTCCCAACTTAAATTAATTGCCATTATTTTTAAACAAATATATACGGGATGTTCCAGCTGTTGATGGTAGCCACCCCATAACCAATAGAAGAATATATATTTGTGGCATCCAAAATTAAAATTATTGATTACACATTATTTGCTGTTGATCGACACATTAAAAAGAATTTAAATAAGTTTATCTATATTATTAAATGTACCAAAGTAAAGTAATAACATACATACACATTCGAAAAGTTTATCAATGGCATTACTCAATTTGTAAAAAACTTCGTACCCAAATGATTTTTGTAGTTATTGCATCAACAAATAACTATTTAACAAACTATGAGACTTTTTTCTCAAATCTATTGTTCTTATCTTTGAAAGTTTGGATTTCTTATGTTGTGATCGGAATCTTAAATTACTTGTCATTGTTGTTTTGGTTTTACATTTAATCATATCTTCAGCTAGTGATGCATTAACATTTGAATTTTGCAACCTTAAATGTAACTGCGGCATTTAAGTTTTCTTTTATTGTCACAGCTGTAAGGACAGTCAAGTGTAGTAGTCAATTAAGAATGCAAATCATTGCCAGAACTTTGTTGAAGTACATGGATCTACAAGTTTTCTAGTGGTTTACAGAGACAAAATTAGGTTAACCTCGTGTTAATATTTATGCTCAAAAGTGTGTTTTAATAAGTTTGAATGTGCTAAAAATGACACATTTCTAAAGAAACCTCTTTAAATTGGGATTGACTTACAGCTGGGTGAAATCAGTATTATGTAATATTGAGTGATGCTACCAAATAACCTTAGTAACAATTGTTGAGAAACCTTTTTTCCCCATGACATTCAAGACCTGTTGATTTTTAAATATTTTGTATTCTATACACAGTTAACAATAAAAAATTATTAACAATGGCCTTTTTTTATTAACATCATATGTATGAAATAATAAAACTTAGACACAGTCATATGCAGTTTGTACTGCTTTTTTGACAATAAATTGAAATGTTTATTAAAAAGATAGCTGCTATGATTTGAAAATTACAAAAATTGTTACTTCAAAGTTTTGTTCATTATTGGCTTCCTTTGTATATTGATAAAATTACTTATGGCATACTTAAATAATTCATGGCTTCATCACACAATTAAACTTTTCTCCCATCATTTGGTGGTGTTTTCCTCCTATGATATTAGTAATTTGGTCAACAACATGATTTTCTAAAATTCTCTTTCTACAGTAACATGAAGCAGGAAGGACTCACAAGAAATCATCTGAATAGCTGCTCTAAAGCGCTCTACTGGTAAATTTTGGGAATGAATAAATGTAGGAGAACGGATTAATATGCAATCCGAACCCAGCACCCAAATTGAAAATTCCCATAAAAAATCTCGCTAACAAAAATCTTCACGATCACAAGACTATGTACTTCGAAGAAGAAAAAATAAAACTACTGGCACAATGAAAGCTCGTCTACTCGATTCCGTTCGTTTTTGGCCAACCTCTGTCGAAGTAATCTCCGGAATTTGTACTTGGTAACAGTGTATAACGCGTCAAAGTTGTAGCTACTGGTGGGGACTCACAAGCCGGATAGCTCTCGGTAGAGGAACCAGGCCAAGTTTGTCTCACAACATCCCGTCTATCCTCTTACCTTTCCTGTTATATCCTTTCACCTACTGCCTCGTAGGAGGGGGTGGGATCCTCAAAGACTAAGGGAAGGACACCCCGAAAGAAAACCAAGGGGTGGGGAGGACTCTTTGGTGGTTACACAACCTTCCTAGATATGCATAGGCTTACCTCCTCTATACTATTGAATTGTGTTCGTTTGAGACACGCCTAATAAAAATCCCCGGAATATACAAGAGACAAGACGAAATGGCAATGATTTAAAGGAATGGAATTCGGTTACCTGGAACTTACGAACCTTGGGAAGAAAACGAGCCCCTTTTAAGTTACAAAAAAATTCAGGACGTACAAGGTGGATATAGCCGCTCCAAGAAATACGAAGGAAAGGAAGTGGACTCTGGTGACTACAGTGTGTTATAGTGGTAGCCAAACGGGAGGAGAGTTTGGAGCTGGCTTTATAATATATAAGAGATGTAAAACAGGTAAAAGATTTTATACCAATAGATAAGAGACTGCACTATACGGATCAAAGTAAGGCTCTTTTGCATAATTATCTGTGCCCACGCCCCCACCAATTTAACATCCAGTGAAGAGAAAGATATCTTCTACGACAAACAGGATAGAACATACTCAAGAGCTCCCAAATCGTTGGGGATATGAATGCCGAAATTAGGAGGTGGTAAAGAACACCAACCTTGGGTGGGAAAGTAAAGTTTACATCATGTAAGTAACGATAACGGATGGAGACTGGTAGATTTTAAAATGTCAAAAAATATGAAAATTGCCACCATCCACTTTCAACATAAGAAAATACATACTGGAGCTTGGTTGACACCTAATGACTGTATTAGCCCAAACAGAGCATGTGCTAATAGACTCCAGACATTCCTCTGGTAGTCTAGATGTAAGGGGTACAGATGTTGACAGCGATCATTTCATAGTGAAAGCAAGATATAGACAGAAAATATCACTGGCTGGAAGAGAGAAAGGTTTGGTAGAAAATATGAGTCGTCTTGAAGATGGTTGGATTACAAGAGAATATAGACAATAAATAGAACAAAATCAGTTGTGTACCATCCATGTGAAAGATGCACTACAAAAGGAGTGTGGAAGGAAATAAAAACAGCAATTAACAACCGGACCAAGTGGCCTCGGAGATCGAAGCAGCTTAATAGACGTGGTGGCGTGCCATATGTGGTCACTACGCGTCAGACGACTGCCTCATCCTCCCGATCATGTTTTACCATCCATATTGGTCACTAAACTTGTGGTTTAGTACAATTAAAAAAGGAAATAGTCAATTTCATGACTGTTTCCATTATACATTTGAGGGTCTTTAGAATTGAAACCTGAAGGTTGTAGGTAATGAGAGAGGACATCACCAGGTATGAATAACGTAGAGTAATCCAGAGATACGATAACAAATGTTAATATTCGTGATGAAATTCTACCTATTGAAATTTCAACGAAATATATTGAACCTTTTCGAGAAAATAAGGAAGAAATACAACTGAATAGTATATGTAAATAATAATATACAATAATGGCAATGGCAAAATACCAAAGACTGAAAAGGGGTGAAGGAAATTCATTCTAAAAAAGTGCCGCTAGATGGTGCGAAAATATTTGGTACTATCCACATCGGGTGTATAGCTCATGTCATACTACGCTACTTGATTTGCAGCTAGCGGAGAAGCGGCTACTAAGTAGCCAAAGTGACATAGGCAGTAAAAGCTAGCAACAGTAGCGCGCTTGTTAAATTTCGGTATCTTCAAGAATTGAACTTGTCCAACTTTTGGAGCTACTATCACGCGCTGGTGAGTCACGTGACCAGGTAGCAAGTAGTGATTGTCGCCCAGTGGAACAGTGTTTATTAGCGCTCTGCGGCAAGTTGCACTACGTGCTCTGTGTTTACGTTGCATTTGATTTGGTTTGTCCTGAAAATGAGTGATCCTAAGTGGTCTGGGGGGATGTACTTACATTTTTGAACATATCTAGAAAATACCGTGTCTTTGTGACCTAACTACACCCGAGTATTTGAAGCGGGACGTTAAAAAAAAACTTTCTAAGATGTAATTAAGGAATTGGAAGATGCATGTTTCCCTCTTTAAGAAGATGATCGAAATGATTCGGGATACGTACCGCAATGAACTTAACAAAATCAAAATTTAAAAAAAGTGGTGTTGGCACGGAAGACGTATTCAAACCGAAAATAATGTGGTTCAGTGTAGCAGATTCATTCTTGAATTCCGTCTTACCTTGCAGAACATCGTCATCGAAATTGGTAGTTAACATAAATTAAATGTATAATATCAAGTTATTTAAATAATTGCCGCACTACGGCTCAAAAAATAATCGAACGATGATCTCGAAAAGTGACTGACTGAGTGATCGCGATTGAGATACTGAAAAGAATGAACCAGAATGATCCTGGGGCGTCTCCACTTGCCAATTTATCAACACGTCCTCCGCTCTATCACCCGAACGCTTCCTCACGTGGTTTGTCTACCAAAGATCACATGACGTTTTTAATCCAATTGAATTTGACTCCTACTCCACGTGGAGCGCTCTTATTGGTGATATTCGTTGAGACGTTGCGCGTCTCCTAAGCCAATCATCAGATTTGCTTTTGGGAAATTTCCAGTTTCTCAAGGCTTCGTCTTTTTCCACAGTGATCTTAACCAGATATTCCTTTCAATTTATTAACGACGTGATACTTGATTTTGACAGCTTTGGAAATTTGGAATGTCGAACCCATCTCTCAGACACTCTCTCCCTCCGGTGCCTCGACACTTGCCTGTCTGTTATTTGTCACTCATTAATCCAGACCCTCGTAAAAGCTAGTAGCCACGCGCGTTATTCTCTTCGCTCGTTTACGCTTCATTGTTCGTGTACTTTCAAAAAAAACTCCATCCCTTCTTTCTAGTAGTTTTCAACTTCTCGCTGCAACTGCGCACACGTATCCTCATCTGTCACCGATGACTGACCTACCCTTGTTCAAAAATTACTAAGAACCATTCTGTCCCTTCTTTGTCTAAATTTCATCTACGCCACTCGTTATTTTTGTAATACTTCCATATTCCTTCTGCACCTTGCAGACGTAAATGCGTAGTAAGCTACCCGCCTTCCACAAGGCAGATTCACGACCTCTCTTCAGAACAAGAAAGCGCGCTCAGACCCTCCCGCAGCAAGGTCTCGCACCTCCCCTCTCCACACTACCCTTCGCTGAAAACTGTGGTAAATTTCCGCTTGTTTAGGACATTTTATTTTTCAAATAATCAAATAAATCTAATTAAATGTGAGAAATTAATCATTTCTTACAATATATGTTAAGACAATTTGTCACTCCTTGAAACTAACGTCCTAAAGAGGGCAATGTCAATAATTAAATTCAGGGCCGAGAGGAACCTTCGGACATACATGCAGAGGGAGCAGGTAAATCTCCGAGGTGGGAACACGTGGCAACAATCGACATCATTCATTATTAATAATGAAACAAATTAAATCCAAATCAACAACAATACAACAGAAAAATTAAATGTTCTTCCATCCGAGATAATTCCGTGTTCTCGGAGCGAGACAGGCGGTCCAGTTACCGCGACGTCGAGGAACGTTGTCGCCTCCTGACACAGTGCCCTATGTCGGCGTAAATAGTCGCCTCGGCCCAGACCACCAAATTTCCCTTGCGTTCGGGGTAGCGTGCCTCACGTCGGTGAGAACCGTTTCCTCCTTGCGCGCCGATCCCGTCTCTCTTCTGTCTGGCGTAGTCGGCTTCCTTGTGTCTTCC
>NNCF01127746.1:445540-462006 GCA_002313205.1 Laupala kohalensis | reverse complement strand
TGTGTGTGTGTAACATTATTAAATATTTTGTATTTTTTTAATAAATCAAAGACCACACCTCATATACTATACTTGTGCAATTTATTTAGTCATATTTGAGGGTTTACAGTGTCATAAGCTTTGGCAAGGTCCATGAAAATAGTTACTACTGGTTTTCCCATGCCCAGTTTGCTGTATTTAAAATTTGTCACTTAAACAATAGCGTCATTGCAACCAAATCCCTTTTTAAAATCAAATTGATTGTTTATTATGACATTTTTAGGTAAAAATTTCATTAAATCTTTTATATTTTTATTTATTTTGTGAAAATTTGAAAAGAATCTTGATTAATTGCTGGAGGGGTGGTGAAATCATTACTCAGTCTTAATTTTCAATTAGATATGACGAATCAATGAAATGTATGTCGAGACGTAACTCTGACAAATTAAGAAGAAAGTGGTTTAGAAATAAATGCGTTCTGAAACATTAAAACAAATATAAATTAAACCAGTACTATCAAGAAGAAAGAAAAATAAAAGACTAGTGCTAAACGAAATGTCTATGATGCGTACGGGGTTGTGTGATGAGAATCACTGTAAATTTAAATGAATAAATAATAAAATGTGTGTAAATTGGTGGACCAGATGTACGATTAACGCCTAGATTTTGTAATGTTACACATGTTTATTCTCTGTTTATTTCCTTTCTTCCTCGCATTTTGTTTTTTACAGTATTCATAGGGGGTAAGTGACCGTCCCAGGCACCATTGGCTATGCCCTTGCTTCAGTATCTATGTTACATATACCTCCACACAGTTTAAGCACACATTTTCTCCACAAATATTATAATTTGGTATTTTACCAAGATACAAAATCATTTCTTCATTATAAAATATATTTACAAAAATACGGAGAAACATTTTAGCTGACTTAATCAAATTTTTACTGTTTGTCAAATAACATTATGAATTTGTTAGATATAAAGTTTGTGAAGATTATTTTAGTACTGCTATTCAATGTGGCTGTGAATTTTGGAAATTATTATTAAAATGAAATAATGTACCGTGCAAAATATCTTCTTTTAATTATTGTCTGTAAATATGTATTCATAATAAATTTTATAATTGTAAATAATATCAATAAACCTTACAGAAAATTATCGCAGGATCACTGCATTAATCATTCCTGCTTCACTATCCATTAATGATTATACAGTGATTTAGCGAGTGATTCAATGATTCAGGACACACAGAATTACTAGAATCATTAGTAGAGCTGTGATACAGCTAACTATTTGTTAATCACTCATCATTATCATCACATGTGAAGTACTGCTGTCATCACACAATCACTTTGCACTCATCACTTACATCACTGATACTTTTACCATCTTTGATGGGGTACAGAAAATTAAGTTAATGCTATGCAAAAAGGAATCAAATCAAGATATATATCTTCTTGACGCTGCCATGGTTAACACTGGATGCAACCAGCGATCCACATTATCGGAACCTCTGATGAAAAGATCAGTGCTAATCATTGGGAGCGAACGTCTTCGCCCTTGAAACTGCATCAGCTGGCCTGCGCGTCCTTCCTCGCCCGGAAACCCACCAATCGTCGGACTCGCCGCGTTCAGCGCCTTCGTTCCATTCGTGTTTGAAAGTATCCCTTCGCTTCACGCGACGCGAACAAGTCCCTCGTATCGCCAAAGGTCGCGAAACGAACTGTTAATCGTTACCAGATCGTTACTGATCCTCGGATGAGACAAGAGTTCACTTAATAAACTTTCGTAGAACATAATGTTCTGCACGACTGGTTTAGCTGTGTGAATTAGCTAAGTCTGAGATCGTGATGAACATCATCTAGATCTAGAAGCGATGTGCTCCACTCGAATTGTGAAAAGTCTCACTCGCGATCTCGTATTGCAACATGTTACGAATAGATCTGACTGGTAATGATCTCAAAATGAAGTGATTTCAGTCTCGAAGCAAATCTGAAGTGAATTTCACGTGCGAAATTCCGAAGAGAAGAGAGTCTCAAGTGCGAACTTTCCAAGAGACGACAGAGCCCCTTGGTTCCGTTTTTATTAACTACTCCCCAGTCTCTCCTAATACGCCCCCTCACGTGGTTACCAATTTTGAATGTCGCATGATTAGCTTCTACCAATCTTGAGAAAGTCCCACTCGATGCGGAGTTCGTACGATTCGGTGAATTTCAACAACTAGTGCAAGCTTTAGGTCAATCGAAATGTTTCATGTTTAAAAAATCTCGTGGCCGCAACGGCGGCGTCCCCGTCAACCGTTTCTCCCATCAATTTTCTAATAAACGATTGCATGTCTAAATATATTTGGCGTTGTAACCGTCGCCCACGCTTCCATCACGCATTTTCACACCCGCCCCGCCTACGTCTTACTCCCAACGACCGCAGCTTTTAGAGAGTTTATTATGTACTTGTGGTTCTGAGTGTTGGACTCCCCCATCCCCTGCCACCTAGTCGCCGCCGGTTGCGGTCCCTTTAAATTTGTAAAGAGCTTTCCATTCAATGGCTTCCACGCCATACCTTCTGCGCAATTTTCTCTTTAACCTCGCTGTCTCTCCCTTACTTTGACCTCCATTCTTTCAAAATGTATTTCTGTAATTTTCCGTTGAACCTAACGACGCCACCTCGTACGCTACTACTTCTTTTCGCCACCCGCGTCTTGACCAAAATAACTCCGTCTTTGTTGACCTCTTCCCATTCCACTTAGTTTTATGACCTTTTCCAAACAAAATTTCATCAACCCAGCACTCTTTCGTGGTGGTGAAGGCCCCTCCTTCGCCTCCTACAATGCTCTAACGTTTTTCTTTATTCTTCCTCTCACCAACGGTCATTTTTAAATTCTTATAACTCTGATATATTTAATAATATTTGAGAATTTTAACTTCAGTATTTGTATAAAAACCTTGTAATAAATGGAAGAGATCTAATATTCGCGAGTCCGTGCAGNACTTCAGTATTTGTATAAAAACCTTGTAATAAATGGAAGAGATCTAATATTCGCGAGTCCGTGCAGGCGACAAAATAAAACGACTCTTAATAAGAACGTTCGAATAACAAAGGTAAGGTTCGACTGGATCGAAGAAGGGTTTGCTTTCTTTCGAATTTTTAACGAAAGGATGGTGGAAAGGGGGAGACGACCCTCACTTGAGCATGCGTTCAGGCGCTCCCAAAGTTCATTACAAACAACTGATAGTAGCATTTTATAATACGATTTAGTAATTTTGAAAAAGATCTGGCATTTTTCAGGATGAAATAATGAAAGAGAAAGGACAGTCGTCGTTAGGAATGAACGTCCAGACGCTGTGAAAAGGCGGAACAAACAAGTAGTGATATTGCGAGAAAGCTTTGGGAAAATAGGCTTAGTTTTGTGAGGGAATGAATGGAGGTCTGTGCGGAGACCCTTCGCAAGGAGGTGGCCCAAGTAGGCGATGTTGAACGATGAAGGTTTAAATTTTAAAAACCTACAAACGACAGAGAAAAGAGGGAAGGGGGCGTCCGTACAGAGGAGCGCGAGCTCATACAATGAAGAAGGTTATAATGATGGCTAGCAGACATGTGAAATTTAAGTTTTATTTTCCAGGGGGCAGAGAAATGGATTTCGTTTAGTGGAATGAATAGACCTTCGTGAGAAAAGTGCGTCACAAACCCGTTGATCGTAAATTTGATGTCAATTTTGGAAAAATACCGAGACACAAATCGAAGTTGTGTTAGTTAAAACAAGCTCTGTTACTGGTCGGTAAATAACAACGTCACAGAAAGTTTAACTAGGGGGAAAGTCACGTGAGTGAACAACTGTTAGGAATTGGTTAAACGGGGTGAATGACAGAGTTGGGAAGAGTCAAGTTTATCCAGCTCTGTCAGATAGGAAGGGAGCTTTCTATTTAAGATTGAAGCGGAGACACGTTGAGACGATTTTTTGATTTTGATTACGATTTAGGATGGTGATTACGATTTTTGATTAATATTTTGTTTCGGATTTTCAAGATTTAGAATTCAGGTTCTGTGTAGATTTTTTGAAAAGTGATAACTGTGTTGTGATCAGAGACTAGTTGTGATCTTGGAGAATATTCCGTGTTTGAGTTTCGAGATGTTCTATTGAAGAGACATTTAGGCGTCAATGCACTGTCAACGCATCAGCTTATTCTAGAACGTTGTTTTTGATCTCAGATGTTTACTGACATTAATGAAAAGACTGTTTAACGCAGTGACTTAGTGAATGATGAATAATCTGACTTTATTAAGTGTGGCGAAATTAATCATTACGAGAGCAAGAGATGCACTCACGTATTCATCTTGTTTCGCTAGAGATAGATTCAATCAACATCCGATGTCCGATGGGGGATTCTAACCGGCAGGACCTCTGCGACTAATTGGGAAAGGCTCTTGGTACGGACGGGACAATAGCGGCGTGATGGAGAGTCAGGGTCTACTCCCTTCTGAAGGTCAACGACATCCTACGGCGGTTGGTGCTGAATTTCTCCTAATTTTTGAGGTAATATTTCGAAGGGCCATTACTAGTGCCTTGTTCGCTTTGTAGTGTGCGAGCGAAAACTTCATCGAATGGTAAAAAGCATGCCAAAAACACTTGTGGCAATTGCGACCAAATTATTGAGATGTTTTATGTGAAGAGGGGTTTCGATAATGAACTGTGGTAACGATTGTATGATGAACTATGCCAGAGAATAAAAAACGTTGAAACATTTTCAAACGGACTCATTCCGTTTAAAGTGATAAATTCAGTGATATTGAGACATGTATAACTTGATACTAATTAGTTGCATGCTATTTGGGGGGAGGGGGTGCTTAAATGGGAAATTGTGAAATGTGGTAAGAATACAACATCAATGTGGCAAGAATGCGTACTTTAGGTAATAATGATTAAACCAATATTTTATAAAAGCTGTGTTTTCTTTAAGAAGGATTAATGTGTATTTCACATAAATTATCGGCCGAACCCGATCCACTCTTTGCCATTTTATAGTGGGAGGACATATCTTATCCCTGAGAGTACCTGGCAAAGATATATTCAGTAATATGCTATATTTTTCTTTGATTGCTGAAATTGTGAAACCCAAATATGAAGAAATATGAGCAGAAGAAAATGCGGTTAAAATTAACTCAACTCCCCACCCTTGTTCAGTATGCCCAGGTTACTTTTGCAATTTGAAACACATAAACTTATCGTGAATCGTAGGAGAATCCTTCAAATATTCCAAGCATTTATTTCTTTTGAGCAAAAAAAGGCGGGTTTTCATGAAATTTAGCTGAAAATATAATGATGTGTCCCGAACTCAAAGTGTTGTGTCCACGTAATTTTTCAAACGCGATATTTTTGGCAATTCCACAAGATTTCGTTACAATACCCTCATGACCACAGGAACAACGCCACGTGTAGTCAAAGGACTCGCGACTGTTTTCGAAAAATTAGCGGCGAGGTCTAGTAGGTATGCCGACGAAGTCAAGTGAAAGACGAAAGAAAAGATTATTCAAATAAGAAAATTACGAAAACAGCAATCGACTGTAATTGAAGTCATCGAGAACCGATGTAGTTCTTTATGTTTGGAACGTCTTAAGGGCTAGTTTAGTTATTGTTGTCCACAATTCAACCTCTCAACCTTAGACCAGCTTCTTCTGCATAGTGACCTTAATCGAGATTAAGGTATCCACTTCGGCACCGTTTACTTTTAGATATTAGCCCGAATGGTACGATAATTTACGATTTATTTATTCTTTTTGAACTTACGAATTTAATGTATTTATTTCACCCCAATATCTCTGTACATTTTTTTACTTATAATTGTACATGCTTATATTGAAGTAATTATTATTCTTCGCTGTTTTTTAAAACTCCCCCATTTTTTAGAATTCTCTCAAAAATTTCAGTGATGCAGTTTGCGAGATGACCTCCCCCCTCCGGGGACTCAGTAGACGCTGTGTACCAATGCAAACAACGCGTGGATTGACGAACCAGGCTTCGTTCGGTAGAAATTAACATCGCAGGCAATTGTGCGTGCAGTAGTCGTATTTGTGTTGAGTACTCTGCATAAATGACGGGGCCAGAATGCATGAGTCACGACCGAGGCTCGAACTGAGTCAAGGCTGTGTCTCACTTGGCTGCTTACTGGCCGTTACTTAGTAGCTGCTAGTGAAATACCTGCTATTAAAACCAGTCACACTCAAATTTCGGTAGCGGCTATCCAGTAGCTGCAACTAAGCTACTCGATTCCATTTCTGCCTTCCGTACTTCATTTATTTAGTAGAAAATATCGTCTATACAAGTGATGAATTGCGCCGTTTGTTATTGGTGTGTGTTAAAAAGGATTGAGGAGATTTAGTCAACAATATACGGAACAAAAAGAAACGCTCCTGGATTCGGGAATGGATATGAAGAAGAGATAAGTTGTGTGTTTCAGCAACACTTTTAAAAGAACTTTCAAGCTATACCATAACATCATGAGATTGTCAGTTTGAAAATTTGATGAGTTGCTGCAATTAGTAACGCTTGAGATTAAAATATAAGATACAAAACTCAGGAGAGCAATTTCATGTCGCACAAAACTAGAAATAACCATAAGATGTATTGCTGCTGGAGATGGTTTGAAATCCCTTCAGTACTTGTTCAGAGAGCCAGACAATACCATTTCTACATTTCTGTTTGAAGTGCTTAAAGCAATTTATGATGTACTGGAACCATTTGTACAGGTAAAGGTGTCTCCTTATTTTTATGATAGGATGAAGGTAAAATTAGGCTTATTTGGATATGTATGGTAGGCCTATGCCATAACCAGCCCAATCGTGAATGAATTCATGAACTATATCTACATTTTAAAAAAAGGTTGTAAACAGAATAAAGCTGTACATGTTCTAACCATCCGTACTTGTTATCACTTAGCATTTAACACTTTTTTAGGAACGGGTTTCATTAAAAACGATCTTTGTGCATGTTTGAGTCAACTATATTTATTGAAACGCCTAATAGAAACGTATGGAAATAATTAACAAAAATACAAAGAACCTCTTTCCAAAAGTAGTCAAATTATTTTATCATAAAATAAAACCTCCTACAATGGTTGTTAGTATTAATTTTTTTATTCCTTTACCTGCGTTTTGCCAATACTTAAAAGAGCTTGTTGAACTATGTCAAGTCTACCGGTATTAAACTGTTCTTGGCGCTAATTGTCTAAATTAGATTCACAAGTACTGTTAGAGTCATTACTGTTTGAGGTGAATGGTGAAAATAGAGGTTGCATTGGATCTATTTGTGCCAACCGTTCCCAAGTAATTAATCTTGAATTTATGTTGCACGATGATGAAACTTCAGATTGGCAATTCACGCATCTGAGACGCAATGTGTCACATTAGTCCTCAACTTCCGATGATTCCTGTAGTCCTTCAGATGCAACCTCAGAAATACCTGGTAATTTGTTGATTGATGATCCAAAACGTGATCGATATTGGGTTGTACAGTTGGTTCTTAGGGTTTTCGCAGGACGAGGAGGAGGAACCATGGTACTAGGGCTTCTTTTGCGAGACAGACCAAGATTTGGTGTTGTACTTCCTTCTAGGGTCGGTACTGCTCTACTTCATTTCCGCAAACTTCCAAATCTTCGCCATCAACTTCTTGTTCCTGTGCCAGGGTTGAAAAATCATTAAAAAATATAAATAGTAGTGTAAAGACATGTATCCAATTTACTTTTATTTTTCAGGTCCCTTGTACCAAGAAATCCAAAATATTTTTGAAATCACTTGGAATTTTCCTAACTGCAGCGGGAAGCATGTGCAAATAAGACGACTATACAATTCCACATCCAAGTTTTACAACCACAAAGGAACTTACAGCATTGTGTTGCTTGCATCTGTTGACGGATATTACTGTTTTATTTATATAGAAGTTGGCAGTGATGATAGAACCAGTGACTACAATTTTTCAAACTTCAACCTTGCTCAGTGCTTTGGAACAAAATTTATTAGATTGGCCGGAGTTTGGGGTTTGGGTTTTTGTTGATGACATTTTTCCTTTAGGGTCAAATTTATTAAAAACATTTTCACATCGTAATTTAAGTTTTCAGGAAACGATTTTCAATTACCGTTTGTCTAGAGCAAGACATGTAGTCGAAAATGCGTTCGGTATACTGGCTGCAAGGTTATAGGTTTTTACAAAACTGATTCACCTCAACGTTAAAACGGTTGAACTCGTAATGAAAGCATGTTGCTCCATACACAAGTCTGAGAATGACTGCTTCTCAAACCTACTTACCACCTGGATCAGTTGATGAAGAGGACACAAGTATAGGTGGAATGACCTTGGGCTCGTGGCGAGAAATACAGTCAGTTATGACACCACTTATCAGGTTATATAGGTCTAACAACTTTGCTCTGGATGATGAAGACGTAAAAAAGGGATATTCCCATGCATTCATGACAAACATGAGTGTACCAGGGCAGAAAAATGTACATAGCTTAATGTAAATAGAGTGTATGAAGAGGTTGATTCTAAATCAATATCATTTGCTTTGTTTCATGAAATGAGTTTGTTTATGTAACTACCGTATGTTGAAATGCAACATTGTTTAACAAATAGTTTTCCATATAACACTTATAATTATTATCCATTAACATTGACTATAACCTAACTTTTGTTGTGACATGAGTAATATTCTTCTAGGATGTGGATATGTACAGCCTAGTCAGGGTGAGTGTTAATTGCGACGCAGAATTGGCGCTGAACAAAAAGACTGTGGCAATATTAAAAGGATGTACCAAGGAGGAACACTTGGAGCGCGTAGGTCACACAAAAAGTGCCAAGAATATTTGGGATACATAAGTAAAGATAAGTAAATTAATAAGTACCCTAAAAGACCAATTTTATGAAAGAGATCCATTTCAATAATTGATTATGATGAAAGAATTAATGAGGATGGAGAAACAACAAAGATGTAGATGTATATAATTTTAACAGTGATTGTTCAAAAACTAACTTCTGACAGCCAACATGACCTAACCTTTTGATGCCATATGTTGTAATTTTCAACGTTACTCACAAGAACAGATTTCGCTACTTGTTTACCATCCATGTGATACAATCCATTCCCTCTACTTCCAGTTCCTAGCACTGAATCCCTAATATCACAATTATCAGCATCAAAAAATTTACAGCCTGTCGAAGTAAACAACGCATTTATACCACGATCTGTACACTGACTAACTGATAACAATGTTACAATCAAACCAGGAACAAAAAACACATAAGATATTTTATCAATTGAACAAGTTGAAGAAAATTTTTAATCTCCTGCACCAGCAACTTTCAACTTCTCATTATCACCAACAATAACACTCTGATCACGTTCTCGGTCTTTTAAATTGTCAAGCCATCTCCTTTCTGGTGACATGTGCCCCTCACAACCAGAATCTACTACAATTGCACTGTCAGACATTCGAGTAGACAAAGCACACAGAAAAGTTTCCTTCTCAGAATTCTCTTTCTTGCTTTTATGATCTTCACTCTTCTTGTCCATCTTCTTTTCTGCGCCAGATTTTTCTTCGGCTTAGGGCAGTACTTGATAGTGTCCCATTTCGCGACAACGCCAACAACGTCTTCGAGACACGTCAAACTCAGACTTCTCACTTTTCTTATCTGGACGTTTCTTCTTCGAGAAGAAAGCAGCACGATCACCCGACTCTTCATTAGTAAGATCTCTTCTTTGACTATTATTCCGGAGTTTATTAATCACAATTTCCAATACCATGTCATTTTCCCCAGCGCACAGTGTCATGACTAGGCTGTCAAACTCACTTGGCAGTCCTTCTAAAATCAAAGCCAGGCACTTGTCTTTAATTTCTTGTCCTAGACTTTTCAACTCTTGACCCAGAGATGTTATGTGGGTAATATACGACTGAATATTCGAGAAATCTTGATACCTTGCTTGGCTCATAGTCCGTACTAGGTGGACATAATGCTAGTGTCCCTTGAGCTGTCTTCCCGGACTCTTTAGCTGTCTTCCCGGACTAAAGGTAGTAATAGTTTTGGGGGTCGACCATGAGGCAGACATCGGCCAGAGCACGTTCCTCGCGGCGATCCTTGCAATCATCCGTATCGATCTCCAACAGAGCACCCCAGAGTCCTTGCCGTCCAAAATAGTTAGTCATCGAGAAACACCAAGTCTTGTAGTCCTCTCGCCCTTTCAGCTTTGCAATCCCGAAGTTACAGGGTCCCGTAGCGCCAGGTTCCCCCATCTAGGATTACTGAATTACCGACGACTACAATCACTCGTGCTCATTCACAGACACGGCTCATCACCTCTCAATCTCAAAAAGAAACACACAGTCGACTATTACAAATAATTAGTCCTGGGTCCATTACCTGTTATAATTATATAGCAGTGACTAGTCCAGCGATTAGGAGTGAAATAGGTGATTAACACAAATAAGACATGAACGCTCGTTCCAGCATGGGTGTCTAATGAATACTCCTGGAAACAGGAAACAGTACATAAAACGAAATATAGATGACAAGGATTGCATATTGCTAACTTAAACCGAACATAATTAACTAAATTATGGTGCTCTATAGTAGACATTTTAGGAGTTTTCCATAATTATAATATTTTGTAAAAATGTTAAAAAATAAACTGAAAAAATGGCCACAAAGCAATAATAAATAATTTTGAACGTCTGTAATTGGATGTTGTCTTTAGTGCTTTTATATTTTGTTTTTTGTTAAATTTTTTTTGTGGGGCTTTAGGGTTCGTCAACGGCAAGATCATTAGAGCCCCTTTTTGTTGTTGTCGTTGAAGCCAGCTGTACAGTTTTTTGTATAAGCCAGGCTCTTGAAATGCCTCCGCAGAGATACTGTGTAACATTGTTTATAATTTATTGTATTTTATTACCTGGTGATGTATAAATGAATGAATGAACTGTCCACACCGGTTGAGATATACATTCTAAGCATGCTCTAGAAGAAACTTTGATAGATCATTGTGTCCGATTGTGACGCATTTGTGCCCACTTATTGCAGATATGATGTATCTATTTTACCCCCTAATGAATCTAGACCTTACCCCCTCTCCCTCTTGCGAAAAACGTGAGTACACCCATAAGCAATCGATGTATGTTCTTATGTAATAACATTATTAATAGATCGCGGAGAACACCTCAAAAGAATTGTCCACGTGAGCAATCGAATTATAGCAGAAGTTAAATTTTGTAATAAGATCTCATCGAAAACGCCGAAGACTTAATTACGTTTATTAAATGAATAAACAATCCGGGAGAAATATTATGAAAGTAACTGTTAGGTGAAACGTAATTATGAACGTTTTTCCCCGTCAGCTACCACTTCAAAATCATTCAAAAACCCTTATCATTTCTAATATAAATGGGTTGGTGTTAGTTCCTCTTCTCCGTGATTGGAGGTGTGTGACAT
This sequence comes from Laupala kohalensis, assembly GCA_002313205.1. NCBI lineage: Eukaryota > Metazoa > Arthropoda > Insecta > Orthoptera > Trigonidiidae > Laupala > Laupala kohalensis. Next base: position 450,563 of record NNCF01127746.1, on the reverse strand, counting down.
CATGCCCGTGAATTCTATATTTAGACAGGGCATGCGCATTCAATATGAATTATAAATGAGTTGATGTTAGAAGGATACACAGAACGTGTTTTACTATATTGCTTCGGGAAGTGAAAGTGTACTTCATTGTGTCAATCGTAATTACACAAGATTGAGCTCTCGTTAGTGATTTTATTCAATCAAGTTTGTATCACTGCTGAGGCTATGAATTTTCAACTGTTACTTGCACGTTTCCTTTAAGAGAGTAATATTCTTCATTCCATGAACTGAATAATACGTCATATTAAAGTGAAGTGGATTCTTAATTGAGAATAATTTTGAAATGTTGATGCGATTTACCTCCTTCTTAAAGCTGCTACGAAGTATTTAAACAGGCGTACTATTTTTAAAGTATGCACCTCGTGTGGTTAGTTTTTTCATCGGTTCCATTCTGTGTGTACGATGGAAAATTGAATATTTTTATCATATGACAGGTATTTGGTAAGTTGTGTCAGAATAACAACAAGATATTTATGATATTTCTATTAGTTTAGAGAAGTTAATTCAGACAAAGTATGCTTTTCCTTGGTGTAATCTAGTTTAGAATCCTAGGGCACAGTTATTAAATATTCTAATTCTGGTTGTTTGTTGTTGTTTTTTCGAAAATGTTCATTGTCTTTTATTTCTAAGCAAAACTGTCGCTTTAAATTACTAATGATGTATTATTTTGGTAAAATTTTAGCTCTGTGATTCCAGCTATATGGCACTTTCGGTTACTTCATGTAAATGTCGAACTTAAGATTTGTTTGTTGTTGTTTGGAATGACATTTCATGAAGCCATTAATTGTATTCTGTAAATCTCTGTGACTAATGATTACTAGAGGGCTATAACCTATACCTCCTTTATTTATAATATTAATTGTGTGTACTCTTTAAGTTGGAAGAAAATGTTACTTTTCATTGATAAAGTAAACTTAGTGTATAATTACCTGATTTATGGTTTTGTCTAATTACCTGATTTACTATGGAAATTGCAGCACTAGTGGGATGTTATTTCTTATTCTTGAACTGTGATATTAACTAACACTGATTGTCATGATATTGATTGTTACATATTTCTTTCTACACTTCAATAACTTTCTTTCCAGATGAAGATACATACCTTACAACACTAGAAAAATGGGGGCTTTTCTTGACAAACCAAAGACCGAGAAACACAATGAACATGGCTGTGGTAATGGTCTGCATTATGGTGTGGCTAGCATGCAGGGTTGGCGAGTGGAGATGGAAGATGCACACTGTGCAGTCACAGGATTAGGCAAAGATCTACTAGATTGGTCCTTCTTTGCTGTCTTTGATGGCCATGCTGGTGCTAGAGTTTCTGCTCACTGTGCTGACCACTTACTAGAGTGCATTGTCCAGACAGAAGAATTTCGCAGGGATGATGTAATAAAAGGCATAAGATCTGGTTTTCTTCATCTTGACAACAGAATGCGTGAACTACCAGAACTGGCCAGTGGAGAAGATAAATCCGGTTCTACTGCTGTATGTGCTCTAGTTTCTCCCTCTCAAATTTTTGTCGCTAATTGTGGTGATTCTCGTGCAGTTTTGTGTCGTGCTGGTCGGCCTGTGTTTGCCACCCGAGATCATAAACCTGTTCTCCCAGCAGAAAAAGAACGTATCATTCGTGCTGGAGGCAATGTGATGATTCAGCGAGTTAATGGCTCTTTAGCAGTTTCTCGTGCTTTGGGAGATTATGAATATAAGAACGTGGAAGGGCGAGGACCATGTGAGCAGTTAGTTTCTCCCGAGCCTGAAGTGTCTGTAATGGACCGTGATGAAGCAGAGGATGAATTCTTAGTTTTGGCTTGTGATGGTGTTTGGGATGTTATGTCCAATGAAGATCTTTGTGATTTTGTTCGCTCTCGTCTTGCCCTAACTAATGATCTGGAGAACATAGCCAACCAAGTTGTGGATACATGCCTATATAAGGTAAAGACTTTTTTCTTTTTCTATTTGATTCATTTATTTCCTAATTCTGTCGGATATTTGCTAATTTTGATTTTTCTTGTGTTTTAGGGCAGTCGTGACAATATGAGCATTGTGTTAGTGACGTTCCCTGGTGTTCCTCAAGTATCAGCTGAGGCAATTCAAAAGGAGAAAGAAATGGAAGAATTCCTTGTTCGGAGAATAGGAGGTATTTAGTGTACTTTTATAGTGATTCATTATCCAATATGTTTTGTCAATAAATCCAATTTTTTGTTTCAAGATACCAAGATAATGAGAATTGTAGATCTTGTAACAGGATAGCTATTAAGTTAATGAAGTAATTTTTGTACAGTTGGGGGAAATTTTGTTGGAATCTACTCTCCAATCACCTTTCCTGAATGCTTTTGGAGGTTTGTGTGGTCAGTTTGACAGATATGAATGAAAGGGTTGATGAAGTTATTTTCTCTGTTTGGAAATTTTTGGTAACTAAAAACATACTGTGATTTTTCAGAAGATGACAAATTTGTCAGTTCAAGAGACCACCACCTCCTCCCCCCTCACTCTAAATATGACAATAGTTTGGTTGTAACTTGTGCAGTGGTTATGCAGGTTATGAGCTAATGTGTTTACCCGTCAGCCTGAAACTTGTGTCGCATTTGTCATAACATCTGTTTTATTCTCAATGGTTAAAGATATGAGAGTTCTTATTCTTATTTGATCTCCTAGATTTTGTTCATATATAGACTTTCTTTTTTAACGCTAGTGTGTTAACATGCAATTCATCAGAATGGGCTTAAGACTACCATTTGAAAGATGTATATTTGTTTGATTTTTAGAAAGTTTTTTTGGGGGCAAAGCTAAGTTTTTTTCTTCGGAGATTCAAATTGAAACTACAAGACTTCTTTCCTGCCCTTCAGAGTTCGGAAGATTTGACTCTGTGCGCTTGATTACGCTGAAAGGTTGCACAGTGGGTTACAGAATCAAGGGGTAGGAGTACAAAGATTCTATCAATGATGAAGACTGATGATGAATTTCATTTCTGGGTGACCTTCAAATACACACACACATATATATAAAACTTAAAACAATATTTTATTCTTAATATTTAAAATTAATTCTTTCATTTAGTGCCACATTTGCTAAAATATTTTGTGTGAATAAATGTACATTGCGAAAATAAGTACTTTTAAACTTGTTAAGGTAATACATACTTTGCCTAAATGATTTGTCAGTCTAGAAGTGGTATCAAGTTTGAATTGTTTTGTTGAGAGAGAAATAAATAGTGACTAATTATGTAACCAAAAAACCTGTCTTTTAAGTTATTTTTACACATTTTGTTGGTAGCTGTTAATTTTGTTTTTTCATCTTGTAGAAATGGTTCATCGGGGTGATAGTGTGGAGTTTCTTCACATTTTCCAAGCATTGGCTGAAGAGGATATTCCAGGTCTCCCACCTGGTGGTGGCCTAAGTGCCAAGTAGGTTCAAATTTAATTTATTAGTGTTTGGATGAGTTAAATTTATAGCATGTGAACTATTGGGATATTACTGAAGTAAAATATTTATGTTATTCAGCCTCTGCGATGTTAATGTTAGAATTGAAAAAAGAGCTCTGTAGAATAAAATCTTTCTCGTTAACTTGAAATATTAATACTTTTTTGCAGTTAATTAATACTTTTCTGATACATTTCAAGGATATCTGAGATCAGAATTATTGGTCTGAAAGTTAATGTACCCCGATAATCATGTCATGGTAATCGTAAGCATGATAATAATGTTTAGATTTTCTCATTGTCAAAATTTTTGTTCTTTGTTATTGGTGTGTGCTCATTTTTTTCCGGCTCTAATCAGTTTCTTTTTGGACATTGCGATAACTTGTTTGACATGTCAATGCTGTTTGGGTAGAACATCTGTGTCCGTTCTGATCCACCTGCTATCAAATGAGGGGACAGGGTCAAGTTGGCTGGAGCAGGATTTTGGTCACATCTAATGCTGAGGTCAACAAGTTTCAGCTGTACTCTTTCTTAAACCCTAATACCTATTGAGACTTGTTAATGGGGTCAGTTTCTGATCATCTTTAGTATGGTATATTGAAGTTGTTATTCTCAGAAATTATTTGTTTTTAACTTGCCCATTTATTACTTACAACTATCCTTTCAAGACATTATGAATCATTCATTGAATTAACTGACTTGTTGATTCTTTTTTTTTCTTTTGACATATTTTTATGGGTATTTACTTCTATGTAACATTTTTATTTTCCTTTTAAATGGAATGTGTATACACATTTTGTACTTAATCTTGAGAAATATTGTATGATGCACTTTTTTTGTTTGTTTATTGGCTTGTTTATATTTAAAAGGGATTCAAATTTTGACAGTTGGAAAGATAAGTGGTTAAATCTTTAAATTAAATAAATTTTTTATGAGTTAATATTTTCTGTGTGAATTGTTTTTTAAAATACCTAGTTTTTGTTGATTATTGTACTACTACTAGGCATTATCTAGTGTTTTACATACTTTGAATTGTTGATATGAAGACATAAATACCTGATCTACTATCGGATTTTTTATTATAGACCCCTCACTTTGAACTGCTGTAGAAGGCACAAAAAAATCATGGAAAAAAATTATTACCATAAAATTGACATGTTTGTGTGCATATACTTCAATAAAAAATAGTTCTAAGAATGAATAATACTTTTAAAATAGCAGAAATGTTTTTTTAAAAAAATTTTCACAGCTTTTCGCGATACATGGACATTACTAATTTTTATACAATGAACTAAAAGTGTCAAAAATAGTTCTTATTCAGCGAATGATTACTATAATGTTTGTGACAACATTAAAAAATTTGAAGCTTCTACTTGCAAAATATAATGAGTTATTAACATTTTTTGAAAACATTGCTAAAAACGACCAGATACGTTTTTAAGGAATAAAAATTTATACTGTTGCCTTCAGGAAAATGCTGTGATCACATGATGAGTGAATTTAATTGTTTAAAACTTAGTGTGTAACCACAAATAAGTGATAAACAGAATTATGTTTTCATTTGG
>NNCF01127746.1:417984-444820 GCA_002313205.1 Laupala kohalensis | reverse complement strand
CCAAATGAAAACATAATTCTGTTTATCACTTATTTGTGGTTACACACTAAGTTTTAAACAATTAAATTCACTCATCATGTGATCACAGCATTTTCCTGAAGGCAACAGTATAAATTTTTATTCCTTAAAAACGTGTCTGGTCGTTTTTAGCAATGTTTTCAAAAAATGTTAATAACTCATTATATTTTGCAAGTAGAAGCTTCAAATTTTTTAATGTTGTCACAAACATTATAGTAATCATTCGCTGAATAAGAACTATTTTTGACACTTTTAGTTCATTGTATAAAAATTAGTAATGTCCATGTATCGCGAAAAGCTGTGAAATTTTGTGTTGTGAAAAATTTTTGCTATTTTAAAAGTAGTATTCACTCTTGGAACAATTTTGTTTATTTAAGTATATGCACAAGAACATGACAAATTTTATGGTGTTAATTATTTTTCTATGATTTTTTTTTTGTGCCATCCACAGCAGTTCAAAGTGAGGGGTCTATAATAAAAAATCTGATAGTAGGTATTGTATTGTAATGTGCTGTCATTAAATTCAAATTGTTTATCACATGTATTATGTTTGCATATGTACAAATTAACGTGGAAATTATTATTATGATTTTATTTTAATACATAGATCTACTGCTTATTTTGGTTTGCGAAATGAAACTTGTAATGCTAATTGCTCTGATGTAATTTCTATTATGACAAGTTTGAAACTGAAACAAATGATTTACCCCATTCCTTGTAATTTTTTCAATTTTTATTGGAAAATCTTCCCTTTCTGGGTTGTAGGTTTCTTCATTGGATAGTTAATAATATGTATGCTTCTGTACTAACTGTTGAAGCTGATTAAAATCATGATGCAATTTTTTAAAATCTGATATAATTGTATTTTGATATTTTTAAATTTAATTAATAACTCAATTTACAATTCTTATGACAATTTTTTTTTTGTTTAAATAGTTATATATTTTTTCTATTAGTTTAGTGAGTTATAATTAAAAATGATTTTTGAAGGTTACATTTTCATATTTTGAATAATTTCATTATGCCACATTATTAAAGCTTGATTGGCAATTTTTATTGAAACCAACAACCCAGAAAAGGAAGATTTTCCAATGAAAATTAAAAAATTACAAGGAAAGGAGTTAACAATCCTTAGAATTCTTTAGTAATAATTTTGAATATATAGAACAGACAATCGCCCAGTTTACAAAGTTTATTGCAAGACCATAGCTTATCATTACATACATTTATTTTGTATATTTACGCGATATGTTCTCTTTAATGTTTTCGTTGAAACATCATTTCATTAATGTACAAATTGAGTGATGTCAACCACACTCTCCGCTTACAGTTTGTTTTTGTTTTGTTTTTTCAATTTGAAATGTATGCGGAGAGTGCGGCTGACATCACTCTCTATATATTTAAATTGTAATGCCTCTACTGTATGTTCCAGGAGTATTTAACTCTCATCATATGTATTCCTAAGATCTAAATTCAGTGAATTTACATATATGCTCATTCTATATAATGATGCATTGAACATGAAATTCTTCAATGTTTGTGGCACTTAAAATGTAATACAATTTATCAGTTTGATTTAATGGGTTGGAACTTTAAAGTCAGTAGTTATTGTCAGTATTTGTGAACTATTAATTTTACCTTCTGGAAGTTCAGAAATGGCTTGCCATAATATTGTGTCTGTGATTCCATTGAATGTTTACCAGTTTTATTGACATTCTGAGAATAGTTATGGGATATTTTAGTCGATTAATCTGAAGTTTCTAGGCTGTATAACAAAAAGGAAGTATATTGAATTGATTCCTATTTACTTTTTTAGATAATACCATGTGGTCACAATATTTGAGTTGCATATAATGAAATTAGTCTAAGTAATGTTAAATAAAGTATTTGCAGTGATTTAATATTGAAGAAGTTTACTAAAATTGTTGTATTAAACAAGTGTACAAAAGTATACTACATCGTGACAGAGAACTTTGAATTTTTGGGACAAACGTAACATCTTCAGCACTCTGAAATGAATGGTCAATGCTCGTGGTTAGGGGACACACTGAAGAACCATTTTAATGGACTTCAGCACAAAAATATTTGGTAGATTATTTTCAAAAAGATTAAGAAACCTCCTTGAAGCTAGCTGTGGTGAATCTATTGCCTAGATCTTCCAAATTTCACTTCGTACTACTGAGCATCCATTGTAATCTATTGGTGGCCAGCCTGTTCGTTTGTTGACATTCTTTGTTTCATGTTTTGTTTATTTCACATAAAAAATAATTTGTTTATTATTAAATATATATTAATTTATCTGGGGTAATAAATTTTCCATCATGACAAATATGACAAATATTTACTGTAGATGGCAATGGGAATTTGAGAAGGATTATTTCCCAAAAAATTTAATACGGGGTGTAGTTTGGAAGCATTTTTGAAGGGAGGAAAGAAAGGTACGAAATGGATTTGTGCAGCACACAAAGTCGAAAAACAGGGTATAATTGCTCAAATTGAATCCGCATTTACTATGTATCACTGCAAATAGCCTTACAAGCCAGCATTGTTTGAACACTTTCAACGTTCTAGAGTGACAGAATACTTTCATTTGTTAAACAGGAATGCTCTCGGAAACAAAAATGATCAAAAACTAATTTTTATTTATAGATACTTGAACTCTAAGTAAATTTTATTCTGTTCTTCATGTATTAATTATGAAAAATAATTTTATTTTTTGTTTCCTTGTATTAATGTCATCCAGATCCGATAAAGTTGATTAATGAAAAGCCAAATTTAAAATTACTTCAAAATTAGCATTTGTGAAATGTAAGATGAAAACAAAAAAACAGTAAAAATTTTTAAGCAATGTTTTATTTTAATCACGATTTTATTTGGAAAACTTTGTGTGGTTTAAATTATAAATTAAATAGTGAGTCATCTAGATGAGAAATTTCTCTTGGATATTGATGTAACAATGACTTTTAATGACAGTTAAATTTTCAATTTAGTTTTTGTACTCGTGTAATATTTTATTTAATTTTATTAAATCAACAGCCAAGACCTTTTAGTTGAATAAATGCAGTCGATAGTCGTAGTGCTACTAAGACAATTGTAGCATGTATGTGGTGGCATCTGCACTATTATAGAAATATTCATATCGATGTGCGAGACAAAATTCATTAGGGCTGCCCACAGTAATAAAAATCGTAATGCCAACTTCAACAAAATGAACCTCTTGCTGATAGGGAAAGTACCACATCCGCAACCACTCTTCATTTTTGTGAGCAGCTGATGATTTGTGAGGTTAGTGCTTGGTTGTGTCCAGAAACCTTTGTCTATATTCAGCTTTAATTGCAACATCAAATGCATGTGAAAATAATTCATATCAATAATGTTTTCTATTAAAAAAATTTTGATATGTCTTTTATCACCCACCAAAATGGAACTATATAAATGTGTATTTCTATCCATTCTCTTGGTAAATTACTTCAGACGTATGTTCTTTATTGTTATTAAAGCAGCTTTTCATAGAAACAGGTAAACTATAGGATTTTATTAAATGTTTTTTATCATTCACAATACTGAAACTATTATTGCATACTTTCCTGTCTATTATTTTGGAAAATTAATTCACTAAATATCGTGTGAACAGTTATGAAATAAATGGATCACTTATTTTGAGCTAAAACATTTTTTTAAATCTCCCTGCTACTAATAAGATTAACTGCAGTATAAATTCGTAAATTATTGCAATCCAAGATAAGTCTCTTAAGAGACTATTTGCTGAAACAAATTTACTATTTAATTATAAACACAATAACAAATGAAGAATCTAGAACTAGAAGAAAATCACTGGGTGCACAGAGATGTCGCTGAGTGATGTGATAAGTAAGTTAGGCAGTGAATAGCGTGGCTATGATTGGCTGCATGGGAAAAAAAAATTAATAGGTATGGTGACTACTCTGTACCATGTGAATAATTGATGGGTACCAATACAAATCCGGAAAGAGATAAAAAACGCCATGCTTTCCTTGGCTAGTTTGTGTTTGTTAAGGTGGCCTTATGCTTCCCTTTGTGACATGAATCCTAATAGATATACTAAAGGAAATATATCGAATGTATACTGAAACAAAAGAAAATTCTAACAATTTTGCTTTAGCCTTAATTCTAAAATCCATCAAGGATATGGTACGTAGCCAAGCTTTATTAAGATATGTTATCAAGCAGTATTCTGATTGGCTACTCCATAAATTGCTGTAATTGAGGAGTTCTATTAGCAATATAGTAATGTTGGAATTATATATATTGTTACGGTGAAAAGAAGATTGAGAATATTAATTTTTCTTTATTTTGACCCTGTGAATGTTGTAAAACTGCTTTTGTGGAAAGGATAAAGTTGAGTTCAGAGCTTTCCGAATTGACTTCACTTTAAGAGACTAATGATACTTGAAACATGTTTTGTGGATTCTTATTGCATTGTCAGTTCTAATCAACATATATTTTATGTTGAAATATTTTATAGTGAACTAGTGAAAAAATTCATCATTGCTCTCAAATTGTTTGTAGTGTTTTAAGAAACCGATCAGGGAGTAAATTAAGTTTATGAGTAGTGTCATTGTTATTGTTGATTTTCTTTTTTTTATTGCAGGCGAACATTTATTGAACGAGTCTTCAAGAGGCTGTGTCCAGATCAAGCTGATAGTGTTAATCTCAATTTTAATTTTGGAGGATATTGACCCACAGTTTGTAAAGTCCTTGCTTATCACCACCTGCTCATCAGATGTGTGCATTACTTTTCCTCCCATTAAATTTTTAATTCAGTGAAATTCATAGAAAACACATTTTTGTATGAAGAAAGTAATGCATTGGTGTCTAGAATCTGGTCCTGTGAAGCAGTTCTATTGTAATAGTTCTGTTTGATGGTGAATCAAAAGCATTTAACTTGCATTGTTTGTGATTTCTTAAATATTTTTACTACTTATAGAAACATTTATAGGCTGAATTCTTTTAGGGTTGAGTGACCGGTAAAGAAGAAAATTGAAATTCACTCAAGATAATAAATAAATATATATTTATTATCTTCACCATTGTGTGATATTTTTCCATATTGTCAATATAAATTATAAATCTGTGCAGAAGACTAGGTGTTGCTAGAGACAAGTAGTACAGATTGCCATTTATGTGTGAAACTGAAGTTAATGTACTTAGCCTCAAAAACCTGATCTTGATGGTGTATGGATTATATTTCATTTAAGGCTGAATCCTTACAGGTGTATGAATTTTAATGCTGGTGAGACAATACAATCTGAAACACTTATATCTTTTATAAACGACGCAATGCCAATGTTCTTGTTTCTCTCAGCTGATAATTTCTTAAGAAAAGCTAATTAACTGGGGAATTCACAATGAAATTTTATTTGAAATTTTATAAATAAATGTACTTCTAATTTAAATTAGCTGGAAAGGAAATGTTTACAACTGCATGGGCATACTTTTTGACCAGCTTTCTTGTGTGTAGCCTTAGTTCAAATGTCGATTGTACCTGTGCAGGGCTATACTATAGATTCCCCTCAGAAACATTACACATGTATTTCTATGACCAGTCTTAGAAAATGAATGCTTACAAATAACTATGAATGTAAAGTATTTGTTTTAACATGCCCTGCTTGGAATAGAAGTAACACTTGTGAGATTTCTTTACAGCTTGCCTTCTGCAGAAGTAAAAATCTTAGTGGAGTGTTACATTAGAATGCTTGAAGATTCAGGATCTAGATGCTAGTGTATGCTGCCAGTATACAGTGGGCTTGTGTCATACAGAAGCTATGTCAGGAATGTGCTGGTTTTATGTTTGAGCTTTCAGTACTCTTTTCACTTGTAATTTATTGTATTAGTTTTGTGTGTTAAAGAAACGTTTTTGTTCTAACTGAAAATGTCAGTTTTATCTCTTGGTCTTTTTATTACAAATAATATTGAAAGTGCTGGAGCACGATTATAATCTACATCATCAGTGACAGCAAGACCGTTCGTTTTCTTTATTTCTTAACATTTGAGTTAACTTGATTTAATGGCATGAAGTGCAAGTATATGCATTTGAAATGTCTCAAAACGGATGTTATCCTGATACTTAATCACATGTCAGTTAACTTTAAACCTTCGTATGAAAGTTATTGTATCTGCTGAAAAAAGAAAGTAATTTCTTTGTTTTTTAGCTGCATCACTACAATATGAATATTCAAACCTATTGTGGCTTTTGGAAATTAACTGCTTCAAGATATATTTTGACGTTTGGATGATTTTTGTTTCGAGGTGACAATTTTCCCTGTGTTAATTCATTTCAAATGTGTGTCACCGAGAAAACTTCATTTGTAATTGCTTGAAGTGTTGAAGTTTGAGTTTTTTTTACCCCAAGGCCTATATCAATCACTATGTCATTTTTTTCTAGTTCAAAACTACATTTTTTTGATACTGTAAAATAATTGTAATGCTTTTTGTGAGAGGATATTAAAATCCAAGGATACTCTTAAAATTTGCGAACGCTCCTAATTTGGTGTGTTGGCTAGTATGACCTTTCACAGCGAAAACTGGATAAAAATTACTAAGAAGTAAGAGATTTTGTCTCTTTCCTACGACCATTTTTCTTTGTGTTTACAACATTATTCAGCTTGTATATAGATAACAATCCTTAATCTCTCTGGTAGGATAAATCCGTGATGCAATCATAAATTCTAATCCTCAAACTTGTGTATAATGTATATACGGGGTGAAGTGAATAAATAAAATGTTTTTGACAACCAAATAATCACTGAATGTATACATTGTAACATGAAACCATTTATTCTCTATTTTGTTAAGTGAACTGATTAAACTTTCGAACAAATATGCATTGTGATCTTTAAGTTATTGTACATTTTCAACTCTTTAAGAAATTGCCTTTGTTGTCTTTAAATTGTTAATCTGTTTGTTTTGATGAACAAAAGTGCTATATTCTTTTTAGTATTTTACTTTTCCTTATTTTGAAGTTTGCATAATTAGGCTGCAAGATTTTAAAATGTCTTTGCTTTGAAAATATTAATTTTTTTCTTCTAGTAATGCAATATTCTCGTTTTCTCAATTGCTTGGCAAAATTTTCTATTTGACTTGTACAATTGGTTGTAGTTTGTTGTATTGAAAGAGGATTTAAGTTTTTTGAGATTGTATTCAGTTTGGAAAAAGACATTTCTTGTTAAAGATCAGATAGGAAGAACCATTGGAACCTTTTTCTTTCCATACAGAAGTAAAATTCTGTTGAATTCCAGTATCCTGCTGCAATTATAACTCCTGTACCATTTTGGGATCTTCATCTGTTATGTTCAAAAGATATTGATGCTTCATGTATTGAGCAAACCATTTTCTGTGTGATTTTCTTGCAAATGTACTGTTGAGAGAAAGCTTAATTTGTTTTTCCTCTAAATGATTTCTTTCGCAGTGTGATATCATTTTTATTGAAGTTTGTATGCATTACTTACTGCAGAAAAGCAACTAATCCAAAATAACATATATATGTTATTTGGACAATTACTGTTAATAGGACAATGGATCATTTACCACAGAAAGCAAACTTCTGTACTAGAAATGTAGACTAGGTCAAGATCTCTTTCTGCATGGAATGATATTTCTACAGTGGTTAGTTTGTCAATGGGATTGTTGAACTAATTAAAAATTGCTCCTAAAGTATTAACAAGTTTTCAGTGGTTAAATGATGTTAGATTGTTTTTTATCGACTCCAGTTCTTGGAGACCTGAATACTAAAAGAAATGAAAACTGTGTGGCAATGATTCTTATGGCAAAGATATTCCTAGACACCTTGAACAGGCAAAAATCATTAGATCTATTTAGTTTAAACTAAATAAATTGTAATGACATGACAACAGACACCAAAAGGCTGAGGAGCTCTGATCACCATTGGGAACATACTTCAATGAAAACATACACGTCTGTATGATAAGTAGATACCAAAAGCAGAGGCAATTTTAGAAGGGGTCTACACGACTGCAACCCCCTCAGACAAAGTACATTTCCCTTTCAATTATTATATCATGGAAATAAATTCAGTTTGAGTGCAAATGTATGCGATAGTTGCTGGATTCACTGTTCTTCCCAGTTCTGCTGCACTACGCCAATATGTCCAGCATGCAGAGTCGTCTTCCACCTGCGACCTCCAGACTGCACAGAGCTGGCAGACCCAATGCATTTTTCTGCACAGGTAAGACGAGTATGTTCTAGTACTAAGCAAAGCATTTACTACACATCTTAGACATAAACACTGTAAAGGTAAATAAAGTAGTATTACTTAGTATCCTGTAAACGTGTTGAAAAACGTAACACTGGTTTTTGTCGCGATTATGTTCGATGTAGTTGGAGCGGCTGAGTATCCCTTGGCAAGACGAGGTTTTGGAATTAAATCATATTATGGCTTACAACTACAGCATTTCGTGCTAATGTGAAGATAACAGCATTTCAACATTCCAACATGTCAAATATAATTCAGGAATATTTAACTACCTTTATCACAAAATAATTTTACATGTAAATTGCCTGCTCTTTCCCCTTGCATATCATGAGACTTTTACATGAATATATTAAGCAAGTATAACTACAGTAAAACAAGAATAATACATTTTTGGTGAAAAATGGTATACAATTGATTTTATGTACTTTTTTTCTTTCTAATGATATGAGAGAAAATGTGGACCCGTTGCCTTTCTGCAGGAAGCAGACGTCAATTAACATTATGGAACTGTTACTGTTAGAACATCTCAGGTGTATTAGCTGTCTCTCCATTTTGGACACACTACATAAAGATCAGCCTTCCAGCTTGGGTTGCACCGCTACTTGAACCAGGGTAATATTGTTCTCCAGATGACGATGTTCTCACCCTATGTGGAACTTCTCAATTGTAGTGTTAGCTATTACCTCTGTTATGTTTTGAGTGTGTTGCAACTAATTTCAGTACTACAACAAATAAATTAAGTCAAATAAACAAATGAAACAAAAAATGACTTACAATAAGCACGGACTAAGTAATTAATGTAAATTTTTAAAAAAACAGGTCAAACCAGTTACAATGATGAAATAACATATTTCAATTTAATGAAATAATGAGCCCACTAAATGGACTTACTATTTCCACAACTTGTGCGATTAGCGAGCCTGACATGGGCTCACTATTTCCACAACTTGTGCCAATTGTGAGCGTACAGTGGCGCTGTCTGGATGCGATTATATGTACGAGTCGTGGCACAGCGTGGCAGCTTGGAAGACTCATGTAATTTCCAAGTAGGATATTTTGAGTTTAATTTTCTTTTAATGTGAGACTTTTTTATACATTGATTCTAAATATTCAAATATGTATACCGCGTATTTCTCTAATAACTGAAATCCCACTAGAGGTTTTATGTCACTCCATATGGGTTTCTTTCTCAAGTTTTCTAACCTAAGTTTATTTCAATCATAAGNTGCTTGCTTCCGGAGAGTAAATTAGTTTTTTTCCCTCCACGTGGTCATACGCAGTTTGTACTGTTTTTTGACAATAAAATTTATTTAAAATTTATTTATTTAATCATGTAGAAATTTGTGGCCGAATTCACTCCTACATACGACAGGGTTACATTTTGGTTCCAATACGTTAAATAACATTACGCATAATCTTGCTCGATACTAATCCCTACAGTTTTACAATTTTTCGGACTAGAAGTTTTGTAAGCATATAAATGACAATCTGAATTAGGGTAATGATATGTAACGTAAGATTTTAAATCCATGAAACTCTACATGGGAGTGAAGTCTGCCACAAATTCCTTAGTGATTGAAATAAACTAAAGTTCGAAAATGTGATAAACCCGTATGGAGTGACAAAAACTCAAGTGGAATTTTACTTACTGAGCACTTCGTAGTGTGAACGTAATATTTGAATCCATCTATTAAAAACGTCTTACTTTAAAATAAAATAGGGCTCAGAAGATCCTACAAGGAAAAAAGACTTGAATATTGTCTTTTTTGTCCCAAAATACATATCAACCTAGATGTCAGCGACGTAGCATATCACTATTCACACACCTTGTGGAAATAGTAAGTTCTCCGTGGGTTCGATATTTTCGCAAGTTGTACGAATATCCACTTCGATTCACCATATCTATTTTCTTAATTTTCAATTCAAGATGACTTTATTTTAACATAAAATATACAATATATTTTATGTTATAATAGTGATTACATTAATAAGTACAGAAAATAGGATAATCGAGCATGTGCGCAAGGAAGGGGAGAGGGCAGCAGAAATGGTGATTGGGGTAATGGATGAGCGGACGAATGGCGTACAAAATATCATACGATGTAAAGAGAAGGAGGCTTTGCAGGATCATGCGTAGGTTACGCGGATATTAGAACGGGTAGATGAAATCATATTTAAAAGAATGGGACAGTTAGAACAGCGTGTGTTAAGCCAGCAAGGTGAAACATCGTATGCGGCAGTGTTGCGGAAGAAGGGAAAGAAGCAACTGAGAAAAGAAGTTATGGTTATCAATAGCATTTATGGCGAAAAGGAGAACCTAAAATATAGTTTGTAAACGATGGTAGAAGATTCAGGAAATCCACTTTGCACAGATGCGACAAGAGACACGACGGGTGGAAATTTGGTCGTGTTTTCGCCAAACGAGGAGGAGGGGAAGAAGAAATTAGCAGAGGCGGTGAATAAGCGTGGTGGAATTGAGCATCGAGAGTTGGGCAAATGGCGTCCTCGAGTGCGGTTGTATGGAATAGAGCACGGGATGACCAATCAGGAATTTCTAGGAGACCTATTCGCAAAGAATTTGCCAGACGATGACAAGAGCCGTATTATAAAGGCAATACGGGTATTGTATAAAGAGCGACATACGTTGGATTTTGGAGTTGGATGGCCCGTTAATGAAAAAGATATTGATTAGAAGACGCGTGTATATTGGCATGCAAAGCTATAGGATTGAGGACGATTTGCAGCCGTTCAGTTGCTACCGATGTCATAAATTTGTGCGGCAGTGTGCAGGGATATGACAGGAACGTGTGGCCACTGCGGTGGCACGCGACACAAATTTCAAGAGTGTGAAAAGAGAGAAGAACTGTCATCGCAAAGTGTAAGGATAGTGTACTAAGTAGGGGATGCCCTGAGTATAAAGTTGCACAAAGAGTGTTATTGTCACATATTACCTATGCTTAAGATCCTACAGCAAAACGTGCAGCATGCAAAAATATTTTCTTTGGAATTGGAGATTACATGCGTAAGTATTATATTAGCATAGGATGTTTCCAGGAACTATATCATATTAATGGAAAATTGCAGCAATTGCCTCTTGGGTGGCTGCTGCATATCCTTCGAGCGTTATCATAGTGCGCGGTCCAGGGGAAATATTAGTATTAGGACAATATTCGACACCGCACTGTCAAGTAATTCAATACCTGTGGTAAAATATTGAATTTGTCATCATAAATTATTATTGTCAATATTCGAAGAACATTAAATTGGATTTATTTAAGCTATGTGAAATGTTGAAAGTGGTTGGCAATAATCAAGTATTGTATTGTTTCAATAGTAATTCAAGGAAACGTTTGCTTGGAGACAAAACAACGAATAAACGGGGCAAAGAGTTCTTATGTAATACACATTTATTAGTGCTCAACGAATATGGAAAGTGAACGTTTTGTGGGGGGCGCGGAGAGTCGGTGATCGACGTAAGTTTGTTGTTGAGGCCATCGTCTTTGAAGTTATGTGATGGTCTATATAGCGATCATAGGAGAATAGAATTGAGTGTGGCCGTGAGACGGCCAGAGAGTGAAGTTGGAACCATACGTTTAAATTATCACCGAGTGAATTGGACTCGAATAAGAAAAATACTTTTTTGACAATAAAGTTTATTAACGAATAATGGAGAGAATAAAGCACCTGTTGACAATGAACACTGGGACGTTGGACGACGCAGTATATGCATTGCAGCTGAAAGTATTGAAGGTTTGTGCAAAATATATATGGCAGAATATAAATGGAGGGGAGTTATTTGGGGGATGTCAAAACGAAGCGCAATTAGGCGGGAATTGAATTTGGCGCGGCGCAAACTTCAGAGGATGAAGCGAAGGGGTGGAAAAGTGGATATGGTGTTGTGTGATTATAAGATGAAGCGGAAGCAATTCAAGCTTTGCTTGCAATGCGGAATGACTGGCGCGAGTTCGTGGCAGAAACCTTTAAAAAGTCAACTTGGGGCTTGCCACACTTGATTAATATGGATAGAGTACAACGCAAAGAAGTGTGGATGACAATGATTGAAGGAGTACAATACACTTTTAGTTGGAGAGAGACAGGAGAGGTATTGATGAATGGGTTGTTTCCGAGGAATGAGGTAGTACATTGGGAATATGATGCAATTGATGTCGATGATCTAGAAGAAATAACGTATGAGGAGATACAGTATTGTGTTAAACAAATGGTAAGGAAAAATGACACCAGGTTATGACCAAATCACACATGAAATGCCGCACAATATGGTTGAGAATATTATGGAAAACATTGATAAGATATATAATGATTGTCTTCGACAATCTTATTTTCCAACATGCTGGAAAATAGGTGTTGTATGATTGTTTTTGAAAGGAAGATGTAGACTGCCGTTGATGCCATCATATAGACCAATTACTTTAATACCTACGTCCGGAAAGTTATTAGATAAGATTTTATCACGTAAACAGAAATACCTTGCGCAACATGGGAACATGAATGAAAGAAAATTTGGTTTTATTCCTGGTAAATCAACGAATGATGCATTAGAACTTATAGT
The DNA here is from genome assembly GCA_002313205.1 of Laupala kohalensis. NCBI lineage: Eukaryota > Metazoa > Arthropoda > Insecta > Orthoptera > Trigonidiidae > Laupala > Laupala kohalensis. The sequence goes on along the minus strand of NNCF01127746.1, from coordinate 431,981 downwards.
GCGTAAAAGTTTGGAAAGAGCCACTAATTACTGCGCATATTTGTTTCTAGATATACATGGTGCTTTTGACCTTGCAAAATGGACTATAATAGTGGAAACATTAACAAGAAAAGGCCAGAAACTCTATAGAGATGTAACTATTGGATGTCCTCAGGGTTCTGCAAGTGGTTGGAATGTTGTGTTGGATAATGTATTGTGGGACTTAGCAAGCAGGAATATCAATGCCATAGCTTTTGATGATGATTTAGTGGTGTTTGTATTCGCAGATTCACGAAGAAGTTTAGAACAGAAAACGCAAGAAGTTCTCAATGTGCGAAGAATAATCTAACACTGTCGGCGCAAAAGACAAGGTTAATGTGGTTTGGCCTCCCGAGACAGAATAGACGCGACTTCATAGTGCGGATGAACGGACAAAAATTGCAGGCGTGTTAATAGATGATCGTTTAAATTTCGAAGCACATATAAGTTACATAAAGAAGAGAATCCAGGTCATTATACATAGTATGATGCGTGTCGGCATACACCGTTATGACATAAAGAGAACGGATTCAAAGACCTTGTATGTAGGTGCGCTACGACAAACCATCGCCTATGGCAATGATGTTTGGAAAGAGAACTTTGTCAACGTAAAATTTGAACGCAGATTGCAGTCCGTAGAGGGACAGTGCTTGGTGCTAATAATAGGTAGCTATGGAGCAGTGTCGACAGAGGCTCTTAATGTTCTCACAGGGATAATCCCCATTGATTTGCACCTACAGAAGATGAAATATCGGTATCTTTCGAAAAGGGAGAGGAGGATATGGATGAAAGAAGAGGAATTAAAAGTTTCCGATAAACACGCAAAAAAGAAATTGTCAACCTTTTTTTCTCTAGGCGTGGACAGTAAGATGGAAGAATAGCACCAAAGGACGAGTAACATATAAATATATACCAGATGTGCGTTATGCAATGAAGAATAGGAAATGGTTTGATCCACCAAAATTATGGTACAATTCTTAACTGGACGCAGGAGCTTCGGACAATATTTGAAGAGATTTGGTTTGAGGTATGTGGAGCGGATGAAGAAAACGGATCACCAGAACGGGTTTATTCCTTTGAAGAATATGGAAAACACGACGTACTAACAGCCAAAATAAGCGAGAAATTAATAGAGACAGAAAGTAAATATGACGATTTCATGACATATGTGAGCAAAATTGGAAGCATACGTCAGTCTTACCGAAGGAATGATAGATATGCACACGCCTCTTCGCTGACAGTGAAGGGCAACAAGTTGTGCAGCACAAAGACAATAAGCGCAAACAGACAACGAAATGCAATTAGTTCCTTGTATTGCTTTAGCAACATAGACAAGGAAGCTTAGGATAGATAGACAATGTCTCTATTTCTTGATGATGTAATGATTCTGTAAAGTTGTGATTGTTTCAATAAATAATGTAGAATGAAAAAAATGTTACGACAGGATTTTACGACACAGGTTACTACAGAATTTACGACAGTATTTTTATGTCGTAAATTGGGCACGTCAGGCTGTATTTACGACAGCCTGTCGTTACGACAAATCCGGGGACGAAAACTAAAAGCACCACGATTTTGCCCTCAGCACTGCAGATTCATGTATTTCTGTGACAGGAGCTTTCGGTAATCCTGTAAGGTAAAGTTGAAATGATATTATCCACTGATATCGTGAAACTCTTCTTGTGTAATAAAAAACAAACGGAGGTTTTCTCTGTAACTAGTACATCATTGAAACGCTACAATAAAATAAGTACCTGATAAAATTTTTCCAAATAAACAATTTAATGACAAAGTGGGACGTAGGTGAAGACATACATAGTGAACACGAGGAAATAACTTTTGAAATATAATGATGGAAATTTTACCGAATAGGTACATAGACTACAGGATACAGAGTATACAGTGGGACAAATTAAACCGTATACGCAGACCCCATCCCGATTGAGAATGCGTTGGGTGAAATGAAACATGCGATTAAGACGATATCTCGTTCCTCAAAATGTGAAAGTTTAATCATTTCGTATTTGTGGTACCCACCACGAGTCTCCCAAAATGATCGCAATCTGCCTCATCTTTCTGGGTGTCAGTAGGTGAAGGCGGAAGGTGTCTTCAAATTGGTCAGAAGAAATATTCCTGAAAAATACTGATTTCTTTCATTTCTTTTTTCTACATTTTACTTGATGTAGCTTATCAAGAAAGCTAGAGAGATCTCTGGGAAAAAAATATTGATCATTTCATTAAAATAATATTCTACTCTGTGAGTAGAGAGAAAATTATTTTAGGTTTGGAAATTTTTTTGAAAAGTGGAAGAATTTATATTTTAAGCATACGTTTTAGAGATTTCGTAATGGTGACTTAAAAACCATGCACAATATGTTTTTACCCGTAGATAGAGGTCATAACAACGGTGAACTCGAAATCGAGAGTGGCCAACTCTCCATTCTTATTCTTCTATTCCTTTTGAAGGGACAACCGAGACATCGAAAGACATTTAGCATCCGAGTAAAATTTTAGTAAAAATGGTAAATAGTTCCTGTAATGGTGATGTTGGGTTCAGGAAATAACATAAAGAGATGGCGTTGATGAAAACTACCAAGGTATCCCTACTTTCCGATAAATCAGCGGCTTTACAACCCCTCGAAGGACGTCTATCAAAATTGGGCTGGGAATGCCTGGAAGCTCCCAAAATACTGGCCTTATGTAATGTAGTGAAACTGGCGTGGGTGCCGCGAATTAGTTAGTCAATGGAAATGAAAGAGTGCGTAGACTTGCGAAACTTTTGCAAAGGACGCAATTCTATAAAAGTAAAGGAAGAGAAGAACAATAGATCTAGTCACAGAGTCACTGACTGATATGTAGACTCTGGTTGCAGAGCATTGGGCTCGTAATGCCTTCCTTTCGCAATGTAATGTTCTTGAAAGCAATGCTAAAGGGATGGAGAATTAGTTACGGGAAAACCTCAGCAAAAATGAACCACAATGGGATAACAATTGCAAATATTTTAAGTGTTGGTCTGTTTACGTCAAAAAAAGCATGTACCCTTTATCTATAAGTTTCTAAAAGATTTCTGTGAATAAGGGGAATAAATAGTCTAAGAGTAAAAAATAAATATTTCTACCTCCTTCCCTGTTTCCTCGTTCTACGTTTAATACTTAAATGAGAATAAACGAAATTCAGTTTTCATTACCAAACGTAAATTGAACAATTTTAATTTCTTGACGAGCCTGATCTTAGAATAGTTAAAGTATAACACAACAGTATCTTCCTTGATCTTGTGAACGACAGTGGCTAACTCGGAATTAAACGTTAGTTCGTTGTTTTGGAGAACTGCATTTTCGTCGTTCCAGATGTTGTATATTTCAATATTTACGGAATATTTTTACTCATGACTGTTTCGTCGTTTCATATTTTAACTGCATTGCGGATGGAACCCCTCGTTAGCGTTAGTGCTACACGACATTAATATTTTCCAGAAAGGGGGTACTCATATTACGAAGTTGGCTGAGAGTCGTCATTGGCTGGCTTCTGGAATTCAACACTTTTGAAAGCACGTTCGAAGTAGCAGGAAGTTATCCAGAGAGCGTGCGCGCGTATGGAAGTTTGATGAAGTTGATGCGAGTAGTTTTTATCAAAATCCGGTCAAAATTGTGGTTTGAAACTTCTCCATTCTAACGACTTCACGTTAAAAGTAAATGCTTGTTAGAGTTGGCTTATGTATAATATTAGTTTGTTAAACATTCCCAGTACAACTTTAAAAAGTGTAAAGTGATACTTGATCAATCTGCGAGAAACATTTCAGAATTTTTGTTTTTGTGTATCATTTAAAGAATGGATTATTGTCTGTAAAAAATATGGGGAGAGGAAATTACAAAGAAGTGTGTCGTTTGTGCGGTAACTCGGGAGAAGTTTCATTTGATTTGTTTGATAAAAATATTTCCAAAATAGATTTAGTTAATGTTATCGTTGATACTCTACATTTAACGGTAAGTCATAGGTTGGGTGTTTGGTTACTATTTAATGTCTTCAAACTAAGTCTTGCGAATTATAATTGCTTGTTTGTTAATTATTTTAAAAATATTCTTTTGTGTTGTGCGAAGGTTAAAGAATCTGATGGTTTACCAAAGAAGATTTGCGTGACTTGTAAAAAGATTGTTGAAGAATTTGAACGATTTCGCAAATCCTGTGTGTTGGCTGAGAAATCTTTCAAAGTGATTCGTGACGATGATTCCGCTAATAATAAGTCTAAGGTAAGTTAATTACGAATGTAGTGAATGAACGAATGTCGGATGAGTCTCGATCTTATCGTGGAGACTGGAGAATGATGTAAAGCTGTGTATGAAGAACCCCTCTATTCTTTTTGAATCTTTGGGAAATATGTTCGGTTGTGCTTTGAACGTTATGTACTTAGCAGACATGCTATCCCTTTTGCATTGAAAGTCCTCTTTCATTTATTTAATTTTTATATTGAGGTTAAGACAATTAGTGTGTTGAACTAGCCTAGTATTGTAGAAAAAAAGTGATTGTTTCACGATTTCAACAGAAATGTTTCTGAATTTCTTTTGACTTCATCCTTTGATAAGTGTGTTTGTTTTCAAGAAAAAAGATCTTTTTCTTCTACTTGCTTAGATGGATCATGACAATTTACTTTGCCTCTTCATTGTGTAGTTAAAGATAGGATTGTACTGTGAAGGACCACAGTATATAAAATCAACTACTAGCTGTAAATAAACCTCATGTAAAATTTCTTCTTGATTATAGTTTACAAGAATTAATGCCTTAAAGTAAAACTTGATGTCGACATAGTTCTCTCCATTTGCTCTTGAACTGTATCATTTACGGTAACATGAATATTGCACTCTTTTAATTATTTGTTAGTCGTATGCTTGTGTATGTGGCCAAATTAAGAAATTCCAAAACACTAAAGCATCTCATTAATGTTCAGAAATATTTGCAGATGTGTATTATAAATTACATGTTACTTTATATTCAGATATATTTAAATTTATATATCTAACAGTTTTGCTATTGAATTACTTGACTCAGTGTTTACGAGTAAAACATGTTTTTACACAATCTGTCATAATATTCTGGAAATTGAATTTGCTTTTGTGGTTTACTCAGTGATATAAATAATATAAATATATTATGAATTATTAAGTGCTGGTGTAAATGACGTGTACGGGCAAGTGTGAAACATGATAGGAAAAATTGATAAATCCTAATTGGGAGTCTGGGAAGTTTTCTTGGAAATCTGGAAAAGTCACTGAAATTAAGGGAAATTTCTGTAAATAGTTACTGTGGACATTCCATATTAAGTATTTTGTTTAATATATGTTTTTATTGTATGTTCGTTATATTAATATATGGACAAAGTCCTTCATACATATACAGGCATTTGATGTGAAAGTATAGTATAAGTATACATAATAAAGCAAATAAATAAATTTGTTTTAGCAAAATAATTTACAGTAATAACAAATTAAATAAATTAACTTATAATATCAAACTATGAATTGCCTGGAAATTATAAAGGGGAGAAGTTTCTGCAATTAAAAAAAATGTTAGTGCAGTTATAATGTGTTCTGTAATATTTGGGTGAACTTCAGTTTAAGTGACCGTTATGTTAAAATATGATATTACCCGGAATGGGTTCCAAATTTGCATTAAATAAAGCAGTAGTTTATTATAGTTGCAAGTTCCTCATAATGTCGAGTTGAAACTTGATTTGAAGATCATCACAACCTATTATTTCAATCATTGTTGTGTATAGATGTATAGTATTATTGATTTGAAAAAGATGGTGGGTAAATATCCCTATTATAATCATATCAAATCTATGCATAGTTGCTTGTGTAAATGTGGTAAGATTTGTAATAACTATGTTGGATTTTTTCCTACTCATCAATCTACACACATTTGTCCATTCCATAAACTTACACGTCTTTGTCTATTCCATGTAATAAATCTGATCATGTATGTATATAGAATTCTAATTCATTTCCAATTACTGAAGCCCCCTAGTATTACATCAAATGAAATGCCACATTATTTTGTCAATACCATATTTATTCTCTTAATTTTCAGTTATCAAAATAAGTTTATGAACATAGGACCTGTCATGACTCTTTATTGACTATCCTCGATACTATTGTTTACTATCTTGGATGCTATTGAATTCTGTTTAATATTTTACTTCTTTATAAAATTTTGTATGAATTTATTTTATGTATTTTAAGTTTGGTGGAGTGTAGTGTGGTGGTGAAATACGTTGAAAAGCGAGCCATATTGCCTGAGCAATTTCCTTTGATTAAAATTGGATTTAATCTGTAATATGTGCAAACTGTTGTGGTGTTAACTAAAATAAGACAAAAATAGTAGAAATGGAATAACTGAAAATTGAATCCTGTCTACTTCATGAAATGTCTAGTTTTGTGGATAGTTGGTGAAACATTTTTATTTTTGTTTCAGAGTTCGTTGGAACTACAGTCCAGTACTGTTTGTCCTAAGGAGGATGAGCAAGATATGAATATTGATGAACAAATTGACTTTATGAAGAATATAAAAGTCGAAAGTTAGTATGTGTAATTATTTTTCTATACAGTTCTTGTAATAATTAAAGAGGTTAAGATGTGCCAACATTTTGCTATATTTTTGTGAAGAATGTGTGATTGGATGATGAATCTTGGGGGTTATTTGTTTATTATTATTTGTTAGGGCATGTATTTTTATTCTCATTGTATGGAGTTCTCTTACCTTTATTGTTGGAAACTTATCTTCAGGCACAAATTTTTCATGTATTTTTATCCTGTCTTATATGTATATAATAATGAATCCTGTCCACGAACAGAAAGGAAACTAAGTTACTGGTAGATTTTGGGTATAGAGAAATGGACTTATATCAGAGCCAATGTATTTTTCTGTGCACCATTTTTCCTTAAAAATTGTGTTGAACCTTAAGAGTTCTTAAGATCTTGAGCATTTAATTTATCTTCTCTCTGACTAGGAAGTGTTACTTTGTAAGCTTTGTTTTTCTTCGTGTTCATACCAAGAGACAATTTATTTTTCTATTTGGAGTCAGTATCTTGCAGGTAGAATCTTCCTTATGTTATTGTTTTGATATTGAATTAAAGAGCTCAAATGATCTTGGTGGGCCATTAAAAATAAGATATTCAATTAAATTGTAGTGGAAAAACGTTCGGTAGAATTTGGATTTGGAGAATAACGATTATGGATGAATGAAGGATTCTATTTCATTCATATTTTGTATTTAGTGTAGTATCTGCTTGTTGTCATTGCAAGTGCTCTGATCTTTTTTTTTGCTTTTAATTAAAGGGTACTTCACATGTAGATCAAAGTATGTTTTGGAAAATTTCTCGAAAACAGCTCCAATTTTTTCTTTATATTTTATGTACAGAAAGTGTAATTACTTTGTATTTCATTTGCACAAGTGTATGTAACTCGAAAGATTGGCATAGATGTTGGAAAATATTTATCTCCCAGCCTATTTCACTCTTTCAAAGGACTTCAAAACTATTTAGCTGTGTTGATGTATCAAGAAGAGTAAGAATAAAGCTTTCGATAACCGAAGTGAAAGATTCTATACTCATAAAATTGATAGAAGAATGGAAAACCCTGATACGAAATTGCGTGATCATATGCCTACAATGAATTTACGTTTACGCTATTAATGAGGTTAATGTATCATAAAACATTCCCAGACAAGCTTGAGCTAGCCTGAAATTGGTGACATTTAAGTTATAATGTCAAATCTAAAATGATTTTCCCACGGTATCCTTCTGAAACTAACACCATCTCGAACGTCGTTAGAGAATTGAAATCTATATTTTCAGACAGACTCAAACTAACATAAAACAAGCTTTCGTTACTGTATCAGGGTGGCGAGTGTCTGGGAAAACCGGGATAAGTGGGCGAATTTGCCCACTGCTCGAGGGAAGAATTAAAAGTGACAACGAAGATTGTCGAATTAAAAAATACGCTATAAATTCTGTAAAATTTGTTTTTTTTCCTTCAATTAGGTTTTTGGCGACTCACTCACCCAATTACCCTTCCCTGAGTTCTTTCATTGAGAAGTGGAAGCATTGCCTCATTCGTAACGAAAGAAACCAGTTGTTTCTTCCAATGGTCTGGATAGGATGTGATTGGAGGTCGTTATTAGTCGCGGAACCGGTGTAATGGAATCTGCCGCAACAATCTCACTCGGTGCGACTGAAATATTTCATTGTAACGAGTGTCATTATTTGTATTTTAACAATATGACGACTTGCAATAAGAGTTCGTTTTCTCAGTATACCTCTATAAACTAAAGCTTGCGCTGTAATTTATTTTTATTATTATTGTGTTGTTATATTATCAGTGTTGTTTCAATGAAGGCAGTGCTAAAGATTACTTCCATCAGTCTTTAGTCAGTCTAAAGCCAAGCTTTGGCATTAGGCTAATGTCAAGCCAAAATTTGTTCATATTTTTGATAAGTGTGTTAATTTTTTCACGACAATGCTCTATTTTTGAAGACAAATTGATTAATTATTGATAATTTCCTTTTAAGAAATTACTTCTTTATTTTCGTGATATTTTACTTGCTAAGATGATTGTTTCTTGATTGTGAAAATAGTTTTTGCACACATGTTAATGTGCGATAATAGTCCGGGAAAATTAATCCGTTGGTCAGGGAAAAGTTGGGGAATTTGAGGTGGAGTATCACTGGCCACCCTGCTGTACGAAAGCTGTTTTTTTTTTTGCATTATTTAACTCCTTAATAATATTATTTAGTTACCAGACTAACATTTTCTGACTGACACCATCCCGGATATCAGCACTGATACTAAGATGGTCATAATTCTTTTTTGTAAATAAAGATACTGAAATTTTTTTTTGGTTTTACCATGGTTTTTGGTATCTTGATTAATTCAAAATTAAAAAAATATAAGTACCAAGAATTTAAAAATTAAGAAATGAATTTTCATCAGGTCCATTTATTAAATTGTCAAGATATTACAGTATAGTAGAAACAACATTTAAATGTTTTTCTTAATCAAAATCATCATCATTTTCTCTATCTTCTTCTTCTTCAATATTATTGATGTTGACAACATTTTTGACACCTGTAATTAAATTGGACTCTTATGAAGATTACCACAGAGCATGTGAATTTGAAAGCAATGAAGTAGAGAAATTGTAACCTGAATCTCGATCTAGTGCTGAATAATTACATGGGTAATTGATGTGGGTAATTTATCTTGATCAAAGCAGAAAAATTCTTACTTTCAGTTTTTGAAAGATGAAGTTTGAAAGGTGTGTTTTCCTCTTCTCTGAATTACAACGCATTGTAATCTCTTCCAGTAGTTGTGTAGAATCCTGCTAAGGAATTGCACAAAGATTTTCCAAGGATGTTATATGTATATGACTGATACTGAAGTTTTCTTGTTCATTTGTCTTTCGTCCAAATATTTTAGGTACTGCTTGCAGGGAAATGAGTGAAGAACGTCCAAATCATAACTTTCAAATAACAATATTCTTGTTACTCAAATCACATGTTATTTTTAATTTGTTAATTTTTCATGTTTTATTGGGAAGTGTTGCAATTTTCAAATGTAATAATTTTTGAACAAGAAGGAAAGATGTTTGACTTACTATTGAATTTTAAAGACCCACTATCCTTTCGTCTCTTGATCATTGCATGCAGTTGCCAGAGTAAATTGGTATCACCTCTGTTCTCTGATCATTGTTGAAGAGGTATGGAAGTTTTCTCTGAATGCAGATTGTATCTGATGCAAGGAAATGGAACAGTTAAGTATTTCCCCTAGATAAACATGGCAAATTACTCTACACCAAGAAATGTTTTGCACCCTTTTACCAAAGAACATAAGATTCTGCCCAGATACAAATGGAAACAAAAATGTAATTTTAAAGCTCAGAAATTCCTTTCTTGTATGATATTTTTTTAATTTATGTACTCTTTCTCATTCAGAAGAAAAAGGTGTGCTTCTGGTCAAGTCTTTGCACTTCTCTATAATATCCTATGTAAATCATGTACCATTTCAACTATGTGTACTCTGGAAGGGGTGCCACCTGTAGACCCGAGTTGTGACGTTAGAAAGTTTTCAAACCCACAACTTTTGGTGATGGGACTTGCTTCCCTCACCAACTAAAAGTTCTGTTTTGTTTCAGATTTTAAGATAGTTATTTGAAATATATTATGTGTTGTACTAATTGGTTATTTGAAATATATTATGTGTTGTACTAATTGGATATGTATGTTCAGACTGCAGTAACATTTATTTGAAAATTTAATTATAGTGACATAGTATTCCATACTGAAATTCATTGTGTGTTCTGCATTCAAATTTTATTATTAAGAATGTGTCTCATCTTTTTGTGAATGTTGCGAATTCAAGTTTCTCTTATAATTATATTTCTTCGGTTGTAATTTTTATATTTGTGTTAAGTTTAAAAAAATATCAACTTAATGTTCTGCATTTTAATTTATCTTAAGAAGTACTATTGTTCAATAGTACTTGAGAAGATCAAAGTTAATTGATCTCAAGTGTCCTATATGTGTAATTAACTGTTCTTTTCTTTGAGGTATGTGATATAGTTTTTTACCAATATAAAACAAGTTTTTGAAGGCTATAGGTGGATTATGTTGGAAAGTACCCTCAAGCCAAGTGAAGTGTAACTTCAATCAATGATTCTTTTCTTAAAATGGGGGTTTTAAAGCATCATTTTACTTTTCAATCCTTGTCCTCTTGTGCGTAACAAAATTCTTTTTGTACTTTGTCTCAATTTCAAGTTTTGAGCACACTCGCTTGCAATTTTCCATTATAATTAAATTTTTGTTGTTGTGAAAACAAGTTTTTTTGTACTGTGTATATTTCCTTCTGTTCTGGTTTCAGATTGAAAATTGAAATAGCCTTAGTGTTTAAGAAACTGATTGAAAATTTTATTATTGTAATCATCTTTGAATGTCTTATTATTGGAAATATTAGATATGAATGAATATGAATTTGTGTAAAAAAAAATTGAATTCGTTCGAGTCATTTCAATTTTTTCAACCTGACACACAATTTGCTTATGTGTTTCTTTTTCTTAGATTTGCTTGTGTACTTTGGGAGCATAGAACATGGCTTGATTTAGTGTATAAGCTTATTTAATGGATTATATAAATATTAGTACAAATGCTGTTAAAATGTATGTCTTTCTTTTGCATTGTTAGGTGTTGAACACAGTCTAATTTATAAGAGTTCAATTACTATAAAGGGGATCTACTATGCAAATTATATTTAAAATTGATTCTCTGACTGGAGCAATTTTTTGTGCTCCTGTAGTAATTTGTTATGTACAAGAAACATTCAAATTCCAAATTTTTTTGTAATAGTACATCAATTTGATATCTTTTAAATTATTAGGGGTGAGGTTCTTATGGAGGGAGGAATTACTAATAGTTTTCATCAAATATGTACAAACATAAGATACTTAAGATTACTTTGATTTGTAAAAGTAGTTTTTCAAATTGAACGCTTGTTTAAATGCTCAAATTCAAAGGTGGGTCAAGTTAATCTGAAATTAAACTTCACTAACATTTAATCCGTTTCTCTACAAGTTATCTTCGTTACTCATTAATGGCTTTCTTTGTTGGAAATTTAACGGAAAATGAAATTTAACGGAAAATGAAGTTATCTGTTAAAAGTTAATTCAGTATTTTAAATGTTAAGTCAGTCAAATAATCGAAGATTCTATAATGAGTCAAACACAATAGTTCACTATAATAAAAGTATAGTGTAGGTAGACTAGGATGAGTAGAGAAGGTAAATGCAATATAAGTTATATTTATTGTTATTCGTGTTTATTGTATTTGAAGTATCAAGAGATTATATTTCTCGTGCAAGATCACTTTACTTAAGATGCATTTTTTCTTCACAAGCATTAACATCTGAAGAGTTTGATCTGAGAGGGATAACTTTTATCCTGTGTATTATAATTTCTATGGAATGCCGTCAAACAGTACTTTCACGTAATATGTTGTTAAGTTATGTTAAGCTGTAAATAACACTGAACACAAGTACATAAAGATTTTCAACCAACCAGTAGTTATTCTTTTTTCTGTTCTGTTTCATTCACTGTAAGTTTTGAATTCAGGGTCAGTCCACGAGTCGGGGGGTGGGAACCATAATGGGACCACCAAACAGTAGTAAATGAGTATCTTTTTACTTTTGTACAGTATCCCTGAATCCTAGTGTGAACTTAATTACATGGCTATGGTGTGTAACCATCAACTTTGTGCCAATATCTCAGACTGTACTGAGATATTGAGCCCTAGATATTCATGGAGGCAAAAGCATATGATGTCAAAGCATTTACAAACATTTCATGGAAAAGGATAGGCAATCCTGAGGCCTTGAGCAATAACAGATCGTCTGTTGTGACGATGCGAGAAAAGACAAATTTCTGACCAGGTGCTCTGTGCCACGGATTTCTTAAAAAAATTAATGGGCGTAAGTTAATGGATGATTAATGTAATTGAAGTTAATGACAGCATTAAGGTTTAAGAAATTAACTTAAAAGTTAAAAAGGTAAACAAAATGGTAACTTCTTTAATTAATGATTAACAGATGAATGCTTTTCTGCCCAGATATGCTCAAATGTGTTACCAAATTGCTTTGAAAAAATGCTTTCCAATTCGAAAAATCATTTTTTAGCAATTATTTTTAAATTTAATGCCTGATCATGGGCAAGTGTGCCTAAAATTTAAAAAATGAGACAAAATGCATTGTAACACCTTTTTTGTTCATCGTAGACTTTAGGGGGAAAAGGGCATTGTCAAAGGAGCTCTCCTTCATGAGGCTTTGGGACATTTTAATACCATCGTATCTGGAATCTCTAGCATTTATATGAAAGAGAATTTTAAAATTGTAGTGAAAATATTATGGGATTGAGGAAAATTTAATTTCTGATCCGATTTTGTTCTGATAGTACAAAGAGTTTCAATGTGGGAAACAATTCAGAATGGTAACTTTTTTCACCTGATCAAAGTTTTCTTATTATTTCAACTTTTTGAAAGAGCTGGCCTGTAACTGAAATAATGTAGATGGTGTTCACTTTATCTGCTTTTATATTTCTGTCGATTTAATGTTACACCATTTTTAGGAAGATTTATACTTGAGGTATTATATGCATGTTGACTGAAGTCAAGTTGTCAACTATCCACAAAACATCTAGACTTCCAAAGGAGTCCTAATTAATTAATAATTACTGTTCGACTTGGACAGTTTATTGCAATTTTAAAACTTGATAATAAGTGAAGACTTAATATTTGTCCCTTTTTGATGAGGATCACATTAAATTCTGCCGTGTGATAGGCCCTCGTTTCCAGTTAAAAAGTATTTTCTGCAGTTTTTGTTTATTTATTCTTTTAAATGATGTGCAAGTTATGAAAATCTTTGTTATTGTGTTCCTATTTTTATTTGTTACATTTCAGTTGTTTTTTGTGTTATGTGAAGCCAATAATTCTGTCAGGATATAAGAAAACATAATTTAGTCACATAATTCAAAATTTTGCACTATATGGGTATGAAAGTTCATTGTCACTGGATAGAAAATGGTTCAAAATATCATTTGGAACATTTTTTGGGGGGTACTTAAGCCTAGTTGTTTTGATGGATATAATATCTTAACTTGGTAATTGTGGAGCTTTAGCAACAGTATCAAAGAATGATAAATTGAAAGGTATTTCTATGTTGCTCATTGTTTTATTGGTATAAAGATTTTTCGGCTGCATAGCAGCCATTGTCAGTAACATACACTGAAAAATATAAATGTACATAAAATGACAATAATGAAAATAGAAACATAATATGAAAGTATACAATAATTGGATGAAACAGTATCGAAAGAAGTGTATTTTTGGTTGTTGTTGAAATAAAGAAAGGAAAGAACAATGAAAAATGAATAAAAGAAAACAAATA
>NNCF01127746.1:390305-417311 GCA_002313205.1 Laupala kohalensis | reverse complement strand
AATGTTTAAATGTTTTAATGAATTCGCGATTTTAAGTGAGAGTGGGCCTATGAAAGGGATTGCATGTCTGGTTTGAATATTATTGTTTGGAGTAAGTGATGTGAGGTTCTTCGTGTGATATAATCTATCTTTCTTAGTGATTATATTATCAATGAGAGAGAGATTTGATGCTAGAAGTTTTATAGTCTCTATTTCTTTTTTGATTTTTTCTGGTGAGACTGGAGTGGTGAAGAGGCGATGAACCATGGAGTGGAAGGCAGCATGTTTTTGTGAAGGAGGGTGTAGTGAGGAATTATGAATGGTAGTATCTGAAAATGTATCTTTCCTGAATATGTCAAACTGGTGGCGGTTGTTTACTAAAGAAATAGAAAGATCTAGGAAATTGAGTGTTCTATTGTCATTTTCAATTTCTGTGGTGAAGGTTATGATAGGGTGAAGTGAATGGAGAAATTGAGTAAAAATATCAAGTTGTCTGTGCATTCTTGTCCAAAGAGTGGTTACGTCATCTACGTAGCGGCACCAATAGATAATGTTGGGTAGAAGAAAATGTCCAGAGTCAAAAATTTGTTTTCCANGGGGGGGGGGGGGGGGGGAACCCATGGGTAAACCTGAGTTCTGTTGATAGAATTTATTGTCAAATTTAGATCTGAATTATATATCTAGCCGAAAAAACTTTATACCAATAAAACAATGAGCAACAGAAACTCCTTTCAATTTATCATAATATCTTAAGTATTCTTGATCTATAAGTCAGCAATTGAGGTATGAAAATGGAAAACATTTGAAGTGCCAAAAACATGTTTTTACAGGAGACAAAAAGCTGATTAAATGCCATAATTGATTATGGAAAATTGTGGAAAAATAATCATTGATTACTTGTTTCATGTTGTAACTAATGGTGCTTTAAAATATTATCCAAAATAATGCTCAATTTCCTCCAAATACAATGGCTTCAACAAAACATCGTATAAGTGACAAATAATGAAATAGGGAGAATCTTTTAAGATCGACATGTGCCTTCCAAAACTCTTCAAGTAGCATGGATAGTCACAAAAATNTAGTGCTCTTTTTTTTTTTTTTGCCTGGTGTTATGACAAATTATTGGATAAGAAGTAAAATAATCTATATTATAATTTTCCTGACTTATATTGCATAATACACAATACGCTATAAACCTATGAGTATTAGGAGTACGCAATATGCTATAAAATAAAAATATCTTGAGGAATATCATCCTTTAAAATATTTTTGTGTTCAACGTAATCATATTTGCTTTAAAAATATTTTTATTATCTTCCAATGGTTGTGACTATAAAAAAAGTGTGAAAACTTAATGAAAAGAATTGTAATTCAAAGTATATCAAACGATGTAGACAACACTCTCCCCAAACGACAACAAACTCCACTGTTTAATGGCACTTACAGCATAAAGCTCAATACTTGAAACAGTATGTATGTTAGCCTTGCTATATGATGAAGACGTGAACACTAACGTTTGACTGACGTAGCAATTGAACTTTCAACAAGAGACACTTAACAGATTACCACAGCAATGGCATTGCCAGGAAGAAGGCATTTTTTTCTCTTTGTGGCTATTTTTCCTTGCCCATTTACATGCCTCAATTTTGTATGTAAAACTTATTTCTAATTATCTATCACCTTGCACAATGGTATAGCTTATTGAAATATTGCACATCAATCTGTGATATAAAATCATTCAAAAATGAGCTTTTCCTGTGGTGTAATGATAGTAATTTCCATTATTTGTGAGTGAGTGTGTTTTTTTTCCAGTAGTAGATGAAGATGAGCGAGTAGATGACTGCGATGGCACATTTTTTTCTGGAGATGAAACTGATTTTGAAGAAGCGGTTATCAAAGAACCTCATAAAGATGATTATATATTGGTGAAGCAAGATACATTTACTCTTGATGAAAATGCGAGGAGGTAATTTTTTTCTTTCACTTGGAGTGAATTGTGGTGTATTTCAGTTAGTCAAATACCACATGAAAATGATATTGGTCTATTGTTTCAGAACGCAGAATAATTATGTCGAGTATTGTAAACCGGGTATTATTCCCGCTGATCGATTGCTAGTGGAAAATGTGAAAAAACGTCAAGCTCTGCCTGAAATGTGGGATGTTTATGAAGTGGAAACCCAAGAGAATATGACAAGAGTAGCAATGCGTCGATATATTATTAGTAAAGGAGCATTTCCTTGTTCTCTTTGTAATAAATGTATTTCTATGAAGTCAGATGTTCAAGAAGAGGAGAATTGGGATGAGTCTTCTGAATATCAGGGGCACACTGAAGGTGTCATAGAAGAAATATTTGAAGAAGGTAATGTTGAGCAAAAGGGTCATGAAAATGGTAAAGTGTGTTCAGTCATTCCATCTTGTGATATCTGTAAAAAGACATTTAATCGAACTCAGTCCCTGAAACGTCACTATCGTACTCATTTTGGGTACGATCGTTTACCTTGTGAAATTTGTGGCAAGGGTTTCAGTCGCAAGGAACATTTGTCTCGACATATGATATTACATTCAAGGGGACGTCCATTCGAATGTGTTAAATGTAAAAAGGGCTTTACTAGGAAAGAACATTTGACACGCCACACCTTATTGTACAAAGGACGTGATTGTTCAGATTTCTCGGTAAAAATGGCAAAGTATAGTAATGATTTAGGAAGCGCTACCCAAAAGAAGCGTAAAAGACCCTACGTTTGCCGCCCTAAACCATATTCCTGTGATTCTTGTGACGCAGGTTTTGGTCAAAAGGAACACTTGATAAAACATCTGCGACGAATGCATAATCGCAGTTTTAGTGGTTCTTCTACTTTACATGTTTCAAGTGTTACAACTGAGGAGGACATCAGTGAATCAAATGATGAGGTAAAGGAATCAGATGTTCAATCTGTATCTTCAACCCCTCTTGCACCCAACTCTAGGTCATTCCTTATGCCGGGGCTAACACCTAAATCTGCCCCAACATCTTCTCCAACTCCAGCTTCTTCCCCAATTCCAGCATCATCTCCTCGAACATCTGCTTTACCTTCTGAGACACTGTCGACTCGTTCTGAAAAAAATTTATTCCTTTGTGAATTATGTCCCAGGAGTTTCTCTCGCTCTGAGCAACTCGGTCGTCACCTTAAAATTCATAGACGAGATTCTATGTTTGTGAATGAAAGCAGAATCCCTGAATGTGAAACAATTTTGTCCTAAAAATGTAAAGGAGTAGTATCAGTTAATGTATGTCTGTTCACAATATTGATTTTAGATACCAGTTATGCTGGGTAGAAAAACTCAAGGAAGGTCTTGTATATTATATGATGATTCCAAATATTTAAAATCATGTTGTTTAACCCCAACGGCACAACTGAGGATATGATACCAAATTGTTGAGTTATTAATAACACTTAGCTTTTGTGCTGTGACTGCAGCAAGCAAATTAAATTTTTTTTTGTTTCTGTAGTTCGTGATGTTTTAACTAATTTTATTTTCAAATAATTATTGTGTACCTTAATGAACAAATACAACTTGTTTAGTTCCTTAAAAGGCAGAAATCTGTTATAAAGTTGTTGGGTGTCGTAACTTGTTAAAATAATTGTGGGGCGAGAGTAGCCCGAATGGATGTTAATTTGTGTCATTTTAGCGGTTTTGTTAAAATACAGATGTATATACATTAAGAGTATTTTCCCATGGTACTCA
Source organism: Laupala kohalensis (assembly GCA_002313205.1). Classification (NCBI taxonomy): domain Eukaryota; kingdom Metazoa; phylum Arthropoda; class Insecta; order Orthoptera; family Trigonidiidae; genus Laupala; species Laupala kohalensis. Next base: position 413,606 of record NNCF01127746.1, on the reverse strand, counting down.
CTTTAGTTTCAAACTATACATCGTAGTTTCATTTCAATGTACAGAAAAATGTTTATCTTATGTTCATTTTAGAATGAAACCAGTTATATATTGTTATAAGAATAAAATAAACATGTTCTTAGTGTACAAATTAACAATTTTATTTTGAAAAAAATAGGCAAATTTTTAATGAAAACTCAAATGAAGTAAATTGCATAATTTATCCAATTTTTTTTGTTGATTCCTTTTTTTCATTTTTATTGTATAGATAGGTAAATGATTAATCGTATTTCTTATTATTTTATATTTATGTTGGTACAAATATATCAGTTATTGTTCCTGAATAATACAATTTAAAAGACTTCTGCTGAATTAGATCAAATCTCATGTGTATTCATAGGTTTCTTCTTATTGTCTTATGTATTCATAAGACATGTGAATTGTTACTACACAAATTGTTGCAATGGCATTGCACTGACTTCAGGTCCTGAGACAGAAATCTAAACTGGGAGTCTCTTGGTGAACACACATACTATCATCTCCTTAAGTTAAGGACTTCTTGCATTTAGAAACTTTTTGCAATGTACTGTATTACAAATATGGGAATGCTTTTTTTATTATAATATTTTCTACAAAACTTATTTAAAGTACAGAATCTGTGCAAGTATGTTAATAAGTATATTAATTTAAAAAAAAACAGGCAAACTTATTTCATTTCTCAACTCAAATGCTTGTAATTCAACAGCAGTGTAGAATCAATAGCTCATTATAAATAATTTCCAAATATGATTTCATACAGCAAAATTTGAGTAATTGCTTAAAGAGTTCCCACATTAATTTATGGACTAAAAATATTAATTATATTACTGTAATAATATCTATTTTGGTTGCCCTCTTTGTCGAGGGGGGGTGTGCTGGACACCATCCGAACTGTTGAATCCAAGCTGTGCTAATGCACTGGTGACATTCTTTTTCTTCTGTATTATAAATCATGTTACACTTCACAAATCTACCAATTTTGTTTCCTAGCTTTTCAGAATAATATGATGGTGTAATGTTTGCTGAGAACTTCATCAAAATTTTGATAACTTGGTCAGTAAAATATTACGAAGTGTATTTTCTTGCTTAATATTTGTAGATACACAAGGAGCTGGTTTGTCTTAATCTGTTGTTGACAAAACATTCAGTTGTTCAGGATTGTTTGGAACGGGCCAGGTGTCACTGATGTGGTCCAATTAGAATTCTCAGAAGTCCTATTACAAATTATATGATTCTCCATTAATGTGATGTTATTTTGTGAGCACTTTTTGTTCTAATCTTGTGTTGACAAAAAACGCAAGATTTGAGTCCCACTTGTTTTCAATTTGACAACTCCTCTTATTAAGGTAGCATTGTTCTTTATAGTATGTTGTGTTGAGCTGTCATCTCTGTGACAGGATGTTGTGGAAGTGTCATTCCTTGGTGGCGAGCGACCAGGAAAAGACGGAATTTTTGGAATGAGCATGAAGCCTTTTCTATTCCTTTTTCTTGATGAGTCTGTCGTTTCCATAAGTCAAGGACTAAATTCTTCAGTTTATCATTCTTTTTCTAAGCTAAGTACTTTCTGAGTTTGGGCTTCAGTCATATGATCATTAACAATTTTGCTTCCTTTTCCCAAGGCACATACATGGTCCCAAGGCACATACGTGGTCCCAAGACATAAAAGTTGTTTCAGTTTGTGTACTCAGATTGTACTGTGTTGTTTGATGCTTCCGCACATTTAATGTACCATGTAATGATGATAATATAATATTATTGTTACCATCATTACGAACGGTAGAAATTATTTTTCATAGTAACATCAGGGTTTTAGTTCCAAAATTAGGAGTATTCAGTCTCCTTGTCCTATCCTACCTCTTATATCCTCATTTTAGCCGATATGTTCCACTGACCATAAAAGTCATGAGTGCATCATCGTAACTTGGATGACCCTCTTGACTCTCTGAAAGAATGTTATACGTGTATTATTGTACTCTGCCTAGAGAAAGAATAATAATGAGATGGGGCGAAAGTGTGGTATTGTCATATGTCTGCTGCGCAGGGCTAAGCTTGCGTAGATCCACCCATTCCGCTGACAACCACAGATTCGTTCTCAAACTACTTCAATGTCATTTCAATGTTGGCAACGCTAAAGGCTACTTTAATTAATCTTTAATCAGATTAATACCAAGATTTGTTTCGTTAATATTTCTGATAAGTGTGCTAATTGTTTGATAACAACACTTTACTATTGAAGAATGATTTATAAATTATTCATAATTTCCTTTTATGAAAATACTTTATTTTTATAAGATTTTGTCTGCTGGAATGTTTGTTTCTCATTTGTTATAGAAATTTTTGCGTGCAAATTGATGTTGTGCGATAATAGTTGGGGAAAATTAATCCATTGGTCAGGGAAAGTCAGGGAATTTTGAGATCAAGAATCACTAGCCACCCTGCATTCAAATTTGTTTTATTTGTCTTCCTTGGGCAAGGAAAAGAGTTGTTGCCAAGTAAAGTAAGATTTATAGTAAATATAAAAATAATTTGTACTTGGTAATGGATTTTCTGATTGTTCCAATCATCTGAGATTGGTGACAACTGCTCAACACCGAATGAAAGGAATATTTTGTCAACAGATTAGGACAGGTCAGCTTCCTGAGTGTTTGTGCTTTTAACTTCGGAGAGAACTATTTGTGGCAAAATCCCCCTCGATTTTTCATGTTCTGTTTTAGGAATGATTGTTGTGTGTGTTTAGGTGCTAGAGGTTTCAAGTTTTACAAAATGGACATTTTGCAAAACATGGTCGTTTTACATTTGCACATTTAATGCTTGGTCAGTCTCCTATTAAGAAATGCTCATGCCATTAATTTTTATGCTTAATATGCACCAACAAGTACATAAGTTTTGCCTATGTTAGGTGGGTGAAATGAAAAACTGTATGAATCATTAGGTGTGATTGCTTTTTGTTTTCTGTTAAGTGCAAGTGGTCTGTATGTTTTATTGTAATTAGTACTAAAGTATAATTTGGATGAGTAGTAGCAAGATCTTTTAATCATAGTGACATCTTATGTGTAATTTATAATATAAATTAAGTTTGGAACAAAAACTATCGTGCCTTGGAAAAACTTCTGATTGCTCACATAATTTTAAGGAAAGCAAAATGATTTTTTCACCAGTTTGAAATTTATTTACCAGTATAAACCTTCATTGTAGAATCATTGTAGTGTATGATATTAGAAGTATTGTATTCTGATGTACAAGTTATTTTTCTTTCATCGTTGTAAAGAAGTACCTGTTTTGTTTAGTTTGTTACATTTGTAATCTTTATGTTAATAGGTCTTCTAAAGTATTTTTCTTTCATTCTTCAATAACATTTTTAGTATAATTATTTACACAAAATATACCCACAGTTATTCATTTGTGTTTTAAGCATTGCTTTTATTTACGTAAGAGCATAACATTGTAATAGTTAATATTCTTGTATTTGAATGTACATTGTAAGAAAGTTGTGTGTGGAGCATCATCACATGAAATATTGCCAGTATTTTAAAATATCTGTTATTTTTACTTATTATTCTTCAATATTTCAATTTTTCATAAATAAAAAAATATTAAAAATGGACAATTGCAATTTTATTTTCTATTAATATTAATTTAATGTTGCCTGCTAATTTACAATAATTTTTTGCTCTGCTCATCTTAGTGAAATATAGTACTTGAATTTTTACTTTGTTTAGGCCAGGACAAATCCCAGCTTTGGCAGATCGCTTGGTGGCCCTCATTGTTGACATATCAATTGAAATTAACAATTAATGTGCGAACTTGAACATCTGTGAATAACAAAAAATAAAAATGAAATTAAAAGAAGAAATAAAAAAGTTGAATGCATGCCATTTAAATTTACCAGGTGTTAATCGTACTACTGGCAAACAAATTCACCTATGAATGTGTCCTACATTATATCTAACTGATAATAAAGTTTGTGTTGCGTTATAACTGCCACTCCAACTTCTTTGAAATCACCTCCTGCAGTAACGCCAGTCGAGAAATGTCTGTGGAGGTCCAGAATCTCTCTAAACTTTTCTTAACTTTTTAGGGATGGGCTATTATTGAAAATATGTTGATTAATTGCATTGAGCACCTGTTGTCCATCAATTAGTTGTTATTTATATGTACTCGAAAAGTTTAATTTTTGTTGTTTCATTGGATGTTGCAAAGGTCATCATCACTATTACAGGAGTGATTTTCAAACCTATTTCTGCTTCAAGTTGATACTTATGAACAAGCGCGAAAGCTGTTTCCAGCCACATAAAGTATTTAAATGATTCTTTAAGATAAGATTTAAAAGGGAGGGAAACTATAGTAATTGTAACGCCTACAAAGTTTTAAAAATGTATTGTGTTTTAATCTAAGGGTATTTACTAAGCTTTGAATAATATGGGCAATATCATCTGCTGTACTAATTTTGGTCTAAAGATGTGCCTCATTTATGATAATTTGAAAAATTGTTTAAAAAAATGGAAACTCCAATTATATGATAATGATTGTTAACAAAATGATAGAAAATAATAGAGGCATGAAGAAAAATATTATTGGACAATATATACAATAATGTAAAAAAAATAATTCTCTGGTGTATGATAGCTGGTAGAGTTTGATGTTACAAACGTATATTATTATAGTGTAAAGAAACAAAAATGATGACAAATATTGAAACTTTTCCTTATCGCTCGAAAAAACTGAATTTGGTTGGGAAAAAAGAATGTGGGACATTTCTGTGTTTTACATGAAGATTTACAGGGAACTGAATTTAGAGAATATGAAGATAGTCGGTGCAGAAAATTAAAAGAATGTTAGAAGTAATGTTTACATATACAAAATTGACAACTTTGTAAGGCCTAGTTGCAACTGCTTCTGGGTCATTATTCTGATGGTGAGATGGGTACTTAGTGATCTATTATACAATTACACATGTTGATTTCCTAATGAAAGCAGTTGCTCAAGAAATGTTGAAATGAGATGTGAAATTTACTGTTTACAATCGCTTTATTGTTCATCTGAAAGGTGACCTGTCGTTAACCAATTGCCACAAACGAGGAATCATTTCAAAGATTATTTTCTGGAATATGGAATATGCCAAGACCATTAGGAATGGAGAAATAGAGAATCTGAATATTACATACATAATTGTCATTGTTAATATCCACACCATACAATTCACTATTAGTCTGACGAAAAATGTCCAGAGTTGAGGTAAATTTTTAAAGTTTACTGCAATAAAGAAATCTTTTCACCAAAAATGGCGTAGTACGCATTTTATAGGTAAAAACAAAAATAAGTTTTTCCTTGCTTTTTCATATTTCCCAAACTTTGTTCAAGTAGAAAAGTTCAAATTAATAATCAGCACCCTGAAAAAACTTAGAAGCAAAAAATCAGACCTCCAGGACTCCAAATAGCTAGAGTACAAATTCAACGTGCTTTGATGTGCAAATTATTTGCCTGACGGGAAAGAACAAAGAAGAAAGTTGTCAAATTTTTTCGTTTTCCTTTTAATAATGAAACATTTTCTTAGAAAAATGCATTGTTATCACGTTCAAAATAAACCCAGAAAATTACTGTTTTTGGAAAGTTATTGAAACATTTTTATGTTTCCCAAACATTATATGAACGAATATAAAATTTCTTTTATCGTACCACCTATTAACAAAGTTCTTGTTCACTAGAATAGTGCAAAAGACAAAAATGTGATCATGATAAATAATACTATATTACGACTGACGATTTTTCATCGTATCGAAATCGTCCATAAAAAGGTTTAAGGTAAAAAGGTTTTTTGGACAATTTTGATATGACGAGTGGTCGTCAGTCTGAATTTATTTATTTATCACAATGGGCAAAATACAACATGGCACATGTACGGAAAAGGAAGTTTATTTCAACGCTGAAAAATTAAAAATTATCACAGAAATGGCTGGGAATGATTCCCGAGAAAAGACGGAATTGAGTATAAATCAGCAGATTTCGTATGTGAGAAGTACTTTGCACCTAACTTTATTATTAAGGAACGGAGTGCTTTTGATGAGAAGGGATTCGGATTATGAAAGAGCCAATAAAACACAACTGAAGACTGACGCTTTTCTTTTTGTATTTATAAATTGTCCTAGTTACCAGGCAAAAAAGATATATCTTCCAAGAAAGCCCGAAGACCTTAGAGAAAGNTGGGAACAGATGATCATACTTGAAATCTTGGCATATGACCAACCTCAAGCCTTGAATCCAACCTCGTCTGAAATGGAGCAGAAAATATTTTCTTTACTCCCCTGGATTTCTCCTTGAGATGTGTGGCATGGTGGAGATTCCTTTCTTGAGTATTAAAAATTGCACATTTCACCAGACAAACCACCCCATTCAACTCCTGTAGATTAGCTGCTTGAGCGTTGCGTAATTTTTGAGCCCGGCATTCGTCAAGAACTTGTTGATCTCCAACAATTACCGATTAAGTCTTTTTTCTCCCACGCAACTTGATCTAGGTTGTTTGCACAAGAGGGTTCATCCGTGGGAAACATCACACTCTTTCAAACTGTGTGATACGGCGTCCCATCCTCTCGAAGAAAAACTCTTCCCTAAACTGTGTGATTTTACCGGCTAACCCTCCAGTACAAACGCTTGAATTGTTGCAAACCAAATACACTTTTCCGCTCACGGGGTGAACAGAAAGGAAAATACAGTAGCTTGCTGTCAATCGCTTATCTACACAGAGCAGGTAGGGAAGGGTGAGAGATGGCGAGCTTTGGTAAGGATGTGGGTCGGTTAGTTGGGTTTACCGACATCTTGGCCCAATTGATCTTACCACGTGTTGCAGTAGTAGCAAGTGTGTGCGTTCCCCGTGTGTTATAGCAGCACGCTCAATCACCTGGCGGAGATTGACGGTACTACAATGCTATGCGTGTTTCCTAACCCTTTTCCTATTGTACCCACTACACGTGCTAATCCATTCACACATGCCTACATTATTATGTGTCAAGTGAATATTGCATATTGTGCGGCTAAAACAAAGCCGTGGGGGCATCAAAACTGTGTAAATTAAAACCTTTACGCATTAAACAATGTAGTCTATATTTACCAATTCCGATTAGTATTTTTTATTAACAGTCTCATTCGTTGCATGTTACCAAAATTCGCACATTAATAAATTTCTCATTTTCGGGGGAAAATCACTTTTATCGCAACTTGCGATTTCCAGTCCGTATTTATATTACATACAGTGTTGCTCTTGCGACGTACCTTCCTCGCATATTTTACATTTCTCCCAAACCTAAGTGGAGGACTTCATAATAGTACGATACTAGAATTACATGAATCGAATTTATTATTTTTGTTGTTTAACGAGATGTATTCCCTCCTATCTGTGCTATTTTAATTATGATCTTCATGTTCCATGCAATTCATGAAGTGATGGTATTATAATTTGTCAGCCACACTAAAGTGAATTTACTGCGCTGTACCTTTACTCTCACAGAGGTCTATGAAGCTGCAACAACCTCTGGAACACAATCAAATGATACTGAAGTCATTAGGGGAGACAGAGGTAAAGTTGCCACTCTAAGGAAAAACACTACACACAAACTTATTAAAAGAAATTAAATTACCAAAAGTGTTTAATATGTATAAAATGTGGTGTACAATCAATGGCCAATAATATCTTAGAAGATAGTTTTGGTTTTTTTCCAACTCTTCCAGTGGCCACTTTGCCCCATAACGTGGGGTAAATTGTCCAGGATATCTTGAAATGATAAATTCGTATACATATCTAACTCAGACTATATTTTTGGTATTAATCATTATAAATCAATATTAATGCTGCGCATACAATGTGTGAATATGAAGGATGTGCTGCGTATAGAATATATGAATATGAAGCTATGTTCTTTTTTTACAAAAAGTAACTGTCTTGGCAAAAAGAAAATAAATTAAATGTGGCTACAAATAATACATTCGATTTTGTAAATACAAAGAATTCGATAAAAGTTCTAGACCTAGTTCATACATCTATATAATGTATAAATAAGCAAATAATTCAACTTAAGAAGCCATCGGAGGCCCTGGCCACTTCGCCCCATTGGATGCCATTTCACAAAATCACAACTCCCTTCGACGTCGAACATTCTATTTCACCATATGCTGTATCATTTTCAAAGTAATTAGGCTGAGTTTTCAGCGATGTCACAATACAAATTGGATCAGTAATGAAAAACCAAGTAACGAGAAAATAACTGAATTCTTCCTTACATCAGTACTAGAGTAATTAGAAAAAATGTGAAAACTTGAGAAATCTTATTAACTAATCGCACTCACATTGACAGAACACTAATGGCTTCTCTAGTAGTTCACACCTTCGTCGCGAAATTGGAGTAGTTTCCAGTGAGTACAAGCCATTGGCCACTTTACCCCAGTCTCCCCTTTGCAGAACTACTTAATTACTCATTAACTACTTAGCCCATATTATTTATAACAATGTCCCGTTTTCTTAAAGAAAAGAGACCTCTCACAGCCAACCAGAAGGCATGAAAGGTACGGCTGAATAATCTTACCAGACTGTGGCTAGCTTATGGTCTTATCCCGTCTCTGAGTGCAAGGACGAAGGATAAAGAAGAAGAATTCGTGTCATAACATAATTATCAAGTTTGAAGTTAACTTTTACGAGGAATTCATTTCAAAAATGACATCGGCATTTCCACAACCCACTTTTCAATTTCTTTTCTCGTCAGAAATTGAGACCGCAAGAGGGCTGTAAGCTCGCGGAGCAGAGGCGCGGCGTAGCGGCGGGCAGCGCAAGCGCGAGGACGGGTAGTGGGCGGTCGCCTGGCTCAGTGTTGCGGATGTCGCCGCTAAGCTCGCCGCGAGGCTGTCTGTGCTCCTGCGTCGCCAGGTACTACGCGCCAGCATGCGTCGCACGCGCCACAGACTTGTTTTTCTCTCTCTGAAGGACTGTGAAATGGGATAGAATTATTTGGAGAGAGCACGGATAGGTCTCCAATTGTATTAACGAACTTTTATTGTATTTTCAATACTCACATTAATGAGGCTGTTCGATTTATTGTTTTGCCGGAGAAATTTTTTGACTGTACGACGTGATAAAATGGAATATTAATGAAACACTGGAATAACATTAACTTTAGTTACCTGATTCGGAAACATTCTCCGCCAATTATTTCATTATTGACTTTGTTTGAGAATTCCATTCAGACGAACAAATAAATAGTCTTAAATATTCCGTGGAAGGGAAAGCATAGATACATGCAAAAATAATTTCCAATGCAGAAGGAAAACACGTTTTCTTGCGTGTGGGGTGCGCGTTTGGGGAAATATTCCGATGTATGCACGTAAAGATGTACCCTGTCTCCCACGCAGTCCGTTCTATTACTACATGTGTCATTCGCATTCGTCCGAGTGGAACCCGATTTTTAAGAATGAGGCGAAGTGCACATCGATGAAACCTCACATCTTATATAATTTTCTGTTTGATAACCAGTAAAAGTTGAATAATGACAAGTTCTCGCGGACCGTCGTCGCCGATTCCTTCTGATCGCCGTCGCTTCGTGAAGCTCGTTTCATTGAGCCGAAAAGTTTTCTGTTACAAAATAACTGCGAGATTCTCATTTTCGTATTGAAAGAACTACATTTTCGGTAGATTTCTATCAAGACAAATACTGGGGCATGTTTATTTGTATCATGGTTAATTTCTTACCGGAAATACGAGTTTTAGTCACCCACAGCAAAATAATATAATACATCTTTTATACAAGTAACCTACGGTCAATGAAACAATAATGCCATTGGATTACAAAGAAATTACGCCAATCGGAGATAAAATTAGGAATAACAGGAAATTTTTTTTTGGTAGTATACTGACTATACTGTAATATATTATTTCGGTAGCTCACTTCATTGGAAATAACAATGCTTCCAGTCCATATGACCTTAAGAAATTGAGATCAACATGCTGTCATTATGGATGTCACATCCAAACATGTTTTCTTCTTTACCGCTTCTTAATAGTTTTTACATTTGAATTTCTATACACGTGTTTGGTTTTTAAGAGAGGTTTAATTTTTTTTGGGGGGAGGGGGAGGGTTCTTCACCTATTTTGCTGTTTTCCGGCGAATGCGATCGAAATGATGCACCCTCGTTATGAGTTGGTGTATCAATCTGCTCGTTTATTTTGCAAAATGGGATCGAGCATCATCGGATTGACAGATAGATGTACAGGGGAAATAGTGGTTTGTGATGAACATAGTCATTTTATCATGGCTTGCTGATCTTTTCGTGAAGGTAGAACACAAAAATTCAATTCAACGTTTGTCAACGCAACTCAAAGTTAAATGAGAATTCGTAGAACAAAATTTTAACATTTGAGTACATAACAACTTAAGTTCTAAGTTTTTTATTGATCGCAAAGTCAATTATTGTATGAACTAAGTTATGAACTACATAATATTCTCGGAGGTGGACTGTCGTACAAAGTTAGAAAGCTTTTAGTCAAGAGAGTTAATTTTTATTTATTTCTAGGAAGAAGACTGATTTTGTATGGGTTTACATTTAATGTTGCAAATTAAAATTATCCAACGCTTATAATCCCAGTATTAAATGAGAATCCGCATATTTCTGAACGAACGCTGGTATTTCCTTACAATCTACCCGACAGTTCTCGTTTGATAATCTCGTACATTTTACTTGCGACGACTTAAACCATGGGCGTCCGCAGGGGGAATTGGAAAAGGTGGATCAAAATGAAACTTACGCCGAATTTATGTAACAAAAAAGGTTTATCGAAAGTAAATATTATTTAAATTAAATTAGTAAATGAAATTGTACTTAAATTTGTACTATTTGTCTTATTAATTTTAAATCAACAAGCTTCTCTAAGATATGATTGTTGTTCTGGAATGATTTGAAATATGAAATCTAACATTTCCGTGCTAACGAAAGATGAGTGTCTAGTGTTAAAAAAAACAATAAACATTAATACCGTTGGTAAACGCTAACGTACTCTAGAATACACTCGTGTATCACTTCGTTCTCGAAAATTTCCCTCAATGTAACGCTCCCCCCTCCTGGGCGCCCTTTCGTTTTTGCTCTACCTATAACAAAGATCTAAGCAGTCGTGATAAAGGTTTGTGAAACCAACTGGTCAATGCAAAATAAAATAACCGAAATTTGATAGCTTCTAGCATACGGTGGACCTTCTCGGTCACTCTTTAATCAAGCGCAATCTCCGGTATATACAATTTTTACGACGACAGTAAACTCCATAATTAAAACCAAGATTTATGGAGGTTTGATTTAAAAAAACGAAATATTTGTAGCAAGCTGTGCAGGATCTCATCATCTAAGGGTGAATACCTTCACCACTCTCTCCGAATAGTCTTTGATATACAGGTTGCATTGATAAACGGATCGTGAAAAGTACCCATAAAATTTCAATTTTATTTCCCATAACCGACAATGGAATAATCCTACTTCCAGATAAATATCTTTATTAAACGATTCGTTATTTCAGTTACGTCCTACTTACATGATCATTTTGCCTATTTTTAAATCTAAACCGATTCTTGTAATTTCCCATTAACGAATTCTAGTGTTATTAAGATTATGGTATTAATTTTAAGTCTCCAGTAAATATAAAAGTATCTAAATTTGCCTCACTCGGGCTCGTGTGGTGTGTACTCGAATTATTTTCTTTTTGTTTCATTCTGAAAACTTTTGCTTCACACGACTTCATCGAAGGATTTAGAATACTGTGTGTTAAAAAATGAATGCCGATATTTTGATAAGGCGCTACTTAAAATGAGCTAGAGATAATTTTATGAATCAAACGTCGTATTGTAGACAAAATAGCAATGTTTTGTTAGATACTTTAGTAATTTTCGGTGTGAGCTCCGTGCGTTCGGCTGCGGTCATCCAAGCGGTATTTGATTTCGTGCATTGTATGATTTCCGGTGTTACAGGGAGAATGGCTCAAGAAACAAGCTCCTGCAGGTGCCACAAATTACGAATGTTTTCTGCAGGTTGAGGACGCGTGGGAGACCGTGGAATAGACTCATCGTGCGTTCAGGGCGTCGCATGCAGCAAGATGGTGATGAGGTGGGATTCCATTTTGCATGAAAATGATACGTTGTCTAGTTGGTTGTTCGATTCCTTGAAGCCGAGGAAACACAAACTTTCAAGTATATCCACATAAATGACGAACAAGTACCTTTTTGCGAGAAAAATAATGGACAGCCCACATTGTGTAAATATGGCGAGGACACAGAAAATGTAGGATAGAGGAGTATTTTGTTTGAGTCCGAAATTAACAATGAAGAGATTGAGGAAAGCAAGAAGTGCAATATATAGAAGATCATAATATTCGAAGAAAGTGTGTTCATGTTCGACGATCCGAGGAGGTGGGGAGATGATGGGAATGAAGAAATGGGCGAATTCTTGACGCGAGCAAAGTGTAGAGAAACATTTAGTCTGGAATGGCGTGAGTTGAGGTACAGGGTTAACAGACGGGAAACAAAATTTAAAAAATTCTGACGAATTACGCCCATAATTTATCTTTCTGCGAAAAAAGGCCTATCACTCGATCATAAAGTAACTCAGCCCACACGTTTATGTCGGTAGTATCACGGACATAGTCGTGGATAGCGTTTGCTTGTTCTGGTCCCCAACTGTGGAGATAAACGCGATCATTTATATGAAATGTTGACTCGTCAGTAAACAACACTTGTCTTCAGGCTTTCACCATTGCATAAACTATGTCAAGCTTTCCCCATCCTCAAAACTTCGACGTTTTCTGTTCATTTTGCAGTTGAAATCAAATTTATTTGCTATAGTTTTTGATTAGCACTGCATTAAACTACCGGCGTTTTTTTCGATCATTCTGTATTACATTACTTCCATCTACCATTACGCAGCTGATGATGAATATAACAAACAAATTAATGGACTTGTTTGTGATTCTAGTGGAATATTGATTGGCTATTCTGCATTCCATACACGAGAGAATATTTCCCGTGTTATTTGTACCCACATCATGTGAAAGTCCGCCGTTTCGCTCTGTGTTCTTTCTCGTTGACATTTACGAGCTTCCTCCGGGCGCAGCTTCATTTCGGAAGACCTGAACCGAACACATCGAAACGAGTGCATACAAAACAAAAATTGAAAGTAACCATTCTTGAACTATTTGTTATTAAAAGCGATCATGAAGGTTTTTGAAGTTTTTCGGGTAATTTCTTTTAAACATCTAACACGCTGTAACTACTAGAAGTATCAATACATGGTTGATGTAAAGAGACCTGTTTTATCCTGTAAAGTAAGTAAGAAATAAAATAAAATTATGTGTGTCATTTTTGGGTTCTAGGACGTTATGATCAGTGAAATTGTATCAGTCAGTGTTGTACGGCATTTGTATCAAAACACAAGAGTAAAATAGGGATACTGGGTAAATGTAAACATAGAAACGTAATAAATATGAATATGATATTAGAAATGTCAAAATACACTTAAAAGTTCCTACAACCGCAAAGACATATTATAGAATCGCGGGGTAATTGTAAACATACGAATTGTAAGTGTGGGAAATTTCATACTAGGAGTATTCATTACAAGAGATTTACGAAGTAAGAGAGTGCCCCTTTATATCAGTGTGCTGAAAAGTATAATTTTTACGAATAAAGTCTTTGAAATTTAGGCGTGAACGAGAAACATAACAAAACTTGTTTACAATTAGCCCGCCTGATCCTACTAGTCGTGATTGATACATGTGGTGCTATTACACAGGTTTCTTATGGGCTTAGAACAGTGTGATTTAATCTATTCTTCAAAGACTAATGATTTTATTAGTGAGGTAGTCCATTTTTTTCAGGAATTTACATTAAAATTACTGAAATGTTAAACTGAAACTTATTTCAGTTTTGTTCTTCCCTCGTTATTAATTAAATTTCAAGAAGTAATTGACAATGCAGATTGGTGATTGATTCAGTACTAGGCAACGAGTAAATAAGATTTTACTTCATTTACGCTTACGAATGTGTATTTCTACAGTCATATTCATGTCGCAACCATAAAAATTAGAGAAATATTTTGAGACTTTTTTTAAGTTGTCCTGCAACATTGAAAACAATGTAACTTTTGGGTATTTTTCAGAGTACAATAAGAAATATTTGTCAGGCAAAAAGAGTACTCCAAAAGGAAAGAAAATATACCCTTGTGAAAAGAATCTTCTTCATGCAGAGGAGCGCTTGTCTGTCCGTCACTTTCCAATCTTCACGACGATTCTCGTCAATAGGGACAGAGTAATTTGTTCTCTTTATAAATCGATCTCTGAAGCACACAGCGCACATGGGAATTTCTAGTCATTTCATGATTTAAACACAATACTATGTATAGTATGCCTTCTGTAAAATGAGTACCAGGGTCTATCCTGGGGTCAAACCGAGGTGCTGGCCACATCTCCTCCTGATAACTTAGTAACTGCGGAGCTCTGCATCTGTGAACCCTTTGAGCACCTTCTGGACCTGTTGTGGGATTGTTTGCCTGTTGACTTTGTACAATACGAGTCCTGTTCGCAAGCGTCATTGCCGGCCTCTTAGAGCGCACCCAGTCCTCATACAGAACTGGGCAGAAAAGCGTTCATCCGTGAATCGTTGATTAACGTTCCGTTCAGAGCATTACTTCATTAATTCCTTCATAACTCGATGTAGTTCCATCAAAACGTCATGTATTCTTTAAAAGGCGAGTATCCAAGGACATCTCTAGTCAGGTTACTTCTTTTTCTTCTTTCGGCAACTCTGAACATTTTCACTGCTATCCTAAATGCGGATTGTCTTCATTTTTATCTTAGACTGGTTTCACTTGTGTACATATAATTAAGTATTTGCTTCTAGGTTCCAGCAGTAGCCATCTTCATTATGTGGCCAAAGATCCCGACTCGCATCATTCTTTCTTCTTTCTCGCAGACTTCTTCATTCGCACGATACCGCTAGATGTTCCCGCACATTTCATGTCTTTACATCAACATAAAGAAATTTGAAAGACGAGTTGTTAGTGGCAAAATCTCTTCTTTCGTTGTCAAAGGAAAGAGACTAAGGCAATGAATATGTGAAAATGTAAAAAAAAATTCTTTATAAAAGAGAGGGGAAATTTAACGAAGTTTAAGTAAACAACGCTGTACACGGCATAAGTTCTCTTCGTGACTGCAATGATGCCATGACGTCGAACCTGTCTGTATGCAGACGACAAAAACTGCGGCTCGAAGTCATGTCTCTCTGCTTCCAGAAATGTAACTTAAGAAAAAAATCATGCACGGGAAAGCACTGTGTTTATTAGTTTATTGTGATTAGTCGCAGTCAATTACTTCGTCATCCTCAAACGAACATCTCTCTTCACAATCAAATATGTATTTATTGTCAGTCAAATTAGTTGAATGTTCGTATACTGCTTGTGCCCAGTGTAGCCCTCGCTTTAGCCCCATCCTGGAACATCCCGGGTTTTTCTCCGTTTTTCCTTCGGGTAGAGGAGGATTTCTTATACAGCTTCACTAGGCTTTGTCTAGGGGCGTGTTTATTGTAACAATAAATCGTGAATTTAGTGTTTTCTCAACTCTTATGATTTTTAAACACTATACTCAGAATAATCTATAGTTCGATAATAACTTGTACATGTAATTTTTTGCGTTAAATTACAAACATATTGACATTATATATGTATTATAACTCGCAGCTAACTTTTTATCTTATCTAGGAACTTTTGCTGAAATTTTTGAATCCGCCTCTGCCTTAGGGCCCTTGGTCGGAATTGATGGGATGGTCCCTTACTTGCTTCCGGAGAGTAAATTAGTTTATTGTCCTCCACGTGGTCATACGCAGTTTGTACTGTTTTTGACAATAAATTTATTATTATACTTCGCCGTCGTCCGTAAGAGTAATGATATTCGTATCTCGTGTTATGTTGGCAGGACATTCGAATTTCTCAAAACTTAAATTATTGCCAACATCGGCCATCAATTCAATGTACTTGGTCTTGTGGCGCTATTCTGTTCCTTCTTCGTCGAGCGAGTGGAACGAATATAATCTTGTGTCTTAGTTTGTTGTATTATTAACTTTATTTCTTTGCAGCAAATTCGAAGAAGTTGGCAATTCGTGTTAGACAGCCATATTGCATAATTTTCGGCAAAGTTACATGACGGAGTATACATCTGTTCACAGTCATTGAATCATTCCCATTACCAATCAACGTACATTACTTTTAAAACTGAGTTCAGTATATCCTGAAAGATTAAAATCAAACCTTCTATTAATAGTATGGCAAAAGTTTAACAAATCTTATGTTGAAAACACACCAGCAATTTATGAACGTATTAAAGGGTCTGATACAAAAACCGATTTTTTTATTTCCAGACATTTAGAAGTTTGTGTTACTCCAAGATCACTTTTTAAAATGGTTATTTCACTCATTTTCAATGTAAGCGCCACAAATGCTATAAATTACATTTGTCAGCAAACACTTAACAACTCGATGTGTCAACAAATTGATTCATATCCGCTTCCCCAAAACTGAACTCGGTTTTACTTTCTTCTGTCACTTTCACTTTTTTCCTGATGAATCTGCTAATTTAGAAGGAAGATGTAAAAGGAAATGTCTCTGTATTTTTGCTTCTCCCGATCATTCATTTATTTGCTTTAATTTCTTTGTTAATTTTCTCAGAACTCAAGTCATTTCATAAGCAAAATCAATGCGCGATAATACTATTCTCATAAATAAATAAATAAATTCATTGTCAAAAAGCCGTTACAATAGGCCGTTACAAAAGCCGTTATAATCAGAAGAGGATAGTTCGGATAATTTGTAAATCTCACCCCCGAAACTCTTGTAAACCTTTATTCAAGGAATTAAATATCTTAACACTTCCCTCATTTATATTTATGAAACAGTCGTGTTTGTTAAGACCGAATTACTGAAGTGCCACCCTTTCTTTATACGAAACAGTCTCGTTCACGAACACTATACACGCAATAGTAGTAATATTCATCGCCCTAGAGTGTCAACCACTCTTTGCCAAAAGGGACCATACCATTCGGGAATCGTTCTATATAATTCCCTGCCCAAGAATATAAAAGATATTATGAAATTGAATATCTTCAAATCCGCGGTTAAAAACTACCTCCTGCACCAGTGCTTCTACACTGTAAAAGAATTTATTGATTTTAACAAAAGTTAAATTCGTCTTGTGCTTTATCACGCCATTGCTGTAGTACTTTTTAAACAACTTATAACAATTTCAAAAACTATTTTCTTGCATGATTGTGTTGTCTTATGGCTCATATTAATTTAGTTTTATGTGTACTCAACATTGGCACGTTTGTGTACATAAATTCTGTAGCCCCATCCTGGCCCGGGTTTTTCTCCGGTTTTCCTTCGGGTAGAGGCGGATTTATCATACAGGTTCTCTAGGCTTTGTCTAGGGGCGGGTCTATTGTAACAATAAATCGTGAATTTAGTGTTATTTCAATTTTTAAGCACTATACTCAGAATAATCTATAGTTCGATAATAACTTACATGTAATTTTTTGCTTAAAATTACAAACATATTGACATTCTATTAGTATTATAACTCGCAGCTAACTTTTTATCTTATCTAGGAATTTTTGCTGAATTTTTTGAATCCGCCTCTGCCTTAGGGCCCTTGATCGGAATTGATGGGATGGTCCCTTGCTTGCTTCCGGAGAGTAAATTAGTTTTTTTTCCTCCACGTGGTCATACGCAGTTTGTACTGTTTTTTGACAATAAATTTATTTATTTATTTAATCTGCCTATAACCCCGTGGAGGACAGTAAACTAATTTACTCTCTGGAAATAAGCAAGGGACCATCCCTTCAATTCCGATCAAGGCAGAGGCGGATATAACATTTCAGCACAAAACTATAAAATTAGTTTGGTATTCGTGTTATAATATTAACAGAATACCAACAAATTTTTATTTAAAAAACACAAAAACGTTATTTTAGAAGTACGCATTATTATCAAACTATAGATTATTCGAAAAGTAAATCGTAACAATGAAATTACACTAAATTGAGATTTATTATTCCATTCGATGCCATTCTTAGGCAAGAGCGTAGCGAGTCTGTATACAAAATCCGCCTCTATCCGAAGGAAAACCCGGGCCAGGATTGGACCGTGTCGGGGTTGAGTACACATTGGACTTCTCCGTTGCGGAACGATGCGAGCGTCCTGTCTTTTGGTTTCGTTCCCAACTCACGGACTGAAGAAAGTCACGTCGTGGGACATTTGTTGGGAGTGAAAAAAATCCCTTCTTCCTTTTACTCTCGAGCGGGATCGAACCCGCGTTATTTACTTGTTGAAGACGATTCTTCGCGTGTTCTTTCAATTGGAATGTCATGTATTTCTAAATGTTGCTTTAGAAATAGTGGCGAGAAGAAATTAGAATTACTTCTGAAAAGTCAATATCAACTTTGTGTTATCGTAGATTCTCCGTTTAATTATGTGGGGCTTTGTTCTCGACTATTTACATTTCAACAGGTATTGTGTGGGACCACATTTTCATATCCCACCTTACGGCCTGTAGTGGGAAAGTTTCACTTTTTACTTTGTTTGAGGTTATCTCTTAAAGTTTTTTTTCTTTTGAATCTATTATCTCAATTCACTTTGTGTTTTAAAACAAATTATAACGGAAATAGTGTCAAATTCCGATCTTTTGAAAGTTCAGAATGTAATATTTACCTTGTTTCAGGGTGACAATAGGAAAAAATTTGAATCGGTACAAGCCCTTCTCAGTCACGTTTTGAGAGTAAAAACAAGAAAGTATTCCAAACAATGGAATAAGTATTGAAAATAAATTAAAAATACGACAAGCTAGAATTGATATTGTTGAACATTTCTATCAACAAAACTTGTCTTTAAGTATTGTTAAATTGTTTTGAAGGACTGAGGCTCTTTTAGCATGTGATGGGTTTTACAACAAAACATTGTATTAAAATCATATTTTAGCATATTTTCTTAGATATAATTAGAGCTGTTTGCTTTTGTTCGTACATAAGAATAAAAGCGAAGAAATAATTTGTTAATAATCCCTATGTATATGGTGCGTAGACCTGACTAACTCATTCATCAACGCAGAAAGCAAACCACTAAATGAACAAGAAATATAGAGAGGAGGTGCCTTTGGTAATGGAAATAAAATGAGATTTAGAAAATGCGATTTTCAAAAGGGATTTCGATTCTTCGCTCTTTTCACGTGCGAACTGCCTCACATTTTATATTCAAAACTATTAATTTCATTATCGAAATTTTGGCATTTATATTGCGGAACTCTCTAAAAAGATTTTTTTCAAGTTATAATTTTTTGATATTTTTATTTTTAAGGATGTAAAACAGACTCAGCATAGAATTTGAGGAGAAAAATGAAATAAATATCTCAAGAAAATCTTAGAAATCGAGCCACATAATCTAGTAAACAAGTAAATTGTTGTCAACTGAAAGGACTAAAGCACATGTCACACATTTTATCAGCGTTTTAAAGCTTCTGGCTGAGGTCCTTTTCTCATAGAACTGTTGAGCTGCCGTCAAAGGTTTCGTTCCCACAGAGAACTCAACTTTGAATTTTTTTGATTGATGCCCTGTTCGCGGATGCCGATTTAGTTACGAAAAGTTCTTTTAGAAATAAGATAAAGTGATACAATGAAAGAAGTGCTCTGTAGATGGAGATATCGATTGCGTATTTCGATGGAGGAAGTCTCTGACCTGGGATTTAGGCATAGGCCATATTGCCTAGGGGCGCAAGATTTTGGGGACACAAAAAAATTATAACATTTGGAAAAAAGTTAGTTTTTAAAATATGTGTTGTTTTTTTAATGTGCTCTAGAAAATTATTTTCAAGGTTTTCACGATAATCGAGATAATCAGCGAAGATTCCCTACGTATTTGAAACTAAGTTGTGTTTTAGATAGGTTCATTTTAGGTTTTTAGAAAGTTATAATGGTTATACTTCCTTGTATTTTATAATACTAAAACAGAAAAATGAATAATTAAAAATATAATTATTACTTTGTTTACATATTATATATTAATATTTAAAAGACAGATTTAAATCTTTTCTCGAAGGGCGCTTATATTTACCACTGCCTATGGGCGACAAACTATTAAATCCGTCTTTGATCTTGTCCCTCACTCGTCTTAGATATGATGGGTTCTTGCCTCGGTAAAATACTCACCGACTTAGAGTTATTATATTTCCTTTTTCTTTGAGAAAATAAATATATGAATTTGGAGAATCTGAGATAAGCTCTCCGTTTGAGTGACTAGTTTTATGCGCCCTGTAGAAACATAAAACGAATATGAGGAGAAATCCCCCCCCCCTCGGATTCCTGATTGAAGTGCACGTCCTGTCTTCTCGATGCTCTGGGCACGAAGATCAAGAAAAGCGTAGAAAGCTACTTTTTGTGCTTTTAATGAATTATGTATCATGTACAGAACGTATTTTCCTTTCAATCTTTAGCCTTCTTGTCTCGCTCATGCTACTTATCACTTCATGCGCTAATTTGTCCTGGCCATCGCTGCTACTTCGCGGTGCGAGTCACTGCATTACGAAAATATATGGTATCCTTTCCTCCGAACTCTTTGCCTTTTCTTCCGTAACTGTTTTATTTCGACTTTTTTATATTTCAGTCACACATTTCAATGGCTTTCGGAGCGTTATGTTTTCTCACTTTCTTTTACGTTTTACGTTCTCAGGTCGTCTTCGATGTCCTTCATGACAACGACGATACGGAATTTTCAAATTTTCATCACCTGGGTTCAAACCCCGAACTAGGTGAGGTATATCACGTACTCCACATGTACCGGTTCCCGGGCAACCCAAAACCTCTCCTTCCCAAATTCCTCATTTAAGACACGAGACATGAACAAACAAATGAGATATTTAAATCGAGAATGTCAGAAATTTCAAGAAAAAGAGCTAACTGGTGACTGAAACTAGCATAAAGAGCCAAAAATATCCTGTCATTGGCAAAATAGTGATATTACTCGTGAATCGATTAGAGTTTAATTAAAAAAAATCATCAATGTGGTTATAACTTAATTTTTCAAATTTGAAATGTAATACAGGTACGCTATATGGTGTTCGAGCCTCTACTTACATTTTTGTTTCATAAAGTGCAGAAACATTTCCTGTATAATGGATTGCTATGAACATTTGTTGTTAATCTCTTCGGATTGATGTGACAATCCCTGGACGTAACATGGTACGAACCTTTGTATGAGAAATTGCAGAGGGTGTATGAAACATGCAATCATTCGCAAAACGAAAACGTGGTCATTACCGAATGAAGAGCATTCTTCTCTCGGTAGATATTTATGAGTTTGAATGTAACAACTAAACATTTTCTTGTTAGTTTCCTTGTTCTTACAAAGAAGGAAATTTATTGGTAAACCTCCCCAAGATTGGGTTAAATTATGAACGATGTTGTTATCTGATAAATTACCATTTCTTTTAAATTTATTGGGACGGAATATTATGGTAAAATGTTACGAATTATGGTACCATATTATGGGGAAATTTACCCAGGAAAAGTGGTGAGTCCTTTCGAGTTTCTATCTAATCTAAAATTATTGCTATCATTATCTCATTTGTTGCATATTTCAATCTTATACGATGAAAAAGTTAAGTTTCAGCTTAGATGTTTACGTTAAGTATCAAGTAGATAGTGACCATGATGTTCGTGGTTTGAGTCCCACTGTGAGTAAGGGTTTCTTTCTCAATTATTGTCAATATGACGATTTTCTCCTCCGCATATCGAACGAATACCTCCTTCAAAATCTGTGATTTTTCTGCCAAGGTTTCGTTGCGTTTCAAGTACCACTTCTCTCAGCATAAAAGACTTGATGTATGTAAGCTTCAAAAAGACTGACATGACTCCTGCATCGCAATTTACATGAACACAGGATACCTCTACGATCGTTTGAAACCAAAAATCTGTTGCTGTTTTGCTGATGTTACTCTTTGCAGATGAAAATATACGTATTATTTTGTCTGCTCGTTGTTACGCAGTTATTGTTGGGTGGTCATATCTTCAGGGTCACTGTGTAAGAAACGAAACAAACATGCAAACTTCACGCGATTGAAGTTCCGCCGTTAACACAATATTCAATACGTGTGGTGCTGAAATAATTTGAACAACCAATCACTGTAACCAAGGTGTCTTTAAAAATATTCTTGATCTTTATGTTATCGAATGTGAGATTTCAGTTTTTCAACAAATTTAAAGTTCATTGTTTTACATGTGTTGTGCCATATTTTGAAAAAGATACAGCTTATTCGAATCATTTAAGTCGTCGTAGTAAAAACTGACCAGAGATATTTTCTGTAAAACAGAATCTACATATTGGTGTTTAACTTCTTTTAAAGAGTTTTCCTCACTGGAACCAAAATATGTTTTGTAACTCATCCGGAAAGATTTAGTAAAACTTTCTAGTGTGCGCCAAACAAGAGACAGAAGCTATATAATAGAAATGAAGTACAAATATAAGGAGTTTTCTTCATTGTGTGTAATTGTTCCGAAGTTATTTGACGATAAAAATTTGATTGTGTTCTCTTAGCAGGTAACAGACTAACTTCATATTCTAAAAGAGGAGAAATACATATTACTCCATGAAATATGTGAATGCTCTTAGGTGTAGAGTAACAATATTTTAAAATGAAAATGATTGAGTATTTCGTAATGAATGCTAATCAATTGCGGATTTAAACAAACTGGTACAAAATACAATTCTTCAAAATTCACGTTTCGTATTTTATTCTCTTCCGTGCAATATTTTGCATCGAGGAAATCGAACCAAGAAATCGCATTGAAAGCATCAAAACCAAAATCATTCCAGTGTAGAGAAAGTAAAGGAAGTGAGCTTCCAAACAAAAACAGGAGGCAGAGATGAGAGCAACGTCACCGACAGTCGGGTGATATTTATGCTACGCGCGCTCGGACAAACATGGCGCGTGTGCTAACAGGTCTCTTCTCTCACGGTGCGCGCGCTTCCTGCTCCAAGTCATGTTTCACGCTTCCAGAAATTTAACTCAAGAAAAAAAGCATTGAGATTATTTGCTTATTGTGCATTAGTCGCAGTAAATTACTTTGTTGTCCTCAACGTGATCTTAGGCAGTTTGTGACAGCTCTCTTCACAATCAATTATTTACTATATTTATCCTGACCTGGGTTTTTCTCCGTTTTTCCTTCGGGTAGAGGC
>NNCF01127746.1:346865-388965 GCA_002313205.1 Laupala kohalensis | reverse complement strand
TTTTATTTTTATTATTGTCATTTTATGAACATTTATATTTTTCAGTGTATGTTACTGATGATGGTTGCTATGCAGCCGAAAAAGCTTTCTAATACCAATAAAGAAATGAGCAACATGAAAACGACTTTTAATTTATCATAACTTGTACACGTAAATTTACAAACATATTTGCGTTAAATTACAAACATATTGATATTATATATGTATTATAACTCGCAGCTAACTTTTTGTCTTATCTAGAAACTTATGCCGAATTTTTTTGAATCTGCCTCTGCCTTAGGGCCCTTGATCGGAATTGATGGGATGGTCCCTTGCTTGCTTCCGGAGAGTAAATTAGTTTATTGTCCTCCACGTGGTCATACGCAGTTTGTACTGCTTTTTGACAATAAATTTATTATTATTATTATTATTATTATTATTATTATTATTATTATTATTACTACTACTACTACTACTACTACTTGTGCACAGTGTAGCCAATACTTTTACTTCGCCTTTGTCCATGTTTGTAGGTCGCGTTACGAAATCAATCCAGTTCTCGTGCTCTTGTGGCGCTATTCTGTTCTTTCTGTACCGAGCGTGTGGAACGAATATTACCTCGTGTCTTTGTTTGTTGTGTTATCAACTTGTATTTCTCTACAGGAAATAGTTACTTTTGTCACTACTATAAATATTTATTTGGATATAACTTGAATTCTTAGAAAGTATTCCTAGAAGAATTCCTATGAGTTCCTAGAATTCGTGTTAGGCAGTCATATTGCGTAATTTTGGGCGAAGTTTCATGACTTGGAGTATACATCTCCTTTCCGGAAGGGAACGTTCGGCGGATATCCTTTCTTGTCCAGTCGCCAAATATGAGGAATCACTACAATGATTATTCGGATTTAGAAACAGTAGCGTATCTACGTGGAGTTCGTAGAGAAGCCACCTCCCCGGGTCTCATCCACCATGTGGGTTGCCACAAATAATATAAACTCGTAAATTTGAACATAATGTAATTAAAAAGTATAACAGTAAAATAATAATTTATGAATTTGTCATTAAATACTGCATAATTTAAATTTGTTTACCTAATCTAAAACGTTCTTGCTCTTCTAATCTGGCCCCGGTTTTTCTCCGGTTGTCTTTCGGGTAGAGGCTTATTTTTCGTACTCTTGCCTAGGGACGGCATCAATGGAAATAATAAATCGCGAATTTACTGTTATTTAATAGTTATGATTTATAAACATTGCTTTCCGAATAATAAATAGTTTGATAATTATGCGTACTTCTGAAATATTTTTTTTTTTGTGTTTTATTAAATACAATTTTGTTGGTATTATGTTAATTTTACAACACGTAACTATCTATTTTCATTGTTAGGAGTGTGCTGAAACCACCTCTGCCCAAGGTCCCTTGACCAGAATTGATGGGATGGTCCCTTGCTTGCTTCTGGAGAGTAAATTAATTTATTGTCCCCGGGGTCATATGCAGTTTGTCATGGATTTTTTACAGTAAATTTATTATCATTATTATTAACATTATCCTTTTCCCTTTTCACATCCTAACAGAATGGCTGATTGTAATGTACAGGCAATCTGCCAGGTATGTTAGAGTACTACTGTCATGATTGAGATAGAAACTTTCCTACTATGTGATATATGTTCAACAAATCAGACTTCTGTATTTTAGGTACCAGGAACCCAACATCCAATGTGTCCAAACCTCTCTTTAGGACCTTAGGTACAATCCCAGTTACAGATGTCACAAGAGGAACAATTTTGACGGTCTCCAGATGAAAAAACTCCTTCAATTCTTTAGCCAATGCTGGATACTTATTGATCTTTCCTGCTTGAGTTGTCCTTAGGTTTTGATTAAGCGGGATGGCCACATCAATTAAAAACGCACACCTCTTTTGCTTGTCTATATTCATAATGTCTGGTGTGTTAGCTAAAATTGTCAAATCCGTTCTAATTGACCGATCCCAGTATATTGTAGCGCAGTCGTTCTCAAGTTCTTGAGGGGGTTGGTACATGTAATACGGGCACTCCTCTGATATAAAACTATTTAAAAAAGCGATTTTCTGATGGATGATCTTGGCAACATCGTTATGTCTCTTGAGGTACTCTATTCCAGATAGTGATGAACAGCCTCCAACAATATGGTGCATCGTTTCCCGGGTCAGACCACATCTACGACAACGCTCTTCTGCTCATCCTTCTTTGAGGATTCGTTTCCTGTAGCATCTAGTGGCGATGACACGATCCTGTGTTGCTACAGCAAAACGCTCCGTCTCAGGGAACAATGAGCCATACTTTAGTCACAAGTTAGATAAATTGCCATCAATATACTTTTGGTTAAGCATCTGAATGTGTGCACCATGTAATTCTTTTTGACTCCATGTTTGTATCTTCTGATCACTAGAACTTACTGCACTCATGGGACAAAATGCACTGTCTGCCAGCCGCAAGGGAGTGCCATTATATCTCTCATTTTTAGTGATTAAATGATAAAGAGTTATATTGACTTTGCTGAAGAAGTATTGCCTCAAACTGTGTACCATCTTGCTATGGACATTAGATATGTCAATAACGCCTCGACCTTTCATTGAACGGGGCAAAGTGATGCGTTCTACTGAGGTCTTCGGATGATGCATTCGATATTTTGTCATCGCCACACGAACCCTTTTTTCAATTGCTTCCAGATCAGGCTTTGACCACTTTACTATCCCAAACGAGGTCAGTATAGGCATCACTCAGGTGCTAATGGCGCGTACTGTCTTCACACCATCCACGTAGGTTTTCAATAGCTTCACTAACCTCAACATGAATTTACTTGGGATAGATTCCTTCATTTTCGTATGTGTTATGCCACGCAGTTGCATAAAACCTAGATACCTGTACTCCTAATTTTCAGCCAAGCATTCAATGTCTTTATCCAATCCCACATCAAACCCTTCGGTATAATCTACTTTTCCCCGTAATAACACCACTGATTTACATTTCTCCTTTCCGACGTTCATCCTTATATCTTTGCTGAATTGCACAGTGAGATATAACAATGATTCCATATGCTGCCTAGTGCTTGCGTACAGCTTCAGATCATCCATATATAGCCTATTAGATACTATCACTGTCACCTCACCGCAGACATTTTATAGCCTCTCTCACCACTGTTAAGAATCCTACTTAAGGGATTTAAACACCGACAAAACTACAGGAGACTGAACGAATCCCCTTGGAATATCCTACGTTTTGTACTGGCGGGTCTAGATGTTGTTAGACCAGTTGAGGAATTTACATGAATTTTCACCTTCCACTGAAGTATGCACGTAGTGAGGAAATTAACAATTGCTGGATCACATTTATATATTTTGAGAATGTCAATTAAGAACGTATGAGGCACTGAATCGTAGACTTTTTGATAGTCAATGTAGGTCATGTGTAAATTTCTCTGCCATTTGATCGCACTATTTACAATAATTGAATCAATTACTACTTCGTTTTTTCAACCGTGGCCGTATCGCTTGCACCCCTTCTGTTCTTCTGAAAGTACCTCGTTTCTTTCACAATGACTATAAATACGCTCTTTAATAACTGACATAAATATTTAATATAAAGTTACAAACAAGTAACAGGTCTGTACTTCGATGGATCTGTGGAGCTATCACCTTTTGGGAGCAGAAATGTATCACCCCTAAATAGCCACCCTGGGGCTTCAGATGGTTGGTGCAGTAATCTTGAAAATTCTTTTGCAATTGCTCCATGTGTTGCTGTGAACCTCTTGTACCAGAAATTTGGGACTGCGTCAGGACCAGGAGTCTTCCAGTTTCGTGTTGATCCTAAAGTCGCTGCAACTTCCTCAGTGGTTACGTCTCCCCCTCCATTTCCTCCAACTTTTCAGCCAATTTCTTTTCATCCTCTATCCAATTCGCCTGTGCATCATGTTCTATTGGGTTTTCCCATAGACTAGCCCAAAACTCTGTTGCTGCTTCCATTCTTAGTCCCGCATCTAGGTCATTTATAGCAAGGCTTTCTAGTACGGAAGAACTTCTCCTGATTGTGAGAGAATAACTGGTTTTGTTATTTTCTTTCCTCGCTGTCTTTGTATCGTCGCAACCTTTTGGCATAAAGTGCTAGCTTTTGAACCCGTATGTCAATAATTTCTGTCAGCATCTTTTCATCATCCAAGTCAGTTATCTGGTGCGGTTGAATAATCTTCCGTCTGCGTCGTACCAGTCTGTTTGAACGGTTCCCTCTCTCGTACTGCGAAACCCGACTTATCTCACATCGTAAACTTTTGATATTGTTTTGTATGCGCTGCTCCCAAGGGGGAAGTGCTCTTTTACACCGTTGATTATTGTTGATTATTGACGATTCATCTTTCCTTCCAAGGTCTTTCACAATAGCAACTGCTGCACAGTGTGTAATGAATTGCTCTTGCACAAGTCCAGTTTCTTCTGCCAATGCTTCCGGTATGATTTTGGAGTTAAGGTGGTTAGTTATTATACTCAGTTTAATAGAACTGTTCATTCTAGGAATTCTTGGGAAAAGATCTGGGTCTGTCCCATACCACTCTTCCATTGCCTCGTGAAAGTAATTCTCTGCTATTCCACACAGATCAGCGTACTTTTCAGGTCTTCCTTGACTTTCCAACTCTAGGTATTATCGTAACACTGAGTTCTGATCGTCGTTCTGTCTATTGGCATCTGGGTCTGTTACTAAAGTCCCAACAATGCTTGGTAATATTGCCAATGCTGATGGATGTGACTCTGCTTCCACGTATAGATGGCATGTTACCTGACATTTAACTGTTTCAATTTCTTGTTCTGATAGAAGTTTCCTCGTCAGAATTGCTCTCTTCCTATCAACTAAGTTCTGTTCCGTTAGTCCTGGCGCAAGCAAATTTATTCACAAACTCGTGTAATAGTGTCGGTCTTAACATAGTCAAATCAGTTTCCATTTTCGTAATAATATAATATAGGCGCATGACTTCCTTGTTCATTTCATTTGACCATTTGATACGCCTTCTCGGTAGACCAGCGGCAGAGGTTGCAGGTTGTGTTTCCTGCAAAACAACCCCCGCTAGTGCAGTATAGAGGTCTTGGGTGCTGCCTTCGCTACCTTGGATAATATCTTCGATGATCCGCTCGATCGGCTGCAGTCCCTTTGGTCGATGAGTCCGAGGCATGGCTTCGCGTATTGGGAACCAGCTATCACTAGTGTAGGGGGTTAGCCATTTGCCGGGTTACCAGGGCCCTGTTAGTCAGTTATGTACACTAGTATTCGTATACTCTGTCCGGGTGACACGTGAGACTTAAAGGAAATTCGTAGTCTCGAACGTGGGGTTGGATTTCTGCCACCCTTATTATTATTACTTAATATGGGAGGGTGCTCTAAAATACTACTACTCCGGGTCTTATTACGTCTTCGAACGCCACTGCTTGGAAAAGGTTACGCATCTTTCACATTAACTATTCCTGTTATAAAATACGAATTGAGTTTGAATTGTGGTTGATTTCCATTCAGCTGAAGCTTCTGACCACTCGATCCCGTGGAGAATGTAGTCGGTTCATATTTCACGCTCTTCACGGGTCGATATTCTTCGATGTGTCCAAGAATTCAAGATGTACTTATTGTTGCGCAAAACAAAGTAAATTAAGTTCATGCACCATAAATACGAAATAGTGCATTATTGCTGTATATTCCATTTTTTGCTTTTAAGATTTCTTTGTAATTTCGATTCCGAAATACGTATTTATTTAGCTAAAATTTAATTTTGTATCTGCCGAATTAACCTGGCGTTTGCAAGGAGTGATACTGTCACCAACCAACCTTCTCGCCTGAAATCTGATTTCAGTTCTAATGAAAATACTATTTTCATCTATACTGAGTGTGAAACAATTTTGTTGCTTGTGAAAACAGTACATTTTTTCATAAATAATTCTGTACACATTCTGAAATCATAGAATACTACTTACAAATCATTCCAAATATAATATAGTTCTTGTAATCGAACCTCTTGTCTTTTCAATCTCCATACTCGTATTTTCTTCACACGCTTGAACAACATGACGTAGGTAATTGAGAAATCATCAATTTGTTCCTTTCGGTGGTCAGTAAAAAACAGCATCATTATGGGTGCTCCTGGATGACAGTTCATTCTGCATGACATGACTGTATTGTTGGTTGCATCTACACATTTCAAGGATTGTAAACAGTTAAAGACTGAAAATCATAAGCTTTATCCTTCTCCACGGTGTTATTTAGGTGGCCTCCTTCGCTATCCAATTCAGTGTTGTAGAAGCACCGCAAGACAAAATAAGTACAGAATTTGATGTAAGTGACATTCGATAGTCCGTTATTTTATTTGAATTAAGGAAATACTTATAGTAAAAGTCATTATACTTTGCTTCGAGATATTCAACTAAAGAAAAAACACATGAGCGGAAATGCACTGTGTTCATTAGTTTATTTTATATTAGTCGCAGTAATTTTTTTATTGTCCTCAATGTGGTCATACGCAGTTTGTTACAGCTCTCTTGACCGTAAATTATTTACACATTTATTTATTCCTTGTCAGTCTAATTGGCTTGATGTTGGTATAGAACCTGTACTCAATGTAGCCAACGCTTTTACTTCGCCATCGTCCATAAGAGTAATGATAAGGGTACCTCTTTTTCTGTTGGCAAGGTATTCGAAATTGAGTCCATTGCCAATCTCGGACAACTATCAATTCACTTGCTCCAGTGGCGCTGTTCTGTTCCTTCTGCATCGAGCGTGTGGAACGAATATTACTTTTTTGTTATTTACTTGTGTTTACTTTTCTTATAGTTGGTTTTGTGACTACTATAAATATTTATTTGGATATTACTTAAATTCTTTGTGACCCCGCTTTCCTTGAAAATTTCGCGGGTGAGTTTCAAGGATTTGTTTCGTAGAGGTTGGCTATTTGTTTAAGGCAGCCATATTGAATAATTTTAAGAAAAGTATCGTGACACTGAGTATATTCTGTTAGGGCAAGTACGAAATACTTCCATTCATACGACTGGATGAAAGGGGGATGACTGAGAACTTTGTGATGAGCACCCAAGATTCTCTCGATTATCGTTTATTTACTAACCGAATTCTGTCGGAAAATTTGACTCGGAATGCTTTCTTCCAATTTGACGAAATTAGTGTGACGTCACATCCGTAGCAACCGCACGCTGTGTTTCCCAACAAACTTCCAGGTGTCGGTTCTAAAATTAATATTGTCACTACTAAGAGCGAGATATTTGCTCATTCTTGAGATTTCCGATGGATGGAAAAAAAAAATTGGTTATGGATAAAGAACGTGAAGTAAGATATCAAAAGATATTAACTTCTTGATAGCATAACCTCAATTTTTCATATGTATGAAGCATACGTGAGATAATGTGCCTTAGAACGTAAATGTTTAGTTAAATTTTTTTGATTTGTATTTATATGTCATAGGAGGAAGGACAGAGAGATATTCCTTCTCTAATAATATTTATTTCGTCCCCAAAAAAGTCAAATGACATGGAATTTGATAATATTCTTTCTTACCATTACGCAAAGTAAATGACCGTGCTTATTACGATCAGAGTGCAATGTAAACGGTTAACACAACTGCGGGATGTGTTTGGAAACACGCTCAACAGTCGCCATGGCAACCAACCGCACCTACAGACGCCGTCTATTGCCGTATGTTTTAGAATTCGGCTGTTGAGTACGAAAAATAGAATGAGAACCAAAGTCTAACATGTTTATGAATATAAAAAATTATGAGAGTAGTCATTTTCGTGCATTGTTAGCATAGGAAAAGGCTCTCGAAACATCAAATCAAATTTACTTTCAGTCCTTTTTAAATATCTGTTGTGTTCTACGGGTCGACCTACAAAGTATGTTGGTTTAAAGTATAGAAGGTTATGTATAGAATATTTGTGTGTCGAATACACGCACAAATGACAAAATGAAAATAATTGGAAGTGTTTCATTTCTCGGCTGATAAGGAACTGATTCATAATCCATCTGGCGTATTACATCAGTGCGACGACGAAGGAACATAAGTTTTAGAGAAGCAACAAATCTTCACGTACAAGAAGCAGCCGAATAAAGAAAACAAGCGAACGGAAGCAGAAAGTTTTGGACCACATATAACATATTGACGATTAAACAGACTTTATTTCGGAAAACTTTGATTTAAAAATTACTTTTAAATAAAGATGTTTCACTTTTGGTGTCATATGTTTACATGTTTATGTCATATACATTTTTAATTTGTTTCAAATATGTATTATATTTGCAAGTATTGTTTAAGTTGTAGCCTATATATGACGGTATGGTTAGTTACATCTAATAAATGATGATTTAGAAATAATAAATAATTATCGTAACATTGTATTTGTGTTTAGTTGTATATCGCGAGGTACCTGTGACGTCGCAATTTTGTGTTTGACTTCTTAGGTTACTGAGGTCAGTAACTCATCAAGGAATGTTGGAAGTCACCCACCGGGGAGAGTCTCGGTCGTCTCTCGTTAGGAGGGTGCCAGAATGAATCGCTTTTAACCGTGAGAAAGAATCCAGCCAGAGTGGTCATGTTGCCGAGTTTGCATGTGAGTGTGTGGGTGTTGGTGTGAGGGTGGTCACCAGCCGACCAGAGTGGTTGGAGAGACGCTCAGTGCGAGTGGATGGAGATTGATCTGCGGGCATAGTGACGATGGACTTGCTGACACTAGGGTGCGAGAAAGAGTATCTTGGCCTAATTGATGTCTCGGTATTTTCATGAACATCCCAAGTTGTATCTATAATGTAAATGTTCAGATTTAATATTTATATTAAATGTATACCACCCCAAAGTCTAGTATTTTTCTAGTTTTCGGTTGTAAAGCTAGTGGTGGCAGCGAGGACAACTCGATAGCTAATAATTAATTCTATTAGTTATCGAACAGTAATTTAACTTAAAGGCGTAGCGTTTACGAGAGAAGCAGCTGAGGCATTTGCGCGAGAACTCGGGACACTACGCCGCGTTACAGTACCCATGTAACAGAAGAAAGTAATTATAACACATTCCTAAGTTTTGTGATTAAAAACAACTGACTATTCAACCCTTTTATAGCTTAGAAATAATATTACGGTATCGAATTTGAACTCATTTTAAAGGGAATCTTATCTAGATCGAAGTATTATATATAGTGTAGTATGTATAAAAATATATAAAATCATTGTTTTGTGAAGCAGTGAGTAGTAAGTCATTAGCAACTGGTAGGTTGAGTGAGGAAGACAAGAGTCTGCAGCCGCTGGACACTTCATGCAATTACATTTTGCGCCCCGAAATCTCTTTGATTCAATTAATTCAGAAACATCCATTTACCTTTTACTTTCTCATATACGTAGTATATACAAAGTTCTGTAATCGTGAAGAAAATCGAAAGTGAGATTTCGACTGAAATATCCATTTTGGTGATCCCTTATTCTGAAAAAGTTGTTTTTGGCATAACGTTCCTCTGTCCGTCTGTGCTATGCGATTCTGAGTACACGGATGAATATTTTTAATTCACATTTCGTATTTACGATAGAATTCACTTATTGTCGATGAATGTGCTTTGATTTTTTTTACTTTGAAACAAAGAGTACTTCAAATGAAGGTAAAAAAATTGGTGTAGACGCAGTAAAATAATTTCTGTCTGCTACACTTACACATTAGTTTACTGTTTTAAGAAGCTTGAATAATATTTAGCAGTATAACTGGACTAAGCAGACGTAGAAAACACTTTTCGTAAACTGAAATGAAAGATACGATATTGATAAAATACATAGGAGGACAGCAAACGCACTGCAGATACGAAAATACATCAATTTGTGTCCACGACGAAATTACATGTACATAACACTTTTACGGTGTATTTTGTCATTCTATGCTGCAGATGGGAAAAATGTATATGAGAAAGTGTGTGCAATGGTTTTGCACCACTAGTTTTCTATTGTAACTTTGTTTATGACGTATAGATACTATCTGGTATTTTTAACAAATGTAATCGATTGGAAATTCGGACAATACTTGAGCTGGTACAGTGTGAACTCTTCTAACCTCGACGCATGGATCTGAAGTGCTAACGCGAGCCGTGGATATACTTAATTTTCAGGTTTAGTTAATTGAATTAGCGTCCTCTTGAGTTAGTGTGCCGTTATATTTGTGAAACAAGATGCTGGCATTTGTTTTGATTAATATTGTTAATGTTAGTTTTAATTGACTTTTTTATTTAAGTGAATTTTTACTGAATATCGTTAACCGTGCTGATTGAATGGAATGTAACTGTTTATCTTACAAAGTTGTAATTAATTTTATTACCTGAAAAGATGATGATCCACATCAAACAACTTCTATATAACATAATTCTTATAAATTCATTCTTGTATCTGAATAAAAATCAATTACTGATATGACTTCAATCACTTTAATACATTAGTTCAATTTTGCGCGACGACTTACCGCACTTTAAGTTTAGAGTTGAGTGTGCAACGAAATTTGTCATTTATAACAAGACAATCTCTCATTTCATAAATATCGTGTAGGAAAATGAAGAAAAATCGTGCTAATTTATTTCCATCTTTACCTTCTACCCACCTGTTAAAGACAAATAAATGAAAAAAAACGTATGTGAGTTGTCTACTTCACGTCTGTTCAGTTTTTAAAACGAAATTTCTTTGGATGTTCCCTGAAGCAGGAGTTGATTAATGACCTCATGCAGAGTCCTGATCTGCTAAACTGGGTGCTAAACAGCGAGGCACGTAGATTCTCGCAACGGCGTCTCCGCTCAGCTCAGTGTTTGGGATTCACTTTTAAATCTGTTGTACTTTGCAAACTCAAGTTTACTTTAGGTACTCGCGTATTTTTACAGTGGCTGCTAATTTTGAGCGCATTTCTGTCTATTTTGTCGTCACTCCAAAGAGGAACTTTATTTTTACACCAGAATCTATATCGACAGGCAAAACTGATTTGATGCAAAATAATACGGAAGAAAAATATGGTATAACCTACGGGATGAGCCGCAAAGTACTCAGAAACTATTTACAGAATATGAATTTTGTGGCTACAATGATTTATTTATCCAGAAAATAGAATGACCACTTCAGAGATTTATAGACGATGCTGAAGGTTTGATGCACTTCGTTACTCAAACTGCTGTGCTGTAATATATGGATATGTGAAGTGAAGCGCAGTGAAGGGGTAAATCAAATGTTCGTGTAATGTGTGCCGCCGTAAAATGTGTAATTAGTAATTATTAAATTTTTTATTGTTTCAGCGTCAAGTTTAAAATTTAATATCTTAATATTAGTTAATCATAGAGTTTAATCATTTATTTAACAATTTATAATTTCAGTTCTCTGTAATATGTAGTTTTGTATAAATTGTATTTTCTTATAATCTGCCACCGGGTAAGATCTGCCCATTTGCAGTTAAGTAAGTATTATTATATAATAAATTTTCCGCAGCCATGATTGAAATCGAAGAAAAAGCAAGTTATCGTCACATGCTTCTTCGTGATAAAACTGACCGAGACAACGCGAAAGTGTACATAATTGTACACCATTAATTAACATTCTTTCACTTCTCATCGAATAGCGTTTTGAGATCTAATCATTCTCTAAGCTTACATAGGTTGTTATTCTAATGATAGTTGGTACAACATGGTAACAAAGAAGTTCTTTCAAATTACGTTGATTCATCAAATATAGATTTGGAAACGTCTTCTTTTACGTAGTTTTATGAAATATGGCATTCGATATTTCACATGTTTTCCGTCCTATACTTAAACGTTATTTACCTTCCAGTGGCGTACCTTCCGCTCTCAGTGGTGAGAGCCTCTAACTCTACTTTTTCTATGGCCAAAAATGTTATTTTCACGATTTTTTATTACCTTCTTTTCAAAATATATTATAGGTGCTCTTGGGGTCACTTAAAACAATGTTTAAAAAGTATGTTGCGTCATTAATAAAATTGGCATAAGTAATGTTACAACAAAAAATGAGTTTTAACTGACAGACAAAAACTTCCTCAAACAGTGTTTATAATTTTCTACGGGACCCCAAGGCATTACAATTAAATCAATTCTTATATTAATCTTTAGAAGTTGTATACGTTTCTGTGTTACACAGTTTATGCCATTTAAAATGAAAGCAACATTGTTGACATACATTTTTCAAAATTTTAATTGTTATCCTTTTGTGTTAAATCTTTTTTTATATCTTTCTCCCCCTCCATTGTAAAATATTATATTTAAACTGTACACGTGGTAATATAAGTTTGAGTGTAAAGTTGTGGCACAAGTATATATCCATTAATTGATTTACGAAACGTCCTCAATTGTTAATGGTTAATTTGGAAAAGCTTGCCGAAACACAGGCCCCCGATGTGAACCCTGTCTTGGGGCCCCGGAATAAATAAATAAACTTTGTCAAACAATCAGTTGCAAACTGCGTATGACCACGTGGGGGGCAATAAACTAAGTTACTCTACGAAAACAAGCAAGGGACCATCCCGTCAATTCCGATGAAGAGTCCAAGGGCTGCAGTGGCGGATTTAATATTTACATAAGAAATTATTCAAATTACGATCTGTTATCCATTTATTGTTCCAAAGTAAATTGTAGATATTAGTGCATTAAAAATTAGAGATGAATAAAACAAAGGTATTAATGACATTCCCGCCCAAGGAAAATCCGCCAGAGGAAAACCGGAGAAAAACCCGGGCCACAATGGATCGTTTCGCCACTGCTACCTTCTTCATCCTTTTGCGGTTGTTGAATTGTTGTTGCGGCCACTTAAAATGTACGTAAGGTTGACATCAATTTCTTATTATCATGATGAATTATTCATTAATATAATTTTTGAATATTCATTTGAGGCAGCTGCTCGGACGTGTTCCGCAATCATTCCTTCTCGCACTTCCTTCGGGGAAGAGGTGGATAAAGAGATGAATGGAGATCAACAGAATACGGAAACACCTCGCAGACCTTTTTCGTCCATTTCGACGAAGTCCACTTGAAATAACAGAGCGTTCCACGCACGAACAGTTGCACTACGCCCCGAAATCTTTAGTAAAACATTTGTTCNCTTTTTCGTCCATTTCGACGAAGTCCACTTGAAATAACAGAGCGTTCCACGCACGAACAGTTGCACTACGCCCCGAAAACATTTGTTCCTGTCTCATTCATAGGTTTGTTCTTCCTTCTTAGTATTAATAGCTCCTTCTCGACGCAATTCCACCGAAAATCACGATGTCTTCTGAAAAAATGATGAAACGTGAGAATTGTCTATTTTTGAAATATATTGTTCATGTTTGATGAATTACAGTCTTCTCTCTCGAAGTGGTTATGAAGCACTACTAAGGTCTGCATCTTCCTTTACTTGAAGGAATTGTCACTCTCCTCAATTTCACTCGCTTCTCTTGTGTGGACGCTTCCATTATTGCATCGTATGACCTTCCATTAACGATCCACTTACGTTCTGTGAGTTGTAGAATTTCATGGGCGATGGTAGTGGGCCCTCAGTCGCGATAGCCCATAATAATTTGTAAATTAGACTATGCTGCCTTGCGGTTAGTGACAGTTGCGCCAAAAATTCAAAATACCCAATTTATTAGTGTTACTCTATTACGGTACGTTGACTGAAGTCAAGTGGCCAACTATTCTCGAAACAGGCAAATATTCACTAAAGTACTACTTATTAATTAGTAATTCATTCTACTGCTTTTTTATATTTGATTAGAACAATTATTTTGTGATTTTAAAACTTCATAATTAATTTAGACTGTCGTTTGACTCCTCTGACAAGTGTCGCATTGTCTTCAGTCACGTGATGAGGCTGCCATTTCCGTTAGAACAGTATTTTCCTCAGTTTTTAATGAATTATTCTTGTAAATGCCCCGTGAGATATGAAAATATTAACGTCATTACGTTTCTATTTCCATTTGTTAAGTTTTAGTAGGATTTCTTCGCCATGTTAAGTAGTTTTGCCGGAAAATAAAAAAGCATAAGCCCTCGAATGTTTCGCCATATAAGCCCATGATAACATAAAGTCAAATAATTCCGAATTTTGCGCCGTAAGGGTATGAAGATTCATCGCCACTGGATAGAGAATGGCTCGTATTATCATTTGAAACATTTTTGGGGGGTTCTTAAGCCTAGTCGTTCCGAGAATATAATACTTAATGTCATTAAGAAACTTGGGCCTTCCGTTTCATTTTGGCTGTCAAAATGTATTTTGATTTTCCAAAACTTAAACAGGAAAAATTGTTGTGGCATATTCATGATTTCTTCATACCTCCATTAAGAGCGAAAATATCACCGAACACCACACGACAATTTCTCTCCGTTACACATTGTTTCAACTTTACTTGACCTTTACGTTACTTTTTCATTGTTAATTTTCCGATGGGTGCACATACTTCTATTGTTCACTTTCCTGCTTTTACAAGTGCTTCCCCGTTATGATAAGTGTGGTGATATATTGCAAGGAAGACGACGAATAATCAATGTTTTTGATTTTTAATTACATTTTCTCGTGTTCGGTTGTCATAATAAACAGTTGTATTTTACTTCGATGCATCCTTTCCATGCATTCACCTGTAGAAGGGTTTCGTGGTTAGAAATGTTGCTATTACTATTGACTAGTGACTAATCCAGGATGTATAACATGTTTAAAACTATGAGTTTGAAAAAAATGATTACAATTTACGTTGATCATATTGTCAGTATTATAAGTGATTTATATATGAAGAGAATTAAATTACATTTAATTTATCGTAGATGATGATCTTTTAATGATTGATAGAACTATGACGAAACAGTTTTACTTTATATTGACTCTTTTTCAGACAGTAAAATGTGATTCTTTAAAATGTATTTACTCATATCGTCAATTTACAAGTCATGGTCGAAGAATATTAATTCTATTGAAACAGTAAAACAGCTGAAATCCTTTATATAGGCATAAAAATGAAGTTCATCTATAAAAAATGCTAATTTTACACTTCAGAGGAGTTCCCTTTTTTGTGAAATTTACTTCAAATTCGGCTCAAAAACATTAAGGTTCATTTTGGTCCAGAAATGTACAATTTATAGAGTTATAACACGAATTTCTTTATGGAGTTAGATAATTCAATTCACATAGCAAAATTAAATTAATTTTACAAAAATATTAATTATTTTGTTTAAATAACAATAGAAACAATTTCTCAATAAAATATTAATTATTTCTGACATTTTGTCGAGGAAAATTAAAATTAATTTCCACGATTTCTTTGACGAACGTTCCACAACAGTTATAGTCGTCGGCATTTTATTAAATAATTTTTTAAAGTCAGAAAACACGTTTACTTACGGTTCGGAATGACGCGTGTGGCTCCTTATCAATTGAACGCGCGGAACATTCAAATTTCCTGTCCACACCTCAAGCGACTTGCAAAGCAGAGCTGCTTCTGCGCATTCCGGAATCTTCTTTCGACGCACGCACAGGATGTTCGTTGTTTGTACGACGATCAATAAGTCAACAGTCTAAATCCGTTGCTCCGATTGTCATGCCTTTACGATAAATCGAAGATTATCGATGTGAATTCGTGTTTTTTTATTATGGTCTTGTATTTAACGGTTTGACGACATCACAAATACTTGTATTCTTTTGGAACTCCTTAGAAATGGACGAACAAACATAAATTTGAATGTGAAATTCATTGTGACGATGTTCTCAGTAATTCGTCTTTATTATTGAGTACCAAATTATTAGTTCCAAATTTAAGATGTATGGAAAATATTTATGTCTTATGCAATTTCGATACACGTAACTAGAAGTAGAAATAAGCTATAAATTCCCGACAAGAATTTGCGATTCAAAATTTGCGATATTTTGATGGGCGAGGGAGTGATGAGGGAGTTGGGTGATTTCTTATTTCAGAAATGAATCAAAAGTGAAATAAAAAATATTTTGTAAAATTGTAGAATATACATACCTAAAAAAGACAATTTAACAACTTCAAATTTAATTTTCGAAAAATATACAAGGGACACGCTCTAATTTTTCTGGTGCAAAAACGTGACAAAATAAAGCAAAACTACGGCTTTTTATAAGGGTTCTATTTATAATCTTAAATATGTTTCAACGATTGAAACAATTATTGGAATAAATTATGAATATGTGATGTGGCATTTAGTATCAAAACCAACCCGGACCTTTTTCAGAGAGAAAAGTCTCCTCTCATGAAGTTATTGGAATTTGGGTGAACGTTTTTTGTACTTTTAGTACGACTCGAGGTCTATGAGTGTTTTTGTCAAAAATATTTAATTTTTCAGTAAAAACTTCTTCATTTTAATTCAAACATCATTTTGGATTGAGATAGGTTTTAGAATAAACGGGGTGGAACTTCGTTAGTTTTCTGTTAAAAATCAGTCTAGTACGTGTCATATTTTGTGGTTGTGATTTATGTTTTTAAGAAACTATGTCATAACTTTTAAAAGAATTTACAAAAATTAAATTGCTTTTTATTTTTGAAATAATAGAAAATAAAAATAACGACTCGAATAATATTAATAAATTATGTGAAAATAAGTTAATAATTTTCAAAAGAAAGTATATTCGAAACATGTTAAAATAGAAATGTAAAGAAAACGTCTTGAAGTGCCACTTTAAGTTAATTTGGATCGAGTCTGGTTCGGTACGAAACATCTAATACTTGTTTGGTTGTAACAGGTGAATGCTTCGTTCAGTTTTGCAAATTCAGTTGTAGTTAGAACAAGAATTCAGAGTATTCTATTTAACGTTTCCTTTAATTCAAAAGTCTTTGATTAATTTTTAATCCATTCTGAGAGTAAAATATCTTCTGAATGAGCGATGCTTCGATTAAAAGCTACTGAACCTCAACTGGCAATAACGCGTCCAGTCTGAAAGGAAGGGCTAAATTTTACCCCGTTATGACATTCTTTTGTAAGTTCCAATTGGGCGACGATAAGGGGAGGATCTGATACAATATGTAATGAGGCTCATTCTCCATTCCAGGTCACAGTTGGAGGCAGCACGTATGGCATCTCTGCAGCATGCATTTTCGGCAGCCTGCCCTCTCTGGTTCACCTTCTTGCTGGTAAGATCTGAATTCCCGCGACTCGAAAACGACCGCAGCGCTTGCGATGGTGACTCTTTGAATAATTGAAGGAAATGACCGAGAGTGCTGTTAATGTAATTTTGAGTATGATAGCCTTCATGGAGTTATAATAAAGACATATGCTCGTATTAAATCGAAAATTTGAGTTTGAATTAAGAATATTTAGTGAAGTACTGAAGAATGTTACACTGAAGTGTTTTAAGAGTTGTTGCGTCGTAGGATGTAACAACAATTCCAAATATTCTGCTGATACAAAGCGAGTGAATACAACGATTTCAATGGATTACTGCAATCAGACGATGTAGGGCAGTTTTTGATATCTGGTCTTCATAATGCACTATTATGAAAAATGTTCAATCAAAATAATGAAAATATTAATTATTATTGTTATTATTATTAATCTTTTTACATTGAGAACTAAAATAAACATTTTGAAGTGTATATAATTATTTTATAATGGGACCTAAATATGAGATTATTTTCTGTAAAATTATCTAAACACTTAATAGGGAAATATCAGAGGACCGTGCTGCGCTTTATTTATTCATTATACAAAATAATTTTCTGTAAATTTTTAATAAACGAATTTTTAGGCATTTTTTCATAACTAATTCGATATGTTAATTTAATTTGTTAATTTAATGAAAATTATTCTAATAATATATTAAAAACAAAAATTGTTAAATGTTTTTTTAAACTTTAGAATTGTTTTTCTAGGGGAAAGAGCATTTAGTCAATGTAAGAATATTTTCAAGTAAATTTTTGATAAAAGAATTTTTATTTACCGGTTTACCGATTATTTTACCGATGAATTATTTCTAATAATTCTGATACCGGTGGCTATCTAGGTGTCACTATTGGGAAATGTGTCATTTATGTCGGTAGCGTTATACATTGCTTCAGCGTATAACATTCCACAGAACAGTAAAATGTCATGACAGGTGAGCACCCAGCGGATGTATCACAGACAGAAGGGAAGGAGCTGTGTTATCGTTCTCAGACGAAAGCTGATTTAAACATACAATTATTTTCCTGCAATAATTTTGTAAAACAAATTTTCACAAGATTGACACTTATATCATTCGATTTCTAATATTAAAAATTCCCTATAATTCAAGTCTCGGTAAAATCTCACCATAAGTTTACGAGATAGCCGATTTAAACTTACAAGTATTGCACACATAATAAGAGTAAGGTATATGCGCTTTGAAATGACATCATGAAATATAAGCGGCTATGTCCTGACTGACTATCTCATTCATGAACGCAGTGCCTGAACTATAAAAGCTGGAAACACGAAATCTGTACAGTAGCTGCATTTTGTAACAAAACCACCCACGAAAAAAGTAATTTTCGAAATTCTAATTTTAAGTGGTGAAATGTACATTATCAATTTTTCACTATTTGTATTATATCTCACGAAATAATGGAAATATTGTCTCAATTTTTGTAAGCAAAAAATATACATTTAAATATCTAGAAATAGTTATTTGTATATTTTGATACTACATTTTTGACGGGTAAAATGGGGCAGAAAATTATTTCATGTTTTTATCGTTCGCGCCAACAACATGATATATTACGGTCGTTTAAAACGTAATGCACCACAATTTATATTCCGACGCAAATAATGCGGCTGGAATTTTGTACCGTTCTAGTTTGAACCCTTCGCCTCTGTTGAGTAAAGTTTCATGGTCCTCAGTCAGATGGCAGCAAGACGGAGTGTTGAAAATGGTGATTGTCAGCGAAGCACGCTACAAGCACCGTGCTGGGATCTTTTGTCCCGTATCGTCACCGCCGGTGAGACATAAATTCACCTATTTTGATCCCGAATCGAAGCGACAGTCTATAGAGTGGCACCCTACACATTCACCCCGATGAAAAGTCCAAATTGAGTCCGTTAGCGGGCAAAACAATGATTAACGTGTTTTAGACCATGCAAGGACACATTTTGATGGATATTATGGCTAAAGAGTGTACCATTAACTCCGACGCCTAAGTGGCCGCGCTGCAACGACTGAACAAGCGATTCCAACGTCTTCGACCTGCTGCTTCAGCACGACAATGCTCGGTCCCACACCAGTCTGCGGATTCGTGAAGTGATTGCTAAACTGGGTTTCACGTGTTGCCGCATCTGCCCTACTGTCCGGACTTAGCGCCATCGGACTTCCACAAGTTCGGTCTGTCAAAGAGTGAACTTCGTTGGATCCACTTCGAGTCCGCGGACGCTAGGAAAAAGTGGTTGTGCGACCAGGACTCCAGATGGTACCAAGTGGGAATGCTTCCAATATATTGGCGTAAAGACACAGAAACGAGCGGAGAATACTGGGAAAAATAGGCGGTGGAGCTGAATATTGTAGCAATGCGCTATCCGAGAATTGTAAGTGCCATACTTAAGGAGTAATAAAATGGCGTGCATTACTTTTTGAACTACCCTAGTAATTTTCGCTATATTCTATGAACTAATACGGTTATCAACCCTACTTTTATAAATAAATATTGCTCAATGAAATATCTAAAAAAGAATTAGTGCAACGTTTTATTTTTATTGGATGAAAAGCGATGGCTATGTTTGATGCGTTGTCTTCAGCGACTGACACATTTATAATATTCTGTACGCCGATTGAAGATAAAGAGTTGAATTTTTGATGGAATATTGT
The DNA here is from genome assembly GCA_002313205.1 of Laupala kohalensis. Taxonomy (NCBI): domain Eukaryota; kingdom Metazoa; phylum Arthropoda; class Insecta; order Orthoptera; family Trigonidiidae; genus Laupala; species Laupala kohalensis. The sequence goes on along the minus strand of NNCF01127746.1, from coordinate 369,169 downwards.
ATTTGTATTGTAGGCATACACAAGGATTTTTTGAAATTTACTTTTTAAGGGGTTATTTACGGGTAAAAACGTTTGTTTTTTGTCTATTTTTAATATATCTCACATACTAATTAGGTAATCGTAATGGTTTTTGCATGTTAACTTAGTTATATGTTTAACTAGAAACAAGTTTTTGGTTTTCCGATTTTTGAATGTTTATAAGTGAAATGGAGTAGACATGTTTTCGGAACTTACTATTAAATATTATAATACTATTAAATAAAGGAACTTGTAATTTAGACTGTAAGTAAGTGATTATGTATTCTAAAATTCCACTAAGATAACATTTTTAAAATTCCGATTTCAAAGGGATGTAGGAGTGTGAAATGTGTTATCTAATTATTACTGAATATCACGAACTATTTAAGATAACACCCCAATTCTTGAATAAAAAACGTGTAATTTAAATTGAAAACTAAATTAAAAAGAAGTTTATACCGAAACAGAAAAATAAAAATTCTCGTGGAAAACCGAGCTAGAATACTTACAAAAAATTTTCTTCGAAATTTTATTCACGTAATAGTAAGAGTTTGAGAAATTTCGACATCACTTTTCCCCAACTTCGTTAAGGAATTGAAATAGACATTCAGAATAATTTCATCAACATAACTAAGTACAGGCAATTTGTAACTTCATTTTTGCTAATAATTAACACAACTTCTATTTGTACGGTGGAGCAGTTACAGATGTTTGTCGAATAACAGAACATGTTCCGTCTTATTTTCATCCACAGTTTCTTCAACGCATCTGGTTAACAAGTAATTTTCCTTCGACGATTGTTTGTCGATTAAAGTCAATATCAATATCAATAGTCAAATCCAGATTTTATAACTTTCATGTTTGTTTGTGAATTTAATTAACTTACATTTCAACCAATTTACTTTTCGTCACTAGTTCAGCAGCTACTGTCGCAACGTGCATTTATGAGAAGTCTATCGCTCAGCCTTTCTCCTCATGGCCTGTAGTAATGCCAAATTTTAGTGTTCTACGTCCATTTCAATATCATCACTTTTTAAAACAGAACCATTATATTCGTAATTATTTGCAATCTCAGGAGTAATGCATTTACCATTCTACGATTCGTAATGTCATTTCATGTATTTTGTCTTTCTCACATGGATTTCCATTCTTCAGCATTTTTGCTCGTAATTGTGCTCTAAAACTGTGATTTTTTGCCCAGAAACATTCTACTTGAACTATAAGTAGGGTGTCTTAAAAGCAATTTCTTTATCTCCCCTTTCATTATCTTTAAAATTAACCTACGATGAATTATTAGGTCCTTAGTGAATGATCACAATATTACTCACCCTTCCGCTTATTTCGTCTGTGCATTTATATGAACAAGTTTCGAAGGAATCCAATATTTCATCTCCTAGTCTACTTACTCAATCCGCGAGTAACGATTCTACTACTGAGCAATATAACATTAAATTTGTGCTACCATTAACTTGATAAATCGTTTGGGTAATAAATACATGTGTTAATCCCTCAGGTGGTGCGGGCTGCCGTCGCCGTTTCCCCCGCGACCCCACTCTCCTCCGGCTACTCCACATGCACCTGCCAAGAGTACGCCCCAGAGGGAAGCAGCTCTGCAGAAGTGCACTGTAGCTGTCGTGGAGTGGGCCCGGTTCTCCTGCAGCGCGACGTGCACAGCTTGTGAGTGAGAAAAATTCTTGAACCGACTTTGAACAAGGAAAGTTAGTAACTCGAATCAAATCCTCTGAATAATAATTTGGTTGGTGGAGCGCATTTTTTACTTGTTAAGAATTCCCTCGGTTCCTTTTCAATAAGTGAGAACTTTTGTATGAAATAGTGTTCTTCAATTATGTTTATTCAGTTAATGACATTTATGCACACGTAATTGTGAACTGTTGTGCTACATTGCTGATCGGTCGGGAAATAAAAATTGTACTAAATGTTTTATTGCTATTTCCGAAAAATTATCATATACTCTTCCTTTACAATAATACACTGGAGTACAAAGCTGATGAAACGAAAATATATTTAATTTTCAAAATACTGTAGATGCCTATGTGAATTATGTGAACAAAGAGACGAGTCGAAAGATGGAGAAGGGTTTCTTTATTTTATATGGTAGTGTTTTGCTTTTCAATACATTTCGAGTGAATTGTGAGTTTTACGGATTCAAAAGTGAACTAGAATGGACTGAAGGTAAGAAAAGCGAATCAGGACCTCCAAACAGGATGCGCAAATTAAGACACACACTGTCTCATAGTTTTCAGAATGTTTTCAAAAAGAATATATGTAAATTTCAAAACCAACTGACTTAAAAGAAGGAAGTTAAACCGAGCGAATTTCAGTCAAAGACATGTTTTTGTATAATCTGAGGACATATTAAGGTTATTATTATTATTTTGAAATTAATCGTGAAAAATGCATATTAAATAACTATCGTAAAATACCATATAATTGTGATTTCATGATATATTTTCTTAGTGCTTAAGATGGTATGCTAAGTTTTGTCCTTTTTCCGAAACCAACTACAAAACTGAAGGTCGTTTATTATTCTGGGTCGTGAAGTTCGTTCAATTGAGAAAAGAAGAAAAAGTGTATGCAAAAGAAATATTTTATTAACATTTGATATGTTGAATACAACATTGTAACAGCATTAGTGTTAGTTTGAAGCAAAACGCATTGTTATGATAATGCAAGTGTATTGCCATGCGCAACGAAAGGCAAAAATGTTCGTTCGGTTCGATTACCAAGAGGTGACGTCACCTTGACGGCGGACAACCGCAGCAGGGGCGGATCCTGCAAGTGATTTTGCGGCGAGGGCGAAATATTGTTAACTTTGCCCCTCCCCCCCCCGATAATTTAGAGGAAACTTTCGTTTTATTAATAGTGGAAATAAAATACATGTGAGGCAGCGGAAATATTTATTTTGTTTTATTATTGTACTTGCATTTGCATGGTTCTTTTGAAATGCACTTCTGTATACAATAACATTGCACTGCATATAAAAATCCTTTACAATGCGGGACGAAATGCAATGGAAAGGATAAGTAGAGACAAGTGATGTAAATCCAGGCGGTGTTAAATAGGAATACGGTTGTAGATATTGAAAAAAATATTTAACGAGTTCTTTAATGCGCTCCTTTATGTATTTTCCAAAGTCAAGTCAGATTCTGTGGTGGTGGTGGGGGGGGGGCGATTGCCCGTTCACCGCCACCCCTGGATCCGACACTAAGGCGTGGACGACACTAAACGGCTCAATGTGTCTACCATATTTCCCCATTCCTGCCACAGATAATCCTGCAATTGTTATTTTTTGTGGGGACGACGCTGGGCCATCTTCGTCTTAAGCATTCTGCAAATATTCTCTAAAGGAGAGACATCCGAACTTGCTGCTGGTCACTCTAAAACAGGGACACGTCTCGAACGTAGCCATGTTTGTGCTGTCTTCGCCGTATGTGGCCGTGCATTATCTTATTTGAAAATATAACGTTTTCTGCCAAACAATCGCTGCACTGATAGCCATGCAACCCCACACCATCACAGAGCTTGGTTTAAGAACCACGCGCATTGTAACACGATGGATCGTTTGCTTCATCCTTCTTCCTAATAACCTTTCGGCCAATATTTCCATACGAAACCTGATAAATGGATTCATCTCTCCACAGTTCCTTTTTCCACTGAGGTGAGATTTGACTCATGCAACACTCCGACGTTTTTTCGATGAAGTGAGAAATGGCTTACGTCTCGCATTGTAGAATGCGTAGATATATCTTTAGATATATCTTTAGATATATCGACGCGTAGACGCTTCGGAAATAGTCTTTCCAAAACTTTGTCACGCCCATGTGACTAGGTCTGCTACTGCGAAGTGCCTATTATTACGGATATATCGACGAAATTGACGTACCTTCCGATCCATCAAGGTTAGCTTCCGACCGGGGGTCTTTCCCAAACAGCAATTTCCAGTTATAGTGAAATGTTTTATAATAGTACTCACTGTAGATTGTGTCAAGTGGAACCTTTGGCCAATTTGGCGCTGCGAGATACAACTTCGGTGCTGTTATATGATTTGATTACGTAGTTGTCCCCTTGCCATGCTTCCCCCTTGCACTGATAACGATCGCGAATTGCTCGCCCTTATATGCCGTTTGCTTCCTCTGACGTCACTGATTCATAATTGTGCGCGTAACGGCTGGAATATCCTCGTTCTTTCTGCTGAACGAACTTTATTGCGGAGCGTTGGGATTCAGAATGCTCATTTTAGACCAACTTTCAGTTCTTTGTTTTTTCAGTTGTGATATTTGTACAAACCTACAACTACGTATAACTATACATTTTAAAACGTTTCGATAACTCTGCATTTTTTTAATTACAGAAACCTTAGAACTTCATTGACGTTGACGTTGTAGTCAATAAACGCTCAAAAAGGTGTCGCGGAATTTTTTACTTGCGACAGGATTTATGTTAGGAGATAAATATACGAAAAGTCCCCGGAAATTTGAGTTGAGCGATGGAGGTACCTTTTTTGTTTTTTTCGATAATGTCCCAAAAATGGTGTATTGTAGCGAAACTATTGTTCTTCACAAAATAAAATCTGACTAACTCATTTGCAGGACTGTTTTTCTTCATCTTTTCTCTAGTCCAAGCAGATCCGATGTACCTTCTAGCAAAAATACAAAGTTTTTGATTTACTTTTTTGAACAAATTATTCCTTACAGCACCTGAAAACTTAGTTTTACTCATATTTTGCAAAAAAAAATTGCAGGACATATAAACTTATTTAAAATTGATGTTTATCTGTAATTTTACTATGAATCAATCAAAAGTTATTTTGATTTATCTTCTTGGGTATATTTCAAGATTCCAGATGAAAACTCTAAATTCCGCTTTGTCGTTTGAGGGTGTGTAGGCTGCATATTTTGTACTTTTACACGTAAGTGGAGTGTACAGTCAAGAACAGGGTATCGGGGAGTATTATGGCTCCCATTAGCTTCGGGAAGTTTTCCTGTTTTCATTTCGGTAGCATTTGAGAAATTGGTACAAAAGTGAATAGAGATAGTGATTCAGAAATGAAGTATTAAATGGTTGATACTCATCTTTCTTTCAAATATCTTTGGAAATAAAAAAAGAAAAGAAAGTAAGAACTCAAATTGAGCAAGTGTGATCTCAATTGACCTCAAATTGAACGTTCTATAATTTTATCTAGAAGAGAAAGTAACGTTTTCAACATATCAATCTGTCTAATACGGACCATAAAAGCCACTCGTCAGCATTTGAAAATTATTAATTTTCTAGTCAACAAGTTCGCCATTACAAAATATGATTAAGAGTCGGCATGGTTAATAAGAGATTATTGTGTTTACTTGAAAGAAAAGTTGAGACTTACCAAGCTATCACAACGAGGTGACTACAGCAACATGCAAACCACTGTCCATAGGAGCGCTCTGACTGTGGGGTACCGCGTTTGCATATAACCCACTAGAGCCCGGTCATAATACCCTCTGCCGCCTTATATAAAATTTGTATTTGCACAGTTTTTCAGATCTATTCGTAGAACTCCCCGACCCCCAATAACGTAGATCTAGGGACATTTCATATGTTTAATCCCTTCATTACTAATTGAAATATACCCATAAGTCAAAACTTGTTAATTGAGTGGGTATTGATTTGCTAACTAGGGACCAACCTCAAACTTCGTACTATCTTTGCAGGACTATGACGGATTTGAAGCAGCCAATGTTGCATGGTGCTACGTTCCGTGCCCATGCAGCCACACTGCGAGATTTGTAAGTATTGCGCTCATTGAATGTCCAGGTTGAAGTAAGACCCTGGTCAAACCTTACACTATTAAGCATTTTCTGTGGGTAAACTTTAAAGAATAGTGTTCGCTGAGAAGAGAAATAACCGCTGCGATTGAGCACGATCCAACCAACTTGGCGTGAGATTGAATGTGTGAAACGTAAACTCCCATTTTTTAGTCCAACTCACTGATAACCATCTCTCTCTTTCTATTTTATACCCTGGCGATGCCTTCGTGAGCCGGCGAATGGCCATATCTCATTGACCGCAGATGGACACGCCAGTCCCTGCTCCCTCTATCTGTGTCTTCGCACTATGCACCTTTTCGCTCCCGTTATTTGCTTTAAAAGACGTTATCGGGTTCACGGTCATTTATCGAGAAAACACGTACAATTTTCTACCCGTAATTAATTCTGAGTTAATTATGTTCCAGTTGGAATTGCAGTCCTAGATAAAACAGAATATATTATCGCCACTCGGATAATTATGATCCATCATATTGTCTTGGGTAACCACGCACATACACAAAAGTTTATATTTAATCGATACTACAAGAAAGAGATCTTATCCAGTATCTTGGATAAATTACAGTGTGTGAGGAATTTTATTGCAGACTTTTATGTTGTCTGGGTGAAAATAAAATCATTACTCTCAAACTTTATGAGAATTTTTTTTCTGAAGATACAAGTTGGTATTCCCGATGTGAAACGAAAAACTGATCACCTCTTTCTCATCTCAACATCATTAATAACTTTAGAATGCGTCAAAAACGTGGATCATCCAATTTATCATAAAAAATTCATTAAGAAAAATGAATACGTTATACATAACCAGGATTAAAATACAAAATATTAAAGTAGAATTAAACTTCAGCTCATTAATTATAAAAGAGCAAGACGTTAATTAACCATCAAAATGGCCTTTTTATTCCGGCAGTTTATAAACGAATCTATGATGAAAGTTATGAGGAAAGATATGATCAAAGTTTCTCTCAACGAAAACCTGTGTCATAGATATACAATCATAGTTGAAATATGATCAATGATTGTGCATTACACGGTCACGTTATTTGATCATGTCTTTGATCATACGTATATGACATAGTAATACGACCGTGTAACACCGACCCTAATAGTCCTCGTTGAATCCACTTCAGACGATCGCAATTCGATTCACTGACGTCATCTGACTGGTGAATTCGTGCACATCACGCGTGTTCTCCCCAGTGCCCGTCACGCTGTCACTCGAGGACGTGCGCCACTAGAAGCCGGAATGTAATACTCTCGTATATTCTGCATTGAGTTCCAAAAACATTCAAAAATAGCGTATATCTATATACAAGAACTTGTGTATAATATCATTCCAACATTATTGTCTACTAATGAAATACGACGCAAAATAAGGAATATGTGTCAGTGTGAGGTCTCGTTTTTATTAGAATTTTCAGTCACCTAACAGGATGTAGCCTGCTTGCTCATCACCAAGTCACCCCGGGTTCAATTACCGGCGGGGCGAGAAAAGTAATTCTAACGTTTTACATTAATGTTCCAGTTCATGTTGAGATGAATTAGTGCAATCAATTAATAAATGGAGTTAATAATTATTAGGCTCGATCCATTTAAATAGCGCGCGGCCAGATGAAAGTGTCGCGTGTGTCAGGAACGAACCTTGAAGTACATCAACCGAGGCCGTCAAATCAGAGACAAGCGACCCCTCTCCCAGCGCCCCTCGCATAGCGCAGAAAAGAGGAAGCTCTCTCGCCGGTATGCTTTCAACGGGTCAAGAAGGCGCCCTCAGCAGATAGGAAAAGTACGCGCACTTCAAATCTTACTGAAAGGCAAGTGTGCAAACGTAGCACGAAGTAGTAAAAGAAACCCCATTACTTTTCGAAGACTTTCGCGTATCCGTTGAGAGAATTCCCGAGTAAGCATCCAGCTTATAAACTGAAACATAGCAAGCTTTGCTGCTCGTGGAAAGCGCCTAATTTGAACTTCACCTACTTCTCAGCTACAATCAAGAAGGAAGAAAGAAGGCGTATGGCGTTTCGATCGACGTGTAACGGGGCGTAGCGATGCGACTAGGAACGTTCACTAATTGTCGTACTGAATTATTCAAGTCTAGTACTCCAACGCTCTGATATAGTTTGTTGTGAGGATTTTTCTTTTATCAGTACTTTCGCCGAATAAATGGTTTTGTTTAATGAATTTTATTTTGAGTAGTACAATCAACAATCTTTCCTATTTTTCACTTGTTTTTTTCTAGTATTTGTGTGAATTACTCCAGATGTTAGTTGTTAGGGAATATTTTATCCTGGAGTATTCGAAGCAGGAGTACAATCTATTCAAAAATTCATTTAAATCCCTTTAAAATTCACACTAGTTAAATTTTAGTGTGTCTGAGTACTAGTAGGAGTGATAGGCGTGGCAAAGAATTATTTTGGTGCAACTATTTTGACTGTGCTGCTTAGCCGGACGACTCTCAGACCCTGGATTAATGAATGTTTTTGTATAATTCGTTGCACTTGCATTACCCTCCGAGGGGCGTAATCAAGTGGCGATCGAAGTTCGGGTAATTCAATCGTCGCCGATGGGAGAGTGGTTCCCCTGCTGGCCTCTCACCCAGTCGAGGTCGACGGACTTTTAGGGCGCGAAACACACGGCATGTACTATGATTATACTGCATATAAAAGATCCCTTGAGCATCATTTGGTGCTCTCAGCAAAATTAATTCTCGGCGAAAATTGCATCCACTCAGAGTTCCGGCTTCCACTATCAGATGGCAGCGAAAGGCGGAACGTCTATATTGCGATTAACAATGGGTCACAATTAACGTGAGCCGAGACCCATATTATTAATATATTATTATTATTATTATTATTAATCTACTACATATTCTACGTATAGGGCCACGCATAAGGGTGGCGACAAAAGGTGCATCACAATATAGCCGTGACATTGAAAAGCGAACCTTATTTCGTCTATCCCCCTCCTACTGTTCCTAGTATCAATAACTCTATTACCATCCGCTCCACGTGGGCCAAGTTGTTGGTAAACTCAGCTAACCGGCCCACCTACTAACAATTGCCATGATACCATCCACCTCCTATGTACATAAGCTTCAATAGCACGCTACATTTCCCATTTAAAAATACTACAATGAGAAAAGTATTCTTCTACTCCTTTGCTGATGTGTCATTTCAGATTCCTGACCGACGCCTCTGAATTGGAAGCCATCGCTGCCGATGCCTTCACGGGTCTGCAGCAGTTGAGATCCATGTGAGTAATTCCATCACATTTTCATGTTTCTCGATCTTTTGACAAAACCTTTTTCAACGATGTATAATTTGCTTTTTATGTATCGGAGAAGGTTTCAAATAGAAATGTTCTCAGTTGATATTTTGAAGGTAATGCACCTTTTAGACGTTCTTGACATCGTAAGAGGAAATAGTGGCTTCGTTTTTAGTATTATGTCGAACTGCCTTCCTATCCCTTCCTCCGTCTGTGTGTAAATGATTACGAATTTCATTACAATTATGATTATACTTTGTTCATTACACTTTATTCTGTAATACTGAAGTCACTTCATGCGGAGACATACTCCTCCGAATTCTGTCCAAGGATTTACTTTGAAAGTTGAAAACCTTTTAAAGGAGTTAAATCCAAGTTGATTCACATGGAATTTATCTTGACGCGCAATGGAGTCATGTTTATCATGTTGTTGATCTTCTGACTCTTCCATATGCTTTTTCAAAAAGCCAAGAACAGAAACTCAATTTCTTTCTTACGAGGTATACTTTCCGCGAATTCTTTAGGACATTTTTTATACTTTTCTTTATCAACATTTAAATATGAATTTAGATCTTGAAAACTTATCTTTATGGCGGGACTTTTCGAATGATTCACGTACATTTGACGAAAATACTTTGGGGGAATATAAAATGTACTTGATTTGAACTCGTTTCTTACAGTTAAAAAAAAAATATTTGTAGAACACTATGTGCCGAACAATATTGCCTCGCATAGTTGTTACCTATCTCTAACAGTTTAGGGGGCGTAAGAGAATATACGTGTCCGAAAAAAACCTTTTCTATTTTTCTTTTCACACATTTCAAAAGTTAGCTCATATCCTTCCGAATGTGCAAACTATCTCCTCCCCAAATTTCATCACGATTGGTTCAGTGGTTTTGTCGTGAAAATGTACCAAACAGAAAGACTCTTTCGCATTTATGAATGTGCTGGAATTCGCCATTTGTGATCTTGTTGCAGAGACATCTCCGAGGCTCCGCAGTTGACGGCGTTGCCAGACACTTTACTGGACGGCATCTCATCAGGATTCAGAACATTGTGAGGAGTTTCTTTTGCGCTTGATTGAATAAGAATGTTGCATAACACAAATATAGGTAGAAAAACAATGCGAATGAATTAGACTTTTTACTTGGAGAACTGGAAAAGAAAATATAATATAATTTTTTCTAAACTTCCAGTACTTATAAGACTCAAAATGAAAATATCACTCTGCAAACACTATAAGAGAACCCGAACAGAATGAAAGTGTGGGTGCAGTTCCGGCACTGGTTTTGCGAGATTTACAAACGTCCGTTGTTGCGCCATGAACAGCCCGAGAAAAAATAGATAAAACATATTTTACGAATCTGATTTGTGAAATTTATATTATTGTAAATGCAAAGTTTTAATTACGTCATAACATGCAATAGAAGGTAACTGTCCTCCTCTCTTTTAGTTTTTATGGGGAAAAATGATCCGCATGAAATAAATAATCCAAAATATAAATTAATGTCCCCACCCAACATCTCTCCTTCCCGATTCCCTCACCCAAGTGGAAGAGCAGGCTTCATGGCCTGAACCAAGAAACATGTAATAATATTAACAATAATAGTATTAATAAATTATTTAAAACATTTCCAGGCGAGTGGTGCGCACGGGTTTGCGGGCTGTTCCTCGTCTCCGCTCTCCTCCGAACATGGTTCTGCACATGATGTAAGTCCACACATGCTTTCACGCGGCAAATATTCATTTGATCATCGTTTCCCGTCACTCCTCCCACAGAGACTTGGAGAGCAACCACATCCAGTGTCTGGGCAGCGGAGCGCTGCGTGTTCGAGCGGAACTTCTGTAAGTGGCCTTTCTTCCGATCGAACAGCGTCTACTCTCTCCTGGCGGTAAAACGTGAAGGATATGTATACTCCGAGTCATGTAACTTTGCCGAGAAGTATGCAATATGGCTGCCTCACACGAATTGCTAATTCTTCGAATTTGCTGTAGAGAAATAAAGTTAATAATACAACACGGACACGATGTAGTATTCGTTCCACACTTCGCTCGATGCAGAACAGCGCCACAAGAGCCAGTGAATCCGAGGTTGGCGGCGGATTTAAGTTTTGAGAATTATCTGCCAACATAACGTGAGGTACGAATATCATTACTCTTATCGACGATGGTGATGTAAAAGCCTTGTCTACATTGAGTACAGGTTCTACACAAACATCAAGCCAGTTAGACTGACAATAACTAAAGAAATAATAAACTCGGTGCATTTCCGATTGTTTTCTTAAATTTTCTTGAGGCAAAGTAACAGGACTTGCTGTATAGAGTTGCGCCTAGGATCGTTCCGATACCGTGAAAGTGTAGATACGATGGTACTCGGTGCGGGGATCGTAACCCAAGGATAGAATTGAAATAATCAAAACCGAAGTATGGCATGGAAATGCGATGCCTATAATTTTCGTTTATTTTATTGCGAGTTCTTCCAGTAGATCATAACGAATAGAGATGCGTTTTATTACTCCGTTCACCCAACCAGGCAGCGGTGTAATGATGAAAAATTGAAAAAAATATTTGAAACTCACTCGAACTTTTTAGTGATAAATCTTCCATTACATTGACATCGTAAGTGTTGCATTAAATAAAAATTGAAGCAATTCTTATTTAAATAAATACTATAAAATGTCCTTTTATAAGAGTATAGTAAGTAAATAATTATAATTTTTTATAAAAGTAAGATAATGCTGAAATTCGCGCTTTCATCCATTTTCAAAATAATTACCTGGTTTGTTTAAGCTGAAAACGTTTCGTATTCTTTCAACACCAGTTTTTGAAGAATTGTCTCTTTTCAGTGTGTGCATTGCCTGGATATACTTATAGCTTACCCGCTTGAACATCACGGCTTACCTTTTTCATTAGTCATTAGCCGATTCCTCAGTCTGAACCAATAAGATACGCGTCTACCGATACCATAGCACGCATATAGTTGGGACTTCCCAGTTACGCCAACTGCTCACTGTAGTCGACTCCAGTCAACTTCGCCGAGGAGGAGAGTTGAGCGCAGTCAGAATAATCGACAGTATCACAAAGACTCCGAAGAATCGCGCTGGGCTGAGGATGAGAGTTAAGTTCAGTCAGAAGATTCGAATTAGAAGAATCACCAAGTAATTCATTGTTTATTAAGAATTTTGTGACTGTTGACCTCACATAAAGCATTTCAGTAACCCAACGCGCATGCGCGAACCCTGTCGACTAATGCACCACTTTTGCATTCCATTCGCGTTTCCTAGCGAAGTTGACTACAGTTAACTTTACTGGTTGTGACTGGAAAGCACCATGTATCGCATAAAAGTATCGATACCATGTGCAAATCCAAAGCATCGATATTTACTTGTATCGGAACGATCCTAGTTACGCTGAAGTGCGCCGGGCGTCAAAGTATTCCTCATGACGGTGCAGAATTGAAGGCTTTTAGATGTTATTCTCGTTGGGATTTTAGTGCAAGATAAACTCACAGGAATGTTAAACGTTTTCATGTTTTGTGTTGGAAGCACTGAAGTGGTTTACGCGGATGTGGCCACTTCAATTTGTTTGGAATGCGTATGTTACAGATGAGTAGAGAGACGTTTTACCAAAAGGAAATCATGTTGTTTCACTACCTTTCGTGATAAGAGGTTTAGAACGGCGAGTCTCTGAATATTTTGGGAGATATTTCTTTGTTCATGTATTGTTGCTATCTACAAAACCTTGGGAAAATTCGCAAATTAAATGTTCAGAAAACTCATGTCAGAGCTATTTCATCGTACAATGATGTGAAATTATAACTGAGGCACGTCATTTATGGAACGGCTATTTTATGTTGATATAAAGTAGTCTCTTTGGAAACCTCATTTTATAATTCCTAAAGAAAATAATTATAACACAAAGTTACATTTCAATGTTCAGTTTATTAAGGTCACTTAAAATTACTTTCTTCGATAAACCGTTGCCTAATTTTATCATCGCATGAAAGTATGAAATATATTGTAATGTAGAAATCTCTTAATTTTGGTGAATCTCACCGCCAGGTAATAGATTTTTCATTTAACATAACATAATTAATATATCGCAGTAGTTTCAACATAGTTACAAATTTTTCATTAGAAATTTTACAGTCAAAATTTGAATGCAAAGAGAAGTAATATTATTCTTGCTCATTAAATCACTTAACTGGAAAATTGATTTGTATTAGCTTATAACTTTGCCTTCTTAAACTAAATAACCTGTTATGAGTAGAAAATTAACCATTTACTTATACACAAGATACGAAATGTTTGTGAAAATTAGAATCTTACATCATCTTAGATACCTTCATCTTTTGAAGGTCGATCCCGTCTCTTAAATGACCGAAGACTATCTTTGCTGACGACAATTTTTCTTGTTCCGAGCTCTTCTTGTTTGTCATTTGCGAGTGCTGAGGTGAAATATGTAAATTAAATTCAGTTATTTATTTGCTTTCTCTTCGTACAATTAATGTTTGTTTTTAACGAATTAATCAAATTTTCCAATTGAGAAGGAAATGTCTCATTTGTTTTTTTAATTGGGGCTTTCGGACTCGCCAACATCAAGGCCATTAGAGCCCTAAAAAATTTACTTTCAACCGAAGAGCAAATTATGCTTTTCTTTGTTTTTAGGGTGTAATAAAGCTATTCATTTATTTGAAACTTATTTTATTATTTGACCAAGTAGGTTAAGGAATATAAGGATAAATGAGAGAGGCACATAATTCCAAAACAGAGAGTTGGCTGTATCATAGCCGTATCCAGTTTCCTATGAAGCGTCCGTCTTTAGCCACCAAAAGCAGAACAAAGGAGAGGCTGGTTCGAGACGGGCGATATATTTGCAGATGAAAGACGCGATTCTCTGCGTCTCGCAGGATACTCAGCTACAACGCCATCCAGGACGTGCAGGACTGGGCGTTCAACGGCTCGCAGGTCGCCCGACTGTGAGTTCACGATGGCTGCAAAGCCTCACCCCGCGCATGCGCATGCTGTCCTAACACTAATGACGGTGATCGTTCCCCCTTAATATTTTTGAAACGACAAATTCATTCCACATTAACCGCCTGGAATGATGAATTATTAAAAATAACACAACGAGGTTTGTAGAAATTATCTAATTATATTTCCTTTTATTTTTTTCAATTATTGAAAAATGTACTTAGCGATAACACGCTCAATATGCCATCCATCACGGCACACCAATGGCCATTTTTACTTGAGAAAATGCGTGTAGAAAACTCTGGAAGGGTGACGAGAGTAGCAGTAGCAATTTAAACTTTATCAATATCTATACCCCCGGTACCTTTTTATCTTTAATTGTTCCTCCCCCCTCTCCACACTTTGGAATCTCAATCGCCATCACTGCCCAACATAACACCACGCTGATGTTGCGAAACCTCAACAATTCTGCCTTCAGTTTCCATGCTTTTCTCGGTCAATTCAGGCGAAGGAGGGGACGCGACAGTTTTCTCGTTCCTGAAGCCAGTCGGAAGGCAAATCCAAAAGCGTTCTCTGCTTTGCCTCCACGGCATGAGTCTAGAAAGGAAACCTTTTACTTAAAAGAAAATTGTAAGAGCCAAACTTGGGAAATTAGAACAAAATTTAAAAAAGTATTTACGTAAAACAAATTGTTTCTTAATTGTTGTTTTAATTGTTTGTAATTGTTTCTACTCGGATCAATTTTTTTCGCGGAAAATATATTTTATACTGCGGGAGTCACAGTATAAACCCCTGTGTCCTATTTTCTTTCCAAATAATGAATCAATGGAGAATTTTGACCAATGAAAAAAGTTCTTGCTTTAAAAAGAGCCTCGCATTGTTTGTAAAACAATAGTTAAGTGATTAAAGTTGGGGTTTAGTGTAAATAAATTAATATCTAATTAGGGTGAACGAAAATAATATTTTATTACTCTAGTTGTCAAAGAACTTAACGTCAAGAGTTACTTTGTAATCCTCAGTCAGAACTCATTCGTCAACCAAAAGGCCGAATCCAAATTTACACTTTAGGTTTAAAATTATTCTTTTTAAATTACGACGTATTTCATGATTCGATGAAACCATATGAATTATATATTCATTATTGTATCACTATGAATCAGAAGATTATATAGGATAATATTTTATTAATTGACCATTCGTCGAAGATAAAATTTTCATTACGTAGTTTTATTTACATTAAAGCTTGCTTCACACGATACATTTTCGGTTTTAATATGGCATGCAATATCTGCTTCCAATGTCTGCGATGTTTATCCTGCTGTGTTGGTTTTTCACGATGCTTCTACCGCAATGTGATTGTTGCATGTATTGTTCATTGGTGATATTTAGCGAAACTAAATTCTCTAAGAAAAATAGATTTTTATTATTGTTTTTATTTTTGTTTTTGACCTACACCAGGAAGGTGGTAGAGATGTAGTGGGTTGTATTTAGAGGCTGGTGGTAATTGATGATGGTGTGGTTCCATATCATACAGGTATATGTTGTTTTGTATTATAATAAGACTTTTTAAGTACGTTTTTGTATAGATAGTTCACAGTAGATAGTGAGTAATCATTGATATATTGTTTGTGTTAATAAAATGTTTCAAAGTTCTACTAGAAATAATGTAAATTGTGTATGTTCTTTGTAGTCCTGATGAAGGCAAAATAAATTGCCGAAACGTTGGCGTTGTAAAAAGATTATTTTATTGATGACCAATCCTCGAATACATCGTTCCGTTATATAACGGTCAAGATCAACATCATAATGAAAAGAGTAATGGGAATAAACGAACTTATTGACAACACAGTTAACTTGTTTGGTGTTATTACATAGTGGCAAAGAGTGGTTGGAAATATGTTACTTGATGAGCTCCAATGTAACCTAAAATGTCAAATAAAATGTATTTGTGTTATTTTTCTTTAAGGTGATTTCATTTATCGGTTCCTTCTTTTCGGCAATAATTTTTTTAAAAGATTATTACTCAAACTTTAAGATTACTCGGCTGCAACACTCAAAATAATATAATTTTTTCACGGCAAATAATGATAACACATGGTTCTGGTTTGAAATTTATTATAAATTAAATATATTATCTGATAACTGTTTGTTTTATATATATTCCGAGCTGAGGTGTTTTCATTTCTGAACGTACGTTTGTGACATTAAGTTGCGTTTAATAAAATATATGAACGCATTGATTAGGAAATCGAAAATACTTTTTTCATGGTCGGTGATGTGCTCGCTTCCAACAGTAATTGATTTATTTGGAATAAAAGATATTTCATTTACTTTTGCGGCAATAAAGAGATAATTCATCAGTACTAGTCCTATTCGAACGGTGGAACATTAGTTGTTATAGTCACGGGACGACTCAAGATTTTCATTGGTTGAAACTTCAACATGTAAAACCACGAAAAATTGAACCTGCGCTATTTCTCAAATCTTTCACGCCAGAATGCTATGACGTCATTTTCTGTCGTTCCAGACTGCACGTCTGAATTTGCAAGCAATTTTGGAGTTCAAAATGTATCTTGTGAAGCGAGCTTAAGTATAATCTTTAATTTATCACTCATCTGTGATTGTCTTGGATATTTAGAATATTTTCTAAACATACAACATCTAAATTTAATTCATTGTAACTTGTTCGACTGAAATTTTGCTCGCATTTCGGTGTACACCTTTTAATAAGGTAGAATATTTTAGACGGTACATTTCGATTTTATTAGAACTTCTGTGCACCTTATCCATTGCCTCATCCTGTTTGAACATTTCAACAGAACTCATAACTTCCGAGTACCTACTCATGGAGGAGTGTTTGCATCGTCGACGACCAGGGAAAATTGTGACGGACCGGGACTCGAACCTGGGACCTCCTGCTCTGTCCGCGGGTGTGCTATCCACTGCATCATCCGCTCGGACTCCTGAAGCCCGTACACCTGGCCTGTGTACAGCACACCTGCGGCCAGAGCATGAAGTTCGGGTCCCGGTCCGTCGCAATTTTCACCTGACTGTTGATGCATTTTGAAAGGAATGTTTGTCTTCGAGTCGTTTCTGATTATTTAATTCTACGTCCATCTTCAGGCTTGGGAAGGCACTGGGAGTATATTCACTGCGATCCGATTACTGGGTCCGTCTAACTCTGAAGAAAGGCGAGGAATTAGAATGCATGACAAAATAAATGGGTAATGCCCGCCGAATCTCCAACAGAAAACATTTTAATAATTTACAAAATCAATCAAATTCATTGCTGTGATCCATGGTATTTAAGGTATTCTGCCCAAACACATATTTTATTTCTGTTGTCTCCGTATGTCTCTTGTTCATGTCCAGGAGTCTTCGCGGGAACCGTCATCTGACGACCTTAGGAGACGACGCCTTCTCCGGTCTCCACAGTCTGCATGACCTGTGAGTACTCGTCCGAGATTAAGATAAACTTAAAAATAAAGTTCACTTCCTAGTGTTATTCTTATGAGCTGGTGACAGGTTTCTACAGACTGGTGGAACGAAGGGATTACCCGAGCTCAATGAATGGCGCGAGTATTTTAAATTACTATGTTTGATGTTTTTTATTGTTGATGCATTGATCCATATATTTAAATATCAGGGATATGTTTTTTAAATCTATAAGTCGATAAAATGAGTGGAAAAAATTTAACTTTCCAACGTTCCGGCGTAATTTTATTTGGGCTCAAAACATACTCTTAGAACGTAACTTTTCTCGGCATCTTCCTTGAGGACGACTGGTAGTCAGGCTGAAGGCACTTCTGAAGAAGGCTGTATTCCATTGCTCTGGAAGAGAATGATACGCACATAATAAGGATGATAGGTCGATATTTATTTATGAACAAGACTAAATATTTGTACCCGAGTGATTGTTTATCTGTTCAATGAAATGTAGATTTTTGTCCTCGGAAAAATTAGACCTCTGAAAATATGCATATTTATCGTGTTTTTCTGATAAAAATATAGTCGTTTTTGGTGTACCACTGTATGTCTGATCCCTCATTACTTAGCAATTATCGACCAATTAGCTTAACCTCCGTAGTATGTAAACAGATGAACTCATCCTTGCAGATTATTTGAAGAATACTTGGGGAAAAAAATATTTTTTACATCCCGCACATAATGGTTTTCGATCCGGTTACCCATGTTTCCGTTTGCCAGGACTTAGCTGAATCACTTGACGAGGGAGGGAGAACTGATGCAATAGTCATTGATCTATCAAAAGCGTTTGAATTAGTGCCACATGATCGACTTCTTGCAAAAATCGCGAAGTCAGAAATTAATCCGCGTGTTTTCAAATCGATTAGCTAATTTCTCCGGGATCGCTCACAACAAGTTAGAATAGATGGATGCTTCTCTAAAGAAACCGCGGTGACGTCGGGAGTACCTCAGGGAAGCGTTTTGCGTTCACTTCTTTTCCTTGCAACGACATATCAATTCGCTTATTTGCAGATGACTGTATTATATACCGGAATATTAAAGAAGACAGAGATCGAAATATGTTACAGAGCGATCTAAACGAATTGCGGAAATGGGCTGAGACGAATAAAATGAAAATAAACCATTTAAAAAATAGATCTTTGTTTTTCTCGATCAAAAAGTAAAACCTGCTCTGAACTATACATTAAGTTATCAGCTAATTCCTGAAGTTTCAAGTTGTAAATACTTTGGTATTGTAATTTCTCTCGACTTAAATTGGGCAGAACATGTAAAATACAGAACAAAGGAAGTTTGGTGAGCGCTGAACTTCGTGAGACGCGTACTTAGAAAAGGGAACTCGAAATCTAAAAGCTTGGCGTACACTTCATTAGTCCGACCTATGCTGGAGTACGGTGCCGCTTGCTAGGATCAGTATAGGGAGGGTCAGATCAATGAATCAGACCGGATACAAAGAAAGGCTGCAAAATTTGTTAGGGACAACACACGTAATATTAATTTAGAGTGGGTTACACTTTCCAATCGAAGGAAGTTCGCTCGTCTTTGTGCTTTCTTTAAAGCCTACGTGGGAGAGTCTGCATGGAAATCAGTGAACGGTATAGTCATGTGTACTGAGTGTACATGATTGGTCTCAGCAACCCTGTTTTGGTTTTATTTTTTTATAGTTATTAATTTCTTTTAATTATATTATAGCAATTATTTTTACATCGAGGAGTAATGGTATATGTGTCTATATTGAACCGTGCCTGTACGTATGAGCGTGTGTGTCTGTATCTGTGTGTAAGTGAAAATGTTTCTGTACGTATGTAATATATACACATATGAACCTAATTTTTTTATTTAATTTCTTAGGTGTATTATCCTTCTCGCTTATTGTGTACTAATTTTCTAAACATTTTATTCCGTGTGTGTGTGTATTTTATAGATATTTGGGCGAAGAGTTTTTTAAATTTCACATTATCGTATTACATATATTCTTATTATGTCTATTACGTTTTCCATCTGCCACCGAGCATTGCTCACTTGCAGATTAATAAATTATCGTTATTATTATTATTATTAATAGGAGAAAAATGATTTCAATTGAACCGATAATCAGACTTTTCATGTATTTTGAGTGACGTATGCGATATGTCTTTTCAGTGAATAATTATTTTTATAAGAATATATTGATACCAACTGTTTTCGAGTTGATAATCCAAAGATTTTGCATGTCACCACTATTGTTAGCGAGTACAGCAGAATTGTAGAAATGGAATAGAAGCAGGGTACAATTATTGTTTAACAAATTCCTCTCATCCATAAATCGAAACGCACGGTGTGTATGTGTAGAGACCTATCCGACACTGCCATCACGCAGCTGCCAACGCGCGGACTGGAAACATTGGAGATCCTGCGCTTGCATGGCACCAAGTCCTTGACCACTATACCGTCCATTCATCACTATAAGGTAAGAATCTTCTCACTGGTTAGCAAAACAAGCTTGTAAATACGAATGTGCTGCTGAACATTTCATGTCGAGTACTTGGCATATGTGCTACTAATTGAGAACAGAATACACCTTGAGAAAAGGTTTTATTCAACTGCACTTTAAAAATACGAATCTTGATGCATCGTTGCATTATCGGCTACTTTCAAAGGATATGTAATAATACAAAAAGTCCTATTTTATAAAATTTAGAATGTTTATCACATGTTATTGCACATTTCTACAAAATGGTAATAAACTATCGATTTCTTTTATCGAGATCTCTACGATTATGCTCAGTTTTAAGTTCACTTTTTAAGTTGTTAATTTCATGACCCAGTCCAATGTCATCAGTAACTCGAAAAGGAAAATTGAATTACACATGAGATTTTGGAATGATAGTTCTTGTTGTATAGTTGCTTTAAAACTTCATGTAACTGGTATACGCATTTTCTAACTGTAGTTTTTCCCAACGTTCGGGAAAAAAGTTTTATAAAAAGAAGGTGGAGACACAAAATTTAATACGTGTATAACTTTTGTTTACAAATTTCTTACAAATGATTCACAATTTCGATGGAAAGTGGCTGATCCTTTCGTCACCTCTGCAATGAACTTCCCTTGATCCGAATGATTTTTATTGTGATGAGTCAGGCGTTGGAATCGATATCTTGTGTGATTCTAGAATTAATTACCGAATACAACGCTGCATTTTTGCTGAAATAGAAAATACATTTTTCTTAAGGGTAAAATACTTTGGGCGGTATGGCCTTAATGTGCGGTGAGTTAAAAATTATGGAGTTGGAATTGTTTTTCTAGGGTGGTTCTGTCATAATCACCGAATTATTAAGCTAGCAGAATCATTGTAGTGGAGGGTGGTTTGGGTGAAAAGAATTATTTGGGTGATAAATTATTAGTAAAATTTTAAATTGGATTGCGCCTCTGTGTCCATGCCTCTCATTCGCAGCAGTTGTGTGTTGCGAAAAGAGCCACAGGATCCTATGACTATGCTAAAGCGACGATCAGCGATAAGAGGAAAGAGAAGAGTAACGCGACGCTAACCTTCACGTGACGACAAATGAGGGCGTTTGTGTCGACACTGCGACCAACGATTAAAGCAACGAAAACCCTTTGGCACGTTTTCTTCGCTCTTATCGAAGCTAGTGTCGCCATTATTGTTTCGGTTTCGAGAATGTATTACATTGTTCAATTGATAAAAGTTGCGTCTNCGGTTTCGAGAATGTATTACATTGTTCAATTGATAAAAGTTGCGTCTACCGAAGAGTCGCGTTGTGGGGAAAAAGGATTAAAGCCACAACAGACGATGTGACTATGGAAATTAATTGAGCAAGTAGTTTTGGTGAGGTTATGTTGAACGATCAGCTGAGCACAGGTTGAGAGGCTTTGAGCAACCGCGCATGCGCAGACGTGTCAATGAAACCTCTTATCGTCGCTCGCTTCTCCGCTTCACTCTTCTCTTTGCTCGTATCGCTCCAACATAATCGTACCCTAACGCGATACTGATGTTCTGCGCAGCACCTTCGCGAGGCTTGGATGACGTACTCCTTCCATTGCTGCGCCTTCAATTTTCCCGAACGCCATGATCCGCACCGCCACGCCATGCACATGGTGAGTTGAGAGACGTGGATGGAACTGGGATTCTCAGGCTCAAACCTACCTCCAGAGTTTTATCTGACAATCCGAATGTTTACATTGAGCAAGTTAATATATTTTTATAATTATTATATATTTATTAAAATTCGTAATAATTTAATTTCTATATATTAATAATTACACTATAGGGTGAACCGTCGTCAACCTCTGGTGACGCAGATAGGATTCGCGGTGGTGGACGAAGCGGGGTTCGCGGCAGGTTTTCTCGGGCTACTCCCGTTTCTCCTGCCTTTCATTCCACTACACGTTCACTCATCGTCATTCACACGTTCACTCATGTATCACCCGCCTCGGGGAGGCGCGTCGGGAAGGACATCCGACACCCATGTAATTACCCCGTCAAATCAAAATGAGAATCATATCTTCAAATTGAATATCTTCAAATCCGCGGTTAAAAACTAACTCCTGCACCAGTGCTTCTACACTGTAAAAGAATTTATTGATTTTAATAAAAGTTAAACCAGTCTTGTACTTTGTCACGCCATTGCTGTAGCACTTTTTAAATAATTTATAACAATTTCAAAAACTATTTTCTTGCATGATTGTGTTGCCGTATGACTCATATTAATTTAGTTTTATGTGTACTCAACTTTGGCACGGTTGTGTACA
>NNCF01127746.1:331527-346592 GCA_002313205.1 Laupala kohalensis | reverse complement strand
TTGATCGGAATTGATGGGATGGTCCCTTGCTTGCTTCCGGAGAGTAAATTAGTTTATTGTCCTCCACGTGGTCATACGCAGTTTGTACTGTTTTTTGACAATAAATTTATTATTATTATTATCATCCTCCGACCCCTTCAAGGCAAGGGAAAAGGAGTTCAGGAAATATTAATTTTTACACTACAATGAATAAATATGGTATTATAATAGAAGTTAGTCTTTCAAGTATATGGTGAATATTTAATGGTATATTTGTACATACTAATAATTAAAACAAATAAAAAATAATTAGATATTTTTTAATTTGCACCCTCTAAAAATCATTTAATACTCACCGTTGCGACTTGCGTTTAATGTTGATATCACGAACCCAAGTTGGCATGTTTCCTCTTCGGCACTTCTTTTCGCGTGGAGTTACACTGTGAGGTAATCAAGTGATGAAGATTCTTTCAGTGAACACTCGTTTGCTTGAAACCGATGCTGATGCGTGCCACGATAAAACACGAGGTCAGTCGGACTCGTCCCATCGCACCAGGACGATCCAGTTTCACTAAAATGAGCTAAACCTTCACTTTCACTTTTGTCGTGTTGCATCATAATTATTCTCCTTTGCGATACAATTTTCTCTACGATCGTAAAATCGATACCATCATCAAAACGTGCTTTCATTTCATTAATCACAAGAGCGAAGTTGTTACAATAAAATATATTTTAGTTAATGTTGTTGCTCTGAGATTCCTGTCGAGGTATAAAATAACAGAACGTTCCTGTTAGACCCGATTTCTTCTCCGTTTCAGTTCGAGGTATGCAATGTTTTGAAATTGCGTTTCCGATGCAGGTACAAGAAGAAGAATCGGTTTTCATCCTATCTGGGTCCGTGGTAAAATTGATCGACATGATTAGACTTAAATGGCACGATTGACAAACTGATTGGACATGATTATTTTTCTTTTTGTTGTGGTTAAATTTCTCGCATATGTTAAGGTTTCATTTCGATTTGAGTGCAGTTATGGAGTGCGTGACGTCGACAAGTCGTATCGAAACCTATAATTCTTCCTATATGCTGTAAACCTTTCCTTGACGTATTGAACTAGTTGTGTTGGAGAAGTAAAGTTAAAGCCATTATTTCACAATGCTCAACGCGAACGGACATTCTTTCTTGATAAATACATCTGCGGGCTTTTCTCGAATATCCGATAAAGCAATAAGTGTTTCGCCGATCAATTTTTGTTTAGTTCGTCTCTTCATTGGAGATTCGATAAAATCTACTTAATGAACTCGTCATTACTTTACAGGAAGATGCATTTCTGAAACATAAATAGTTTGTAGATTAGGTCCTTTTCTGCTCGATCGAAACCGAACATATTAATAATATTCCGACGACCAGCATCCATCCAGAACCCGCATCTTCCGTATTCTTTGCCTGTCCCGTTATGTAAGGCGTCCGTGGACAGAGGTCCAAAAGTGGGGAAGACGGCCTTGCGCGTGTTTTGGCGCTGCATCTGCATTGCTAATGGCAGTGACGCGGTGCGGCGCGTTCATTCAACAAATACTAATTCGGGAGTGGGGAAAATCTCGACAGCCAAATACACTCGAAAATAATACAATATGGCAAATGCCTAACACGAATTCCCAGCTTCTACGAATTTAAGTAATATACAAATAAATGTCAATAAAAGTTACAAAAGCGACTATTTGCAATTAAAAAAATTATTAATTACTAAATTATTAACACAACAAACTAAGATACGAGGTAATATTCGTTCTACACTTTGCTCGATGCAGAAGGAAGAGCAAGTGCATTGACTTAATGGCCGATGTTGGCGATAGATTTAAGATTCAAGAAATCCGAAAGCACAGCCAAAATGACGCGATCTACACTGTTATGGTTCATGGCGAAGTAAAAACGTTGGCAACACTGTCTACAAGCCTCGCGCCAACATCGAGCTAGTTAGACTCGCAATTAATTAATTAATAATTTATTGCCCAGAGAACAGTTACAAACTGCCTATGACCACGTTGAGGACAATTAACTTATTTCCTGCTAGTACTTTATAATAAATCAATAATTCTTTTCTTGGGTTACATTTTCTCGGAGTCAAGTTATGTCTTTGAGTAAACCTTCACCTGCTTGGTCTTCGCGTCTTTTCTTTTTCTAAGACAGTGCTGTCTTCATTGCTGCTCGTGCAAAGGTTGTCAATTTCTAAATTCCATTTATTCGTCAACATTTACGCGTTTTCTCCTCAGCAATTCAAAAACACAAAACGTACGTTACCAAGGTTGCTAACATTGTGCATTTTCATAAAATCACATTTTTCGATAGCTCTTGCCTCGACTTTTTCAAAAATGCAGTGAAAAACAACAAAACTATATATTACTTTGAAACCACAAAAAGTAAATTGTAATATTGAAAAATAATATACAAATATAATTCTGGACGGAAACGGGATAAAATGTATTCCCTTTCTTAGTCATGTAGGAGCGACTGGAAACATATTATTATTTCGTAGGGGAATAGAATAGATAGAAATGGAAATAACGCCGGTTTCGTAGATTTTTAAGAAAATAATTTATCATAATTACTGGAAAAGTGTTGTTTTTTGGTGGGGGGTGGTGGCAAATTTTCCCATGACCGTCCGAATACAATAATTTGCGGATGCTTCTAGCGCCGCCAAGATGGTCTTTTCACAGTGCCTTTGCCCCAGAAATACGAAGAGGAAACGCGCAGGAGATGTCGCACTGACTCGGCTGCCGCGTCCATCTCTGGTTCCGAGACGACGAGGAATCGACGCGAAGCGGAAGAGGGGGAGGAGAGTGGTGCGTGGGGCGACTACCCCGCTGACAGCCCCTGGAACTCCAGCAATGGTGCGTTTCAATACCATATTCATAATGGCAATAATGTCTGTCAACGCCAAACGGCTTTTCATTTTAAGTGGTCACCAATGGCCGTTTGGCAATAAAATACGGCCACTCCTATGGCTATTTTTACTAGAGGAGACTAATCATTCCCTTGAGTCGAGACAGACCCCAATATAAAAGAATCTAATGTTAAAAAAGACCCCAATATAAGATTCATAAAGCAAACTTACAAAAAATTAAAAATAACTTTTATTTGAAAAGTATTGTAAAAGAAAGTAATATTCAGTAAAAGTGGAAATGAAAGACGCACAACTGCAAAAAGAAATCCCTTCCTTGGTCACCCGTTCTAGATGTAAATACACAGAAGGTACATAAACGTAAAAAACTTCAGGAAATTGGAATGCGTCGAACGATTAGTAAAAAGCGCTCTTCCGTATCTTTATTCGCTTCGTGAAGAGATTGTGCTTAAGTTACGTACACATTTATTGTTACTGAAGGACGAAAATCATGGCTTTCAATAAACTACGTCGATCCGTTCACTGCCAACCTGCTCAGCGATTGTAATGCGACAAAGAACGAGTGTTTTCGTGTTATCACGCTCTTGTTTAACATCCACTCATGGGGTTGCCACTCATGAGAGTGTGTAAAAGGTGTCAGGGCTACCAACATTCAAAAGAGAATCGTCGAGCTCAATGTCTCCATGAACTCGGACCAAAGTGTTAACAGCGATAAAATTTATAGTTTTCACGTTACAATTGCAAAAATTAACAAAATTTTTCACCAAAGAAGCGTGGGAAAGAAGTTATTATATTGCATTGACACATCCCGTAATTTCTTGAACTACCATTTTTACAAAATGAATATCGCAAACTTTAAAAATCAGTATGCAGAACATGTAAAAAAGTAAATTTAATCACACTATTTGGACGTAAAGCTCGGAATGTAAGGAGGGGTAGCGGTGAAATTTCAATTTTCCTCTGGTGGCAAAAAGGTTCGGACCGATCATGTGAATGGAAAAATATTAGTAAAAGAAATTCACGCAGGTGTAAGCTGCTATAGTTACAAACTAATTGGAGGTTGATTATATTTTTTACTTAGAACTCTGTTCGCGTGCTCCATGGTTGAAAAGGTACATAGAAAATCGGCACGTTAGAGCGTCTATTATCCAGACAAATGTGAGGGATGGTTCGGATGATCAAAATGCACTTTACGAAAACGAGAGACGCAAACCAACCACGTTTGTATTTTCCTGTGCCATGCAGTACACAGTGAAAAATAAGAAACGACAGAAAATATGAGCTGTATTTATGTGCTGATGTCAGTGGCTGATCTAGACCGTAATCAAGAGCGGGGTGCTAACCAGGGAGCATTTTTGTTTAAAAGTTATGGTTTTATAATACAAATTTTATAAGTATTGCCTTTAAATAAAATGCTTCTAATAAGTAATTAACAATTAACAATCTGATATTATTATTAACAATAACAATTGTTTATTAAATTTATTAATATAGTATTATTAATTTTATTAATCTGGTATTTTTATAACAATAACAATTATATTAGTAATAACGATACCAATAATTAATTTGCAATGTACGCCATTTAACAACTTCAATTTTATCTGATAAGTGTACAGGTCCAATGGGGGGCTATAGTCCCTTTTCCCCTCCCCCCATAGACCCGCCGCTAACTGATGTACATTTTTTTTCAATTGGTTTATCCTTCATCCCAATCTCTGGACTGAAAGGTTATTACCCGGGTTTAATTCTTCTCATTCGTCTGTCTTTCATATGATCTCTTTCTTACGTAATATTTCCTGACGGGCGCAACAACTATCCAACATTTGTTTTCAATGCTTGCCTTACACACACCATTATTGTTTTAATCTCCTGGAATTTTCCAAAACCTTCTTCATTCCGTAAACAATTAGGCTCCTTCCTTTTTCATTAATAGTGATAATTCTGGTCTTTCCTTGTCATTATATTTACAGTCGTATATTATATGGTCAACGTCTTCTGTACCTTCTTCACATAAACAAGTATCACTGTCAGTTAACTTCATTTTGTATAAATATTTATTCATGTCCAGTCATAATTTCTAGTACGAAACCATTTCCTGTTTGTCTGTGCAAATTCTTTATATAAGTCACGCCTCTCATGCGCATTATTCCAACGTAACAAAAGCTTCCGCGTCAATTTATTCCTCCACATCTCGTCTGTTGCTCGTGTACGTGCTCGTGACTGATGTACATATTTACCAAGATTGATCGAGATGAATTCTCTGACAGAAAGGAAGTTTTAATACTCTTCTGCTCGAAAGTCGACTTCCTCTTAATGGCTGCTAAACCTCTCATATCGGGATTGCTTTTATTACTTCTTTTCTGCTGATGCCACTTCGGATGACGTTCGCATAGCTGTACTTCAATTCCCTTCGAAGTGACCAAAGCTCGACCTTCGTGCGCGGACCGGCCGCTACCGGCCTACTCGGAAATATTTCCCCGTCCTTTTCATCGGTCAATGCTGGATAAAAGAAGCGTAATTTCGGTCATAGCTTTCTTGTGGATCGTTTTCTATATGAGTGCGAACTAAGAAATCTGTTGTAAACGTAGGCTTCCGCGGTCAGAGTTAGTATAAAAACTTGTTTGTACAGGACAGAACTACCATCTTGCTTGCTCATGACCTTCTTCAGGGCAATGTCCGAGTCGTACAGACCGAACTCTCAGAGAACACAGCAAGATGGTCAGTCGTACTCAGAGTAAGTTTCGGCAACTGCAAGATGTCCGAAACGTTGGTAATTCTGTTGTCGCAGCCCTGTTCCCTGAGGAGGAAGATGGCGCGAGTGCTTGGAATGACGAGCTGCAGGACGGAGCGGACGGTGGGAGCGCGGGGGCAGAAGTGGACAACGACAGCGGAGGCATCTTCCATCACACGACGTTGCGCCCGCGCCGCCGCCACCACGCGCTGTGCGGGAACATCACGCGCAGGTACGACCTTCATCTTGGCTCTGCACGTTTGTTCTCCGCAAATAATACCGGGTCCTATCTTAATTAAGGACTCTAACGACCTTGCCTTTGACGAGCCCTAAAGTCCCACAAAAAAACAATGTTGCATAAAAAACACTCCGTAGTTCACAGGGGCGTAACTATCCACGCTGGGGCCCCGGGCAAAATGTAGCTCGGATCCCCTTGGTGGAGGTAATTTAATATAGTTTGATTTAGAAATATATCTTATGAATACTTTAAGCAAAAAATTCGACATATCTTCCTAATTGTTTTTCAATTTAATTTAACAATATTTACATGCCATTATTTTTAAATTTGTTAATTGAACAACAAACCAATGATACAGTCACATTTTCATAAGACGTACTTTACTTTTAGCAAATGTTTTTACCGACTTATCTGATCTGCTTCTTAAATTATTTGTAACCTCATATTCGATGGATAAAACACTCAAACCATGTAATGTGCCTTGATTCGTGGAATTTCACAAGTAATTTTTGACGAGCTTCAGTTTTGAAAATGACCTTTCTGCAGTCTCAATTGCAACTGGTGTAGTTAAAACAGCATGACAACTGTACATACATCCGAAAAACTGGCCGATAGCCAATTAGTCCAAATGTAGCTTATGAAATAGTTCGTGACGGCTAGATGATGTAAAATAATGTTTTTTAATAATATAAATTCTCTTGTTTGAATAATTTTTTTTCCACAAACGTAGGAAACCATACGAAGGCCACCTATTACTTCCAGGGGGCCCCAAGAGACTGGGGGTCCCCGGGCAATGTCCGGGTGTACAGGGTGCTAGTTACGTCACAGGTAGTTCACATCCAATGAATCATATTCCATTTAATGAATGAAACCCGTTTAAATAAGTATTTTGAGTTACGTGAGAATAATCTTGTTTTAAAAATGTTATTTCTGAATTTTCATGAAACAAAAAAATGTTGTAAGACTATCACAAAAGTTAAAATGTGTCAAGTTTTGTAGTTGTATCTCGAAAATTCCCCTGTGATGTAACAGTTATGTAATGATAAAGCTATTTCCAAAATTAGACGATGAAAATCAACATTGCCGGTTTATTTGACCTCAGCCAATTGGAGTATACTGAGAGGTACGAGCTTAATGTGACGATACTGATCACCTTCGAGCTTAAGAGGACATTGCGGCAAACCAATGTGGTCACGTCAGTCAATTGCGAGGGATTAATGAATGTCCAGTAGTCAATTAATTTCGGTCTCAATTTTCTAGATGACAGAAGATTGGAGAGAAAATTTGCATTCAAATTGGAATTTAAATGTGTGGTTTCCTGCTGGGATTACGGGATGTACTGTAACCACATTCTCAATAAAACACTTGTTTACGTAGAATGAACTGTAATATCCGCTCTGTCGACCGTTTACCAATTAGTGATTTCAAATGTCTGTATGTCATTATCATCAACTCGGGGAACAATAATGACTCTCATCTTAATAGAAAAACATTCTGGCCAAAGAGAATTATATTACGAAAAAGTATATTTAATTTCTGACATTTTATATGGGACAAAATTATCTACATTTCAAATTATAGAAATGAACGATAAACGTGTTTAGTTAATATTTTTAGAATGAGATGTAATATTTACTTCAACGTTGCAAAGAGAGTTTTCCCGTAATGAAATATAAAATTACTTTCCTATTGAAAAATACTCTGAACTATGTACTAAAATATAAGTTCACATCTTTGGAATAATACCTTTTTAATTTGTTTGAATCCATTATCTGGAATTTCGCTCGTCGGCGCGTTCGCACTTGCAATCATGTCTGTGTAATTTTCCTGCCCTTCATACGAAATCGATGAATGGAATAACGAAAGAAACCACAGATTATTGTTTCCTTATTGTTGAATAATGAAGTGTCATAAACTAATTAAGAACAAAATTGTCGCCCCCCCCCGTCTGCAAAATCTCAAAAACACTTATAGAAATGGAATCTTTGAATTTTATACCATTTTATACCGCAAATAGAAATTTTGTACCTCTCTTGGAAAGTGGTAAATTATAATTTAGGAGCAATGTTATCCAGCCTCCACTTCATGATAACATCATCGGAACTAAAACGTCATAGAATTTGGCTACGATAAACTTTTTCAAACAATAAATAAAATAATTATTAACACAATTACGGGCACCCCAACTCTCCTTAAATAAAATGTATATAAATCAAATTATGAACTCCTCAAATTTGAATTACTAATGGTTATTTACTCTGAGGGGTACCGAATGAGTACAACATTGTGCTTGTAACTCACAACTTCCAAGTACCTACTTGTGGAGTATTTGCATCGTCAACGGCCAGATGAAAATTACGACGGACCGAGTTTCGAACCCAGGACCTCCTGCTCTGGCCGCAGGTGTGCTGTCCACGGCGCACCGCCTCGACTCCTCAAGCCCGTACACAACACCCACCTTCTGGCCGTTGACAATGTTGTGTCGAGGAGGGTGGTGCAGTGGACAGCACACCTGCGGCCAGAGCAGCGGGACCTGGGTTCGAATCTCGGTCCGTCGCAATTTTCATCTGACCGTTGACGATGCAACATTGTGCTTAGTTCACTGTGGACGTGGGGGCTGGCGTGTCACAGGCGTTCGGTGCGTTGTCGACCCTCACCGGACGCGCTCAACCCGTGTGAGGACATCATGGGCTTCGGATGGCTTCGCGTGTGCGCGTGGTTGGTCGCGTCAGCCGCCGTCCTGGGCAACGCTGCTGTGCTGCTGGGGCTGTTGGCGTCTCCTCGGACGCTGTCCCCTCCCAAGTTCCTCATGTGCAACCTGGCCTTCGCTGATCTCTGCATGGGGCTGTACTTGTTGCTGCTGGTGAGCGCCGACGCACAGTCTCACGAGGTCTACTTCAACTTCGCCTTTCACTGGCAGCATGGTATGTTGCAGCTCAGCGATTGCATGTACTTGAGGTTTCCGGCAGGACTTCTCGCTCGCCATTCACTCATTTAAGTTGCGTAGAGGGTCTCCTGAGCATTTTGTTGGTAACTTTGGTGAAAGTTCCCTGCTATACTCGCAGTCATCTTTCTTTGCTTCGAAGAAAAAAATCATGACCGGAAACGCACTGTGGTTATTCGTTTATTGTATATTAGTCGCAGTAAATTACTTTGTTATCCTCAAACGTCGTCTTAGGCAGTTTGTAATTGCTCTCTTGACAATCAGATATTTATTTCTCATCAGTCAAATGAGCTTGATGTTTGTATATCGCCTGTGCACAGTGTAGCCAACACTTTGGCTTCGCAATCGTCCATGAGAGTAATGATATTTGTACCTCGCATTATGTTGGTAGTACTGTCGGATTTCTTTAAACGTGAATCCATCGTCAACATCGGTCATCAATTGAATTCCCTTGCTCTTCTGGCGCTATTCTGTTCCTTCTGCATCGAGCGAGTGGAACGAATATAATTTTGTGTCTTAGTTTGTTGTATTATTAACTTTATTTCTTTGCAGCAAATTCGAAGAAGTTGGCAATTCGTATTAGACAGCCGTATTGCATAATTTTCAGCAAAGTTACATGACTTGGATGACATGTTTTCTGAAAGCACGTTTTCTGGAGAACAGGAGCTGGATGTCGCGTCGCCGGCTTCCTCACCGTATTCGCCAGCCAGTTGTCAGTGTACACACTCGCTGTTCTGACTCTGGAGCGCTGGATGGCCATCACGTACGCGCTGTATCTCAACATTCGTCTGAAGCTGCGAGCGGCGGCATACGTCATGGCGGCGGGATGGGTGTACTCGCTGTCCATGGCGGCGTTGCCCCTGACAGGAGTCAGCAGCTATGCTACCACGAGGTTAGTTCTTACTCCAATTTCTTCGTCCGACTCTTTATTTCCATGATTTAAGAAAAGAACACACAAGACTGTTAGTGA
Source organism: Laupala kohalensis (assembly GCA_002313205.1). Classification (NCBI taxonomy): domain Eukaryota; kingdom Metazoa; phylum Arthropoda; class Insecta; order Orthoptera; family Trigonidiidae; genus Laupala; species Laupala kohalensis. The sequence goes on along the minus strand of NNCF01127746.1, from coordinate 336,830 downwards.
AGTGTAATGACGTAACGTATTTGATCCAAGACTTCGTGGCATAAAAATATTTCCATGGAAGGAACGAGAAACATTGTATCTCTGAAGTTGCAGACGACTTAAGTTACTTGTGCACTAAAATGAGAGTAGTAAGGGAAAATTAGAACACACGATTAATTTGTTCCTTACACAAAGACGAAAGAGCGGAGAGTTAACGATCAATGTTCATAATCTGACAGACTCAACGCACAGTTTGCTTTTACCGACGTCTTGAGACGACGGCACATTAGTTAAGTGTTTATTGATTGAAAATGATTGAAGGAGGAGAAACACATTTCTGGGGAAGTAATGTGAAATTGTGGGTTGGGGTATGATTATGTTGGAGCGATGATCTGCGATAAGAGGAAACAGAAGAATAAAGCGACGCTAACCTTCGTGTGATGACAAATGAGGATTCGTTTCGGCACTGCGACCTGCGGTGCGACCAACGATATAAGCAACGAAAACCCTTTGGTACGTTTTCTTCGCTCTTATCGAAGCTAGGGTCGCCATTGTTTTTGCAGATTCTGCGATGGATAAAAGTTGCGTTCACCGAACTGTCGCGTTGTGGGGCAAAAAGGATTTAAAATCACAACAGACAATGTGACTATGGAAACTAATTCAACAAGTAAATTTTGTGGGGTTGTGTCGACCGATCAGCTGAACGCGGTCTGAGATGCTTTGGGCATCCGCGCATGTGCAGACGTGTCGATGACTGCTCCTATCGTCGCTTATACATAAACGGAGTCGCGTCACTCGCTTCTCCTCTTCACTCTTCTCTTTGCTCGTATCGCCGATCGTCGCTCCAACATAATCGTACCCTTGGATGTCCAAACAATTCGGTTCCTCTTCCTGCAACCAAAAGAAGTTGAGTTGACGCGAGCGTGAATATCTTGTGTAGCATCTGTCTGCCCATGGACACTTCGGAGGCTGGAGACATCGCGTACCTCGTGGTGCTGCTGGCAGCCAACACCCTGGCGTTCGGCGTGGTGTGCGTATGCTACCTGCGCATCTACATGTCTCTGGGCAGCGACACGCGACGTGCGGGCGGCGGCGCGTCCGCTCCCGGTGACAGCGCGGGCGCGCGGCGGAAGCGCGGAGAACTGACGGTGGCGAAGCGCATGGCGCTGCTGGTGTTCACGGACTTCGCGTGCTGGGCGCCCATCGCCTTCTTCGCACTCACCGCCGTCGCCGGATACCCGCTCATCGACGTCACCCGCTCCAAGATCTTGCTCGTGTTCTTCTACCCGCTCAACTCCTGCGCCAATCCCTACCTGTACGCGCTGCTCACCAAGCAGTATCGCCGGGACGTGGTCACCCTGCTGGCCAGGTGAGGGCCCCTTTGGTGGAGCTTCGGGTCCTTTTCTCGATCACGAAAAAAAACACTGAAATTACTATTTAAAGTTTTTTATTCATATGCCATTATTGGCTTATTATTTATTTTCCAATTAAAAATGGCTTCGGCAATAAGTAACACTCTTTTTACACTACGAAAACGAGTTGCAGGTCGTTTGAAACGCTTTTTTTTATAAACTTGAATGTACGTGATACAAATTTTTAAAAAAGATTCTGAAAAATCACTTCGCAATTTATTTTTGGAAATGAGACCTATTTAAATTTTCTTAAAAAAACTTACATTCCTCTCCTCCAATGCATGTAAGGATGTAAGAAGTAGATGAAGCAATTAACACGAAGTCAATATTTTAAGTAATTTTGAATGTCACGGTACGTTTATCTTCAATACAGTGTTATGAAATTGATCTGGAATCGCAGAGGAAATGGATGATGACTCGTTTTGTTCTTCCTTAACGACCAAACTTCTCGAGGTGGCCATCTGTTATCACCAAACAGCCATTGGTGGCCACTTGAAGTGAATGGTCATCAATGACCCGGCCATTTAAAATGAATGGCCGTTTGACGTTAACAGATGACAACTGAATGGCCATTTTACTAGAGTAGATATCCGAATGAAATGTGTGTTTGTTTGAAGGCACGGGCTGTGTTTGCGGGCGACACAGAAGTACAAGCAAGCGTACTCCACTCCAACGAACCAGTCTCAACCTCAACCCACGAGACGCGGGGCGGAAACATCGGCAACAGGCGCTGTCTCTGGAAACGAAGAGGCCGCGTTGTGATTGGCTCCAAGCGTCCCAGAAGACGTCAAGTAGTGTGAGAAGCATTACTTGGGTGGAATGGTAGAGTCTATCGGAAGGGAATACTCTGAAGAATGCATTTGACGTTCACCATCATCAGTAAATTTTACGAATGTATTTACTCTTTATCTTAGACAGTAGTAACGGTGAAAATTGAAATACTTCACTCGGAAGGAACAACGGAAAGAGAGAGTACGTAGTCAGGTCGAAATTCGCGGCGATGGGTGATATTTTTATTTCAGCTTTATTATGGGATTTCTTCTGTGCAAAGGACTTAAAATTGAAGAGGGTTTCGCAGTGGCTCCTGAAAACGTCTATTTCTCTTGTATTGTAAAATATTATAATGGGTCAAAGTTAATTGTCCTTTTTATAGAACTCGTAGCAAATCAAAAATATTTGTCTGGAAAATGTTGTTAAATGACCTAAGTCGAAGTTACGGTTGATTCATTAGTGAAGTTAGATTATGGTGAACACCGGAGAGAGACCGAAACTATTCAATGGTTGTGCTGTCATTCATTCTGATACTCAGGAAATACACATGGTTTGTATACCTGTGAACATCCCTTCGGCCTAACAGTATTGGTTCTGAGGTTATGGTACCTTACAGGCTGATATTCCAACCTTGTAAAGGAGAGACTCATCCAAAAATAGGTATTAATATTGCATTGAAATATATATGAGATGAAAGGGAGATTAACACCTCTTCAATAGAATATGTGGGGGAGAGCCCTAAAAGCGATTGGGCTGGCGATCTCCGGGTGTCGTGGTCGGAGAATACTGAACAAGGAGGGTTTTTTCTTTCAAAAATTGTGCATTAGATAAATGGAACTTGAGTTTGAAATAATCTTATGTTATTTATAATATTCCTACGTGTAAAGACTTTTAGGCGTTATAATTTTGAAATTTATCACAACAATAACTATTTTAAAATAATTAGAGAAATGAGTGAAAATGTATAAATTTTATATCTATTTTGTAAATGGTGAAAAGATATGAACTCTGAAAACACTACAGTAATAATATCAGATTTATGATTTTTTCCTTAGAAGAAAAATTTGATGGGAAAACATCGCATCTCGAACCTTCGAGAATGAAATATGACACTGAAATGTAAAGTGGAACCAGGACGGGAAAGTGATGATATAGCGGGGCGCTTTCCGTAATATTCTAGATCTTCACATACTATTTAAATTTTAAAAAACTTCAAGAATGTGCTCTAATACATGACAAATTTGCCTGTTCTTAGTATAAATCAACGTATTTAAAACTAGTATAGAACATCTTCGCACTTTCAAATGATTCGGCGGTTCAAAGTTTTGGCGACTGCATGTGTCACATCGGCCTCAGATGTTGCCGCCCTGCTTCACAAATATTGATTGGTTGTTTTCTGCAGAAGTTCCTTGAAGAAATTTGCGCATTTAATGCACAATTATTTAGTTCATCAAGATCGTTTAAGTCTATACAATAGCTATACCACACGGATGTTCTCCACAGATGTTAATTTTTTTTGCTCTTTGTGTGTATTATTGAACTTTTAATTGCAATGTCCTAACCTGTGATGTCCGCTCAAAGACTTGAAAGCGAGAAGTAATGCCATCGAACAAACGTTCCTTTATTTTGTTCAGTGCATAATTGAGTAATTTGCATGATACAACATGTTTCTTTTCTATATACGCATCGTTTGTTTCGTAAATGAGAAAAATCTTTGTGACGCATCCTACGACTCAAGGTACAATATACTTTGTAACTAGAGTACGCAGAAGTCCGAGTGAACATTGTTTGAAGAAGTATAGACACAATTTTGATATCAACGGAATAAATGTGTCAAATGTTTTAAGATTGATTTCTGATAACTCACTCATATGAGTTATCTTGATAAATGATATGATTACTGAGTATATTTCTTAAAGATTGCTAATGACACGATTTATACTCGAAAGTGCAATGTTCTGCACTATTGTATCTAGAAATATTGAAAATTTTCGTCCCTAAAATCCAAGAAACTGGTATATGGTACTGTATGACTTGTTCACACATTGACTAGGGAGAGAAAATTATTTATCACAATAATTGTAAAATCCTCATGTATTATGTATAACGAATCCTTATATTTCTGACCCATATATCTCATGTATCATGCTCTTAGAAATAATTACATGCCCTTTCCTCTGTGTACTCTAATGAAAGTAAAACAACCTTCTAATAAATTCTTTTTTCACAGAGAAATCATGGACTGTTCTAGAGTTTGTTAAAGTGTTTCAACTTTCTGCTACTTCATTGTTAAGTTCCCCGTCGCACCTTCTCCCGTGTTACTTATGCGAACAAAAATAATGAACACGAGAAATGAAATACAGCGAGTGTAGGAAAAGTAGTGAACCTGAATTTGTTATTTTCCCATCCGAACGAACTATGGCGGATATTGAAATCCTCCTGAATGTTTTACATCACTGCATCCTACATCTTCTTGCATCTGACGAGGGCATACGCTTCATGCCGAGTACATGTGCTGTATCTCAGTGACTGTAACGCTCCCGGATATAATCTCGGGAGGGATACATACTTGTACTCTAAAAATACATAAACATTATAGTTTATGTACATAAATAAACTATTATATTAATAATTATTTACTATATATAGCATGCACACAAAGATTATCACGAGGCTCCCAAGAGGTCTTGTTGGGTACGGGATAGCTCAGATATTTGGTAGAGCTTGACCGAGAAATTCCCTACTTGGAAGTGACGTAGGTTTTTCACATAGTCAGCAAAACACCACCACAACTTTGATACAAAATAATATTTAATGAATTACCTAAATAATTGAAAAGAGACACTCGATCGTACTACATTATTCAAATAATTGAAATGAAATACTTGAACATACTAAATGACTTCCAAGGCACCACCCTGTCATCTGATACATCGGGAGACTAAGATACACATGCCCGAAGCGTTACATTCTCCGAGAGGCTCACAAGAATGCCTGAAGGGCGAGGGCACAGACTATAAACCAGAAGAAACCATACAGTTTTCATTTATACAAGTTGAATATCATTCTGTTTAACAAATGAGAAAGGTGTTAATCAATTCAATAGCACGCTACATTTCCCATTTACAAATACAATATTTA
>NNCF01127746.1:256043-328614 GCA_002313205.1 Laupala kohalensis | reverse complement strand
CGATGGTGGGGGTACCGACCGAAGGTCTCGAGGGTAAAATCCTTCTGGAACTTTCCGGACGACGCATCTCACGAAGCACTTGCAAAGTAAGGGAAGGGGCGAATTCCTTCTTGAATCTCCGAAGCGACTCACGCCTTCACGTAGCCTGCCACAGCCGTCACCGCATCTTCCTGGCCGAGGCCCTTCCCGTCGCGAAGCGTGGTGCAACCGTGATGTAGCACCAACGGCGTAGTGCCGAGCCTATGGGTTAACTGCCTATATAACCAAATCGAACACGAAACGTTCTGGCGGCAGCTCGGAGCTGAGACACGGTCGTGGGGACGAATACCATTAGAAGGGATGGTGCCTTTGCTCTGTATGTGGTCCTCAAAAGAATTTGGAATAATCAAAAACACGAGAATAATGAAATCCCGAGCGGCAATAATAATAAAATGTGGATTATAATTAAAGACATTACATAGAAATGTCACTACGTGACAATATGAAGTGCTCTCATTAGATAGCTTAAAACAATAAATTACTCCGCTTCATGCCATAACTTATCAGACAATGTTTAATTGAGGCATTAAATGTATTAATTTTCACGAAACTATTAAATATTATCAGATGATTCCCAAGTTAAATGTGTTTCACATTTCTTTATCGTAATATTTCGTCGTAACCTACAAGACACATTTGAACAGTACCGCGTTGGATCATCTTAAAACAAAATTACCATACATTTGCATTTCACGAGCTGAAAGAGAATTTAAAATTTTTGCATTAACGTAAATTACGGCGAGGATTATATTTTCTCCTTTCCTAATTTCCCAATATGAATCTGGAATGTAGCAAATATTGTATGTTAGGACGCCAGCCTGTGGTCTTTGACTATTCACTGACCATGTAACGTTGCCATTGGCCACCCTACTGTTCAATTTGACTGTACGTCTTATATAAATTTTAGCAAACTGAAGAATTGGACTTTCCATTCTTCTATCAGAATAATGTAAATTACTAGTGATTCCTCCGACCAATTATTATATCTCAATATATTATCGATATAACAAATCTATTGATTAAATTTGAAATAAGATAAATCATTTCAAGCCCTGTAAAACTTAAATTTGTGTAATCATTGAAATAGGCGTTTAGGCAGTCACACGAACGTGTCGGTGCAAAGCCAAATTGTTATTTTGCGTTGTTCTTGAGAAAGTAAGAAAACGTGTAGTTGGAGGGGAGACACCTTCCTCTTCTCTGTGACGCAAGTGGCGGACGTGACGATGCCGATCCTGAGAGACCACGATTTCCGAAACGTTCATGGACTGGTGAACATACTCTACTTAGTGTAATAAATAACAGACCAACAATCGACCTCGAAATGAAAATAAGTTTGTTTGTTGTTTACGTTTGCAGCAGTCAAAGCACCAAATGAAAGTTAAGCAATTCTCGAGGAAGATATAATGCAAAAGAGATCATCTAGGGATAGATTTGTTTAAATACCTAGTAATAATTGTAAATGCACTTTAGATATTGAGATGAACAACTAGTGCCCAAGTGACTGTGAGATGAATAACTATTACGCTCAATTGAATTTGAATAGCGTACGGAGAGGCTCAGGAATTCTATCAAAGAGAAGCAACAGCACTCCGCATGCAGCACTTGACAATACGATGACCAGGGGCGGATGTACACTTTTGGCGCCCCCCGAAACCTTTCTAAATTACATTTTATTATAATTTTCAATAATAATAAAAACAGTAATTTTATTTATATTTTGTTATATTATAAGCTATCAATATTAAAGTATAAGCTCGAAAATGAATGAAATACGTTATTTATTTAAAAAACAATTAATAATATCAGGAACATTGAAGGGAACAAAAATTTTTGACCTGAAGTCGAATTACTGGAATTTTAGGTATACTCAGAAATCTTATAATAAAGCAATAAAGTAGTAAGTATTGATAAAGAAAACTAAATTCTTGTACTTCCGAAGTGAAAATATACATTGTCCTATGTTAGACAATGGATCTGAAAGCAACAATAGAGGAACGCGTACCGTTTTCCTCATTAAGATAATCTCTTAGATTACCTTGACGCCTTTGTAATATATTTGGAGAAGTGTTTACAAATACATAAATAGTTCCAAATGTATAAGACATTTCGTCAATCACGTTTTAAAATTGAATTTTCGTTGTATTGTTTTCAATGCTAGGTCCACAATTCGGCGTCCCAAAAAATTTGACTCCCTATTGGGAAATCCGCCCCTCACGATGGCAGGAGAACTCTCTCGCTTTGCAGGCATCGTTTCGTCAGCGAGTGTCTGTACGCGTACTTTAGAACTTACTGTTAGGGCAAGTGTGCAATCGTGTGAGGCGTTGTATAAATCTGATAAATTTCTAAGACATTTCGTGTCTCAGTTTGATAGGATTCCCGAGTAAGCAGTTGGCATGTGAACTGAATTTTAGCAAACGACGCTACTCGTGCAAATTCAGACTTCGCCTGCAACCACCAAGAGACGTCGTGGAACTATGTGTGCGTCGTATTCCCGACGTGTCGTGGAAAGGTTTTCACTGTGACAGGCGAAGTATTGCGACTTTGAACTTTTGCAAACAATTGCGCTGAGACGCTTTGAGTCTAGTAATCTCAACGTGCTATAGATTAGGTAGTTTGTGAAAGGTATTTGTGACAAATATAAGATTCTAATCAATGTTTTGAGATAATTAATTTTGGGTTCTTCTTTCATCAATCAGTCTAGTTGATTGATTATTTTCTTTGAATAAATGGTTTGTTAACCAGATATTTTGTATTGCACAATCAACCATCTTCCACTTATTCAATTCGTTTTATTTTAATCACGAGTGTTATTCCAAGTTGTTTGTTGCTGAGAAATATTTTATTCACTTGCGATTCGAGTTAGCAGCACCACCGACTTAGAAATTTGTTTAGGATAATTTTATTGCATATTAATTAAGTTTCGGTGTGTCTGAAGTTTCAGTAAGAGTGACAGGTCGGGAGGAAAATTGTTCTGTATAACTGTCATAACCGTGCCGCTTCAGTCGGACGACTCTCAGGCCCCGGATAATTAACAGATATTTTTCGTATTTTAAAATCCACCGCCTTGATTCAGTGTGGTCATTCAAGGAGTAGTCATTTGCTGCCCAGTGCACACTTCCCTGTCTTCCCTGGTCAGGAGACGCCATTGACTACGATACAATTTGAACGTAGGAGTCGAATTATGGCATGTCGACACTTCGTGCAACTGGTGACCACTGGTAAACCGTAAACCCGTGGACGCCTGGCAGTTCATTTCCCCCCAAGAAAGAAATATGGACAATACTACAAGGAGGGAACTACACTAAAGATTGGAAAGAAACGGGGAGAATATTACTGAACGGGATTTATAAAGGAGAAGAAGAAGGGAACATTGCAGAGACCAGAAGAAACAGGGGCAGAATGTACTATTACCTTTGCGTTGTCATCTGTTAGCTCCAATCGCGCATTGATGTCCATTCATGTCAACAAGTGGCCACCATTGGTCGTTTGGGGCTAACAGGTGTCCACCCAATAGCCATTTTGACTAGAGATAAATAAGCTGAAATTATTCTTGAAAGGACCAAATAGAGATCCGTCAAAGTCAGGATCATATCTATGAATTTCACTATTGCCAACATTAGGGAAGATATTCGATAAAATAATACCTGATAGAATAGCTGGGTATTTGGACGAACATGGTGAGATGAACGCACGATAGTACGGTTTCGGCCGAAAGAAAGGTACGACTTAATGAATCAGAACAGATGCACCAGAAGACTAAATAAAAATAAAAGCAACTCGCAATGAAAAACATTGAGTGTCACATTTCTTGATATTCAAGGTGCATTGGACATTGCAGGATGGAGAGCGATAATGGATTCTATGAGGAAGAGAAAAGTACCAGAATATCTAATATGGATAAATCACCCCTACTTTCAGAACAACCTATGCGAAAAAGGAGGGAAAACAATATTACGGGAAATGACTAAAGAATGTCCACAAGGATCGCCTAGTGACCCGTTGTACTGGAACATTGCCGTAGACAATGTACTGTGAGATCTACAAAAGAATGGAATTGCTGTATTAGCACTTGTAGATGACACAGCGACAGTGACAGAAGCAGTAGGATGCCAATAGAAAAAGAAGTCAGAATGCCATTTAACGTTATCTGAGGAGAAAAACGCTTGGAAACCGTAATGTGGCTTGGACATGTGCGGAGTAATCAAAGAAATCCAACATTAATACTAAATGGAAAGACAATATAGACAGTGAGCAAACAAAGATATTTAGGGGTGATAATACACGAACACTTTGGGTTTGAAGAACAGCTGATTTACACGAGGTGAAATGTACAAAATATATATTTGAATATGCAGAAAATAGGATTAATGAAATGTAATATATGCACCAGAGTTTGAAAGATACTGGACAAGTAAGGCCTAAAATAACATACGGATGTGAAATATAGGGACATAGAGTGGTGAATGTCCACTGTGAACGTAAATTAAGAAGTATAGAAAGTATGTGCCTAATTAAAATGATAGGATGTTATAAGACTGTATCAAACAAAGCCTTGAACTTCTTATCTGGAATTACGCCAATCGATTTGCAAGTAAATGATGATTAAATACAGATCCATTTTTAAGAAAGGGAAAGATATTGGTTAACGACAAAGAAATAGAGAGAGAAATGAAGAAAGCAGGAAGGGAATGAACCACGAGGGATGACAGACAAGATGGAAGAATAGCACAAAAGGGAGGAGAGTAAACAGGACGAAATATATAGTCGAAACAATCTAGGATGCCAATAGAGATAGTGACAGTTTGGAGGCAACACGAAAAGAATAGGGAGAGCTGACTATGACCGATGTCAATGTGGTATTGGAACGGAAGCATTTGAACATGTATCGTGGGATTGTGGGGGATATACGATAATACTGTTCAATATATATGATGGACATTGGGGATATGCGGAAAGTTTTCGAAAATGAAAGGAAATATAATTCTTTTCGAGAGTTTTGTAGGTAGAATAGGAATGATACGAGATGCATAACAAATAAATGAAAATATGTTGCAAAGGACCATCAAGTCGATGCAATCTGATGATCAAGACCAAAAAAATAAAAATACCCTCTTTTTTAATACTCTACTATACATTATTTAATTTTGAAATGTAGAGCCATTTCAATTAATCTAGATATGTAGTACCAGTAGCGGCGACTGGAAGTCAGAAGTAGGGGGGGGGGGCAAAAAATTGACAATTTTCATTAACATGACATTTTCTGCATATTTACACTAAGTATGATTTACAAAACGAAACACGTAAAATGAAAGACAATTGGTGATTATCAGATTACCACATCAAGGATGGTGTAATTTTCTTTGTAATTCCCAGTTTTAGATTGTTAAAATGAAATTTTTATCTTTCCTTAAACGCCCCCCTACTAATCGCCGCCACTGCGTGGTACCTCTGCATCTAATGCCTTCTTCTATATCTGGCAATCAATATGTACAGGCGAGAAAATAGGAGATAATGCAGTATAAGATATTAATCTAATTACACAGAGGAGTTACTGAATAGTTTTCCTTCAATACAAGTTAAGTATATCTGTCAGTAAGTATATCTGTCAGTAACAATCACATAAACTGTTGAGTGGGAGAGCCACGCGAAATATATTATTGATATTTGATTATTATACTTATTAACTAACTGATTAAAAACGTTATACTTTTTACCGAGGGTGATATAACAAAAAGGTTACTCTCTAAAAAATTTAACTCGCTCCAAAAATAACAAGTAGAAGGCCCAAAAGGAGTTCAGGACAAGAATTTATCGTATATCGTTGAATCACCCACACAATAATAAGGTGAAAGGAATTCTCAAATTTCCTCCTTCGATAATTTGACATCACAGATTTGTGTTTGACACACTTTATTTGAAAACGACATGATACGTAATCAAATTTCATGACAATTATACTTCGTCTTCTGTTTCCGATATGTTTCCACGAATTTCGAATGCATAAATGAGCGCGAAAGCTTCAGCTTGTCTGCTGAAAGATGTCGATAAGCGTATTGGGTGGCGAAATCGTACATCGCACTCCCAAGACGCACGCACGTTTCAAGTTGACAGTTAAACTACAGCTAACATGAAGACACATCAGCGGCACTGTTTAAAGAACATAGTGTACTTAGGATGTGGTTAAGTCGTTTATAACTGAGTTAAACTGAACGTTAGCTCTGTGTTCTATTGGAGCGTGTGATATCGAACCAGCTGTGACGACTTCTCCTTCAGCTGTTGCGTTTGAACTCGTGTTACTGGCTGTCAGAGTCATGATTAAAGCGATTTTGGTTTTCAACAACCATGGAAAGCCGCGCATGTCGAAGTTTTACCAGTACTTTGTAAGTTCGTGCTTTCTGCCTTTCTACGTTTTTTGATGAACAAGAATGAATAAAATCTCAATGTAATGTTGTTTGTGGATTTGTTTCTCAAGGATGAAGATATGCAGCAACAGATAATTAAGGAAACTTTTCAGTTGGTTTCGAAGCGTGATGACAATGTCTGTAACTTTTTGGAAGGTGGAAGGTTAGTTTTAGTACCTAAAAATGGGTTGAGGAAGACTATGATATTAATGTCATGAATTTTGTTTCGTTCTGTTTTTAGTCTAATTGGTGGATCGGACTATAAACTTATTTATCGCCACTATGCTACATTGTACTTCGTTTTCTGTGTGGATTCTTCAGAATCAGAACTTGGCATCCTAGATTTAATACAAGTTTTTGTTGAAACTCTTGACAAGTGTTTTGAAAATGTATGTGAACTGGATCTCATATTTCACGTTGATAAGGTAAGTATTGCAGGTCAATAAGGTTGTGTTTTGTTCATTTTATTAATATTGAGGTTGACTTTAAACTTAATTGCCTTTGATAATTGATGTATGATAATTTCACCATTGTGTTAATAATGGTCTTGTGTTGACGTTGGTTACCAACATTTACCAATTTTCAGTTTTTGACGTACAGTATTGGACATATTTTTCGCTCTGTTTCTCACCAATTCCTGTCAGTTTTGGTCCCTTTTGTTAGGCCCTTAGTTATATATGTCCTGCCATATGTTAGGAAACCTTAGGAACAAATTGCAGGCTGTGTTAATATCAGATTAGGAGCCAAACATGTACCATTTTTAGCAACTAGTTGTTATTCTTGTGAGAGTTGATATTTAAGATGTAATTATAGGACTTATAAACATGAACAAAAGTTCATGGTCACTTTTGAGACATTTTATGTCACTCACCAATAAGTTTGTATGGGTGTAGAAAGCATTTTTCTGTCTAATTTTACTTACAAAAAATGATTCTTGCTTAGTGTAGCAACTTTTTAATTTAACTTCCTTGCCCCTTCCTTGAAAATAAAATTAATTACTGAATGTTGTTACTTGGGTTACCTGATAAAGGAGGGACTGCTGTCCAAGTCTTTACCTTTTCATTTTAGGTAATAAAAAGTGCATGTCTTACATTTTACTTTTTTTCTCATTATCTAATTTATATATAGATATTTTAAAAATCATATTTACCATGTGGGTTAATATTTGAGGTACTATTTATCAAAACAAATGATTATAAATTTGTTGAGCCTGAAGTGTTTTTCTAAGCATTGAAATATTGTAAATTAGTTTATTAAACTAAAGTAAAAAACAATTGTAAATTAGTTTATTGTCCTCCACGTGGTCATACACAGTTTTTACTGTTTTTTGACAATAAATTTATTATTATTATTATTATTATTGTTAGATCATGGAACAAAATTTCCTTCTCTGCTTAGGGTTGTAGGAAGTAATCTGACATCTGTTTATTGTGTTTGGTGTTTATTGGCACTGTAAGTGCTTGTCAGACGATACTCTATCGGTTTGTAACAGAGGTACAACCCATTTTCTAGTAGAGGATATCCATGATAAAGGTGTATTTATCTATCCTATCATTATGACGAGGCGTGTATATTAAAGAATCAAATGAAAGTGTATTTAGAGAAGAAAATGATTCTCACAGAAGTATAGAATTTTTATTTGTTGTATTTGCTATTAAGATTAAGTTCTTTGTTTGAAATAAAGACAAGTAAAAGTTTTCTTGGAATTGGTGTGATAATTAATAGTAAATTGAAGGTAAAAACGTTTCCCCTTTATGTACTTTGCAGGTCCATCATATTCTTAATGAATTGGTGATGGGGGGAATGGTACTTGAGACTAATATGACAGAGATTTTAACCAGAATAGAAGATCAGAATAAGCTTGAGAAGCAGGAGGTAAGGCTAATTTTTAAATAGACATTTGCAGGATACTGCTTTTATCTTTCCTAAACATCTATTTAATTGGTTTGTTATGCTTCCTTATACTAGACTATTTAATCCTCATTAGATTCTTCAATATGATAGTTTGTTTTCTAATCAGATTGATTACGTGAATGTCAATTATTTGAATGTTCTATAATCCAGACAGTTTAATGGCTGAAATATTGGAGATAGAGTAATGTCTTTTGTTATGAAGGGCTGTGCTGCAATGTGGAGAAATTCTTAATTTCTGACAGACTACAACTAAGTCTTTTTTCAATAGAATTAATCCTTATTTTATAAAATATTGCCTATGGGAAATTGTGTTAATTTTTTGTTTCTTACGATTTATTCTCAAAACATCTGTTGATTTCTTCTTGTAATGTTTTCATGAAGTACATGAAACCCACTTGATCAGTGCTTGACTCTATGCAATTTCATATTAAGGTTTGTATTATGAATGGAATAATTTTTTATTGCCACCCATTAATTATCTGAACCTGTGGCCCAAGTTTTATGATTTATTAATAAGTAACCAATGTTTGTTTTTGGTGATCAAAATTTTACATCAGGCTTTTTAAAATTAGTCTCTGGTGACATAATAATTCTTTCCTTTTACTCTGCTTCCAAGTAGTTTCTCCTCTGGTCTCTATTAGATGCCAAGGCACTGACTTCTCTCCGTTCGTTGCCTGTCTTCCTGAGTTCTGTTCCCTCTCATTCTCATTTCAACTCTCACGTGTTTTATAACTGTCAATAAATTTCTTAATGTGTTTCTCATCCATTTCCACTTAGTGTTTAATGGCAACAATTATTTTGTATGAGAGATTTTCATTTTTTATTACATTGGGTCAAAATATTGGCAATATTTGTTTGCAGGCACTTTCTGATAAATGTCTGTAACTAAATAGATTTGTACAGCGACATTTGGAAAGTAAATTGTTTTTTGAGATATTTCAAGTGCCTTCCATGCAGGGTGTAATTGGACATTGGTGTGTTTAATTCTGGTCTTACCCTTTCTTCTGTTCACTGCATTTGTGTGACACTCGCGAGGATCTGTAGGAGGTACCGGTGGAAAAATAATATCTATCCTGAGCATTTTTTGCTCCCGAGTTATGTCTCCCTACCTTGCAGCATCCTCAATCCTCGGTACAAATCTTCTCTCCAAAATATTTTTGAAGAATGGATGTGTTATTTCTACTAATGTTTGAGTATCTTTTAAATTGGGGTTAACTATACCTTCAGGTAATAAATTGTTATTTTGAATGAAAGTGGGAGATGATTGGTCCCTGGTTCTGTCTCCCATTTTCATTCTATATGACATATATAGTTTTTAAATCTGTTTTCAGAATCTCTGCTGGTCCTCTCCTAGTGCCTTGCCAATCTTTAGAATTTTCAGGCTGTTACAAATTTCTGTCCTATTTGGTACTCCTATGTTAATCTTTCTCCCTTGTTTGTCTTTCTTGTAGTATACTCTTCTATCTCTCCTTCTTCCACTCATCATTATTTCTAACAAGTCATGACTTAGTGTTTTTGTTGCGGACAGAGTTTGAATAATGATAGGTACTTCTTTCAAGTCTGATATCTGCCACATTTTGCATCTCTTCTGCTAACGCAGGTATTCTCCTTCTTTGATCAGAATGAGCACTTTGTTTTACTTCTTCCATTTTTTAATTTTTGTATTTATGTTGAAATTCAGTTTTTCTGCTTCATGTGCTACATGCAAGGAGTTTATCTATTATTTTCTTCCTTTCTTCAATCAGCTTCCACATTTCCTTTGTCGCCCTGTGTTTTTTCTAGTTATCCTGAATCCAACTATCCCCTTCAATGTTTCAGTAAAAATTCCCTCGATTGTTTTCCAGTGCTGTCCTGTCTCCAGCTCTCCAGTATTTTGATTCTGGAATCTGTTAGTAAATTTGAGGTGTAATTCTTTTCTTGTTATTTCATTTGTAAATCTTAATACATTATATCTACTTACTGTTTGGACAAATGTCCCACAGGATTTTAGTTTTATTCTCATCTTGCAATCATCAAACAGTTGTCAGAGTTGATGTCTCCATCTCTTTTACTTTTAATATCAAAAGATATTATCCATTTATTGTTAAAAGCATAATGACAAATTTGAAAAACAGATTTCTTTTCAAGGAATCGTGTGAATTTCATTATAGGGGAAAAGAGTTCTTCCTATTATTGTTTCATTTTCTAAATTTATATTTTAAGGGATTATTATGTTTTAATTAAACTATCTTGTATAAAATTAATGCAATATTTTAATTTATATTGTAGTATAATATTTATCTTTGGGTAGAGGCAGATTTATATTTAGGTCTACTAGGCTGCCACCGTCTTCATTGATATCGAATTTTGAATAATTTTGTTAGTTATGATTTAATTTCAAAATAATTAATTGACTACAGATGTGTTAAATGTTTTTCTATGATCTACTGGAAATAAAATTTGTTGACGTATTGAATATTAAAAAAGCAGCTAACTATTTTAATTCTTATTTTAAGGGATCACATGTCATATTTTTCTCTTAGGGTGCATAAATGTTCAATTCACCATTGCCTTTGATTGGAAATGATGGAATGGTCTTTTGGTTGCTTGCCAAGAGTAAATTAGTCTACGGTCTCCATGTGGTTGTACCCAGTTTGTAACTGTGACAATGCATTATTTAATTTTATTTTTCATATTCAGAGTAGTTTTGTTGCTGAAGTGGAAATAGCCTATGCTAATTCTTTGACATGTTGGCATTTCAAATTAGAATTTGACTCTGATTCTCAAAAAGGGTTTCTGAGGGTTGTCATCTTAGTTGAGGTGTAATTCAATGCACCAGCACTAGTGTTGTTTCCTTTCAACTTAAGTATGAACATATTTTGGTTCTTGGTTTTGCATGCACTATCTTTCAACCCTTCTACCTCATATAAAGAGTGTTCTTTCCACCTCAAAGAAAAGTTAATGGTCATAATTTTTAATTTGATATCGAAGATATTTTCAGGAATCCCACGACCTGACCTGTTCTGCATTCATATTCTTGGAAAGTCTTGGAGCACAGTGTTCATTCTAAAAATAGATTTGTAATAAAAAATTTTGTTTGTTACTTTCTTCCAAATAGGCTGGACTTGCAGCTGCCCCAGCACGAGCAGTGTCAGCTGTTAAGAACATGAACATTCCTCAACAAATCAAAGATATGAAACTTCCTGACCTCCCTCAAGCCATCAAAGACTTGAAATTCTGACCTCGGGCTACAGGAGCTGCCGATCTCAGCTGACTGCCTTCGTGCGATCAAGATGAGGAGGCAGCTCTGATGAAGCCCCATTATTGTTCCTAGATTTTGAACTATTGTTGAGAAACTCTTGAAAAAGTGTGATGTGAAAGTACGTACATGGGATTTTGAGAAGATTGCTCAAAGATGGAGATAGATTGTGTTGTTTTCCCGGAACCCTTTTCTTTCCACTGTTGTTTGGGGATGTGTTAGATCTGACCATGTGTAATTTCTGACATTTTAACTTCCTTGAAGTCTGTGACTGGAAACCATTCACCTCCATTTTGTAGTTTCTGAAAGGCAAATGCTAAGTAGTGTGCAGTGAGCTACTCAGATTATTTGATTGTCTTTGCTGAATGGTTGTAATTAGAACGAGAGATTAAGATTCATCCTTCCAGTCAGAGGTGGGACTTGAGGGGCATAATACTGCAATGTCCCCCTCCTTTAAGTAATTGAACAGAGTTAAGAATTTTAACAATTACTCTTATTTTACTTATACTTCCAAAAATATGAATTAGCTTGTAATGTATGTAAATTAATATTCTACATTCATGTAAATTTTCTCAAATTTTAAACATTTGAGTAAACTATTTCTGTGGAGTTAATAGACATTATAGCTCCATCCCCCTCCCCTCATGTGGATTCAGCCCATTCCCCATCCCCTCGAACAATATGCAAGTCTATTCATGAACAGAATGCTGAATTGTCAGACTTCAGAATAAATTGATTTTTCAGGGCCAGAGTAATCATAATAGTTGTAATAATATTACTGTTGAGAGTGATTAAAATGTGTTTGTCCAATATGAATATAAACCTGGTAAACAAAAAAAATGGTGTGCAATATAGGGAATTCAAGATATACTTAATTACAATAAGAATGCAAAACAAACTCATATTTTTTGTGATACATTTGTTTTTTGTTTTTGCAGTCACCGACAGATGTAAAACATGCTGTTATGGTGTAAGAATGCACGGTTAATTGAGTATTTCTTACAAGCAACATATTACTAAGTGTTAAAATAAGAGATTCAAATATATTCTTTGTATTTAATGACTTTTTCGGCCACTGTTGATGGCTTTCATGTTAACTTTCCTGCAGTACCCCCTATCTTTAACATAAATGCCTTTGGCAAACTGCTATCACTCAGAAGTGTGTTAAATGAGACTAGTTAGCAGTAAATGTCGTCATGCTACTTGATAACTTTGTACATATTCATCAAGTTACTCTGAAGTTTTATGGAAATTATTGTAAATATTTGAAGGGAACTTAACAATTATCCTACATTATAAGGTATTTTTATAGAATTTTTCTTCATATTTAGTGTCATTATTGACAAAATGTGTGTACAAAACATTATAGTAATATGAAATTTATTGAGAAATGAAATTAGTGGTTTGTTTCTGAGAATAAAAGAAGGGAAATGCCTGAAATGAAGTTTCTAATCGATCATAAATTGTGGTTGTTAACAATTTCTACGAAGTGAAGAAATATTATAGAAAATGAATGAAAATTATTCCGTAAGCTGTGTATCTTAATGGATTTCCACGAACTGACTTTTCCTTTCTGTCTGCATATAAGGAAAGCATCATATTGATTATTTCATGCATCTTATTTGAAAACACCTTGATCTAGATTTGAGTTTTGTTGAACATTAATTATATTTATTACTAATAATTAACTCTGATAAATAATGTTTAATTTGTGTTGATTCTGAACATTTGGGCTTCATGAAGTTTCATAAGGTCTTCTTTTGATTGACAGATCTTTAGATAGTTCAAATTTGTGGAGTGTATATCATAAGAGTATGTATTTTATGGTCCATAATAGATCGTTGAGGAATACAGCAGACAAAAGTGGAGGATTGATTATGTATTTTGTGTTGTCCTCAGTTTAATGAGTACGAATAGTTCATAATGAATTGAAGAATTGTTTCTGGGAAAATTTTGGATAATCTGATCTATATTTTGAAATTTCAAAATTATTTATTTATTTATTTATAGAAATACAGGTATAATATACATAGTTTTAACATGCACACATGTATATTTATTTATTTTATGTGAAGTATTTTCTTAGGTCTGTGCAGTTGTTAGGTTTGAAATATTTTTTACTATCTTATTGAGAAGACTTGTAGAACTGTTCATGCCATTCCAGCTGCTCAGAGCATTGGGTCATTGTCATATCTTTTTTAATGAATTATTCAGAGACTTGGAAGATGTGGTTTGTGTAGATGTTCTGAAAGGGGTGTGTGCATGCACGTGCGATTCAATGTATGTTTGCATGAGTGGAAATCTGCATCTTTGAGACTCCGATTGGAAATACACAAGGAATAAGTTGTTTCAGAATTTAGATCTATTTTTTTTATTGTTTATGTGAGAAGAAACTTTATATTTATTTATGATGTGCAGAAAGAAACATTTTGTGGACATAATTTTGTTCTTCTTAAGTTTGATGTTATCAAATGCTATAGATTTAATTGTTAGTTTTTTTTAATGAATGAATTTATTATTTAAGCACTAATTTATTAAATTTCTGGGGTTATTATTTATGGTGCATGTAAAAAGATCTCTTTTAGTGCCATACATTATTTTCTACTGCCTTCTTACATATCATGTATAATTTTATTTTTAACTTATTTACCTGTTCTAGAAATCAACTGGTAATATTGACAATTTTGTCTAAAATGTTCATTTTACCAGGTAATTCAAATGTGCTTCAAAATATGTCAGTATGAATGGGTTATTGAAAATATGGTTTAAAATAAACTTACCATGCAACTAATGATGTCTAATTTAATAGTATGTAATGAAATGGTATAATACTGAAAATTGCTTAAAACACTTAAAGCTATTCTCCTCGCAGCAAAAGAAAGCTAATGAGGGAGGAGCCTAAAGACCACGTGAAAGTTGAGTAGCCAATGCCAGCATTGTGAGATTGCTGAATCTTTCTTATTTGGGCGTTCTACTCGTGTTAGCAGAATCTTATGTTTGGATGCTGCCACCCACATTAGTCCCTTCCTACACAATCGGGGAAAGAGGGTGAACATGCTACCCGTGTCAGTTTTCCGTCGAGGATTAAAAGGAAAGGCGTATTCTTTGGGCATTGTTCGTTCTTTTAAAAATTGTTAATAATAAGGTAGTAGTTGAATTCTAATTTAGAATGAAGTTAATTTAAATTCATGAGTTGAATTAATGAATGTATATTGGGTGAATATTACAATTTACTATAAAATGTTGTAGATTTTTACGGGAAATTAAGTTTCATAAATGAATGTCTTTTCTCCATACATACCTGAACTGAATTTTAACACAATAGTGTTTTGATCATCGTCAGATGTCAGAAAAACATTGATTTTTTTCACGCCAAAACAAACCTGCTTCGCCATATTTCTAAATACACGTCTCTGAGATTTGTTTCAACATTTTCATTAAATGTTTTTTAGTAGTGCAGCTCAAATAGCTCTTTTCCACAAGTCGCCAAACNTTCAAATAAACGCTAAATAATCTATATCTGAGTTTTTGACAATAAAATCATTATTATTATTAACTACCCCATTTGCTCCCGTCCCCTCAGTTTCTGTTCCATCAATATTTTGACATATCATCTCATGTGTTACGTTTGGAGATTGACATTTTGCCAAGAGTACTGACTGAAATAAATAAAAGTTGAATCATTTTTCATGGAATCTCTTAGTTTTCTGATTAAAATAAATAAAAAGCAAGTTTGTCATAAATTTTTTATGCCATCACTTATTTGATAAGCATATATACTTTTACTCGTAACTAATAAGTAAGTACATTTTATTTTTCAAAACTAGCTAGGAACACATTTTAGCTTTGCAGAAAATTACAGTGGCACCACGCTATGTTAATGTTAAGTAAGTTTACAGCTTCTGTGTCATAAACAAATAGTTTTTTCAAAGCATGCAGATGAGCATTTGTGGGAATAAACCTAATTTTGAACGTAAATTATCGTATTATTATTACATTAGAATGAAGTCAAATAACTTTATAACTCTTAATTTACGAAAAAGTTGTCCGATTAAAATGAGACAAAAACTGAAGCATTTATAAAATTATAACCATTTACATGGAGATTATTTTGTTCGTTTAAAACATTTTCTATAAATGAAGTAGGCCATGGCTGAACCGGCAGAATTTGATATACCAGCTGGGACGGCGTGCTTTATCTGACCTTTGGCCGATAGGACACACGATATTCCAGAGATAAGCTTTTCCACTGTTGATAGCAGCCTATGTGTGGGTGTTGCGGTGTGCAGTCTGGAGTGTGTGGAGCTACGCTAGGCCACCCCCTGGAGAAGACATATGACAACACCACACTTTCGCTCCATTGGTTACATCTCATTATCCTTCTTTGGCTGCGGGGACAATAGTTACACCCGTGTGATGTACTATTGATTAGAATTTTTGTCGTAGGTACACCTGTCCCCTCCATGTCAATCTTTATGATTAAGTTTGAATGAAACCCAACAAAACCTTTGCATCTTTTATTCAAGTTGGTAGCCCCTTATCATTAAATACTCTGCTATGTAATATTTGCTTATTACTATCTTTTCCTGCTTCGTAGTAACTTCATACTAATTCCTCTATAGCTGTTACTTTTCAGTTGTGAACACTTTTTCTGTGGCTCTTCCAGTTTTCTAGGACAATTTGATCAAAAGTTAGGATGGCCTGGTGTTTACTCATGGAGTGAACAGTTGTATCAGGGCCATTCATAAAATGCATAATACAAAAAATAAAATATTTTAACACACCTGTTTCCTATCTGATACACGATACCCCTTTACACCACCATCCTTCCATGTCCCCAAAAATATGTAACTTTCCCCTCCCAGCAGATAAGTAAAGATTTTTTGTTCTCCAAAAAATATGGGGACAAACTCAAATTAACTGGCATTGATTGGTTCCTCATTGCTCTGTGTTCTCAGAGGGTAGTTGAGTAGAAACTTTAAGTTTTCAGTACCCAATGGAACATCATGACCAACACCATCCTATCCCTCTTTGACACAGTGTAATAATACTGTCCCCTCCTCCCCCAAATGCATTATGTAGTTATTTGAGAGCCCCATAATTTAATCATAGAGACTTTCCACTATCATGAAAACTTATTGACAAAAATGTAATTTATCATTTGGTAATCACTGAATTTTTATGAATTTCATTAGATTTGATACATATACTTTTGTCTCTACTATTAACCAAGTTAAATCGGGTGTTGTGTCCTTCAAATTGCTGTTTTGCTTTCTAGGCAAGAAAATATAGTTCATTTTACATGAATGTTGTTTAAAATAACCTCCGTATGTATTATAATAATGATAGTACAACCTCTTTTAACTGGTGAGACTGGAAGTGATATGGATCACTGAAAACACGGATGGTTAGGGGAAACATAAGAGAACACTATTCTAGTGTGAATACTTGCCATTGATTATTAATGATATAGATGTAACAAAAACATTTACTAATCGTTTAATCAAAGAAAACTACCTCTTCATGAAAAAGTGCATTTTTGCTGGACATGATAATGCTGGGCCAGTTTTTAAAAAAATATATCGTTTAAGTAGTACAAAGTCGCACGAACGGCGCAGTATTTAATTTTTTTCTTAGTTGTAGAACGAATATGTGAACAAAAAATTAGGTTTAGATAAAGTTAACCCAGACAAACGGAGATCTGGTCGTTAAATTAACTAAGAAGTCAAATCCTTGACACAGCGCTTAGGCTGGTATTACACAGTGTTATTTCTGTCACATATCTATGATCAAAGAGACATGATCAAAAATATGACCGTGTAATGCACAATCTTTGATCATATATTCAACTATGATCATGTATCTATGACATAGGTTCTCTCGTTGAGAGAACCTAAACAGACTGGTAACAGAGCGTTTGGTTTATTAGAGTCTAATTTATGAGAAAACCGTTAGCCGCGTCCACAACTTTAGAGCAAGTAATTTCTCATAACTATATTTACTACGCGCAAATTCTCATAGCCTCGTGGGCGACAGTAGTTATTCGATGCTCGCCTTTTATTGGTGGAGTAGGGTGAAGGAAAGGAAGGAAGGTACGTCATAATCACGTGACCAATTACTGCTGATTGACACCACTATGAGAAACTACGCGTAGTATTTTCCGGAAATATGAGAAATTCTGCATCAGATTTCCGCCCCTGACGATTAAGGTCTCTAGCTGCAATAAGGCTCTATAAAATGTCTTGTAACAGCTCTAGATGTACGTGTACGGCTGACGTGGTCATTCTTGCTAAGTCGAGCTCACTCGCTTCAGCCCCGCGTTGAAATAACGACACCGTGCTTCAGCCCTCAACCCAGCAACAGACTCAGTATCGAGTATAGTCACTATGAGCATAGAAATTCAACTCTGCTGGATTTCGGAAGCAATCGTTGTCTGTTCGCGTATGGAGAACTGTTACAGCTCACGTTGTCTTCCCCGACTCAAGGCAGCATTCCGACTTGTTTCGGCTATAGCGAAGTTTTTCAGGTTTAGAAGTTGCTTTAGTTAAATCCAGTAGCGGCGATTGGAAATCAAAAAAGGGGGGGGGGCAAAACAAATATTGACAATTTTCATTAACATGACATTTTCTGCATATTTCCACTACATATGATTTAAATGATGAAATAAATCAAAGAAAAGACAAAGGGGGCGGCTGCCTTCCCCGCGCCCCCTCCTAATTGCCATCACTGGTTAAATCTGTATGGACGTTCTATCTGCGCGCATGACCTTCAGTTGCAGCCTCGAGGCGAGAGGGGTAGCGGGGGTATTTTCTAAAACCGTGGCTCGCTCATGGAATAAAAATAACATTCTTTGTTCGCTTTTGTATAGAAAGTGGCCCATATAAAAGCTACATGTACGAAAGTTAGCTTATTTAACCGTGCACTGGCCGAGGAGAAGAGAAAGGGACGCGGAAATGTCATTGGTTCGCGCTGCATCTGTCGGGGAGAAACAACTCAACTTAACAGTACAGTAGCGTAATGCCGCACTATAGAAACGACAACGTGTTGCAGCTGTTAGGCATCCTCAAACCGCTATTAATGATGGCATTGATCTAGTGTTGCAACCCGGAGGCTTGATAAAATTAGAAAACGAGGAATCGCTGTTGGTCACCTATACACTGCATTAAAAAAGAAGATATTTTCTTGTGTTGGCGTTGATGATGTCTACTGATCTACTTGGTTTGCATTCCAATGTTTTTCAACCGAGACGATGGGTGTGAGCCCACGTGCAACACGGATGATGATGTGGTGAGTTGTAGAGATTTTTGTTCTTAAGGCCGCGCGCGACTTCGTTGGTCGCTACGTCGGTCGCCTGCTCACGTCAGGGTCGATCCGGAGCGACAGGGCAAACAGCTCGAGCCGAAAGGCGTCGCTGCGAAGTCCAGGCTCTAGAGGAAATGTTGTTTTTTGTTTTTTAATACCATTGCAGTGGGTGTTTCCATTTTTCTCGTGTGTTCAAGGAAAGTACAAAAGAAAATAACTATATTGAAACAAAATACAAATATAAGGAAATACAAAAGAGCATTACAAGTTGTTTAAGGACCAAATAATGAACATACTCTATAAACAAATAATAATGGCTAGCACTGTGAGGTCGCCCCCATCGGGGTCCTCCTCAGAAAGTACGGTGTCCGCGCTCTGTCATTTATTTGTTCATCCATTGTTACCCTTTTCTATTACTTCATTTATGTATGGTTATAATTTAGTAATTAGTTCTCTTATGGAGGCCGTAGAAGATCTGTTGGAAATCTGGAGCGAATTCTAATAAAAGATCGGTCTACAGTTTTGCCAAGGTTGTAGATAGACGTGCATAAAGGGGTCAGTGGCGGATCCAAGGGGGGACGAAGGGGCGATCGCCTCCCCCCCCTCAGGAATCTGTCTTGTCTTTGTAAAGTGCATAAAGGAGCGCGTTAACGAACCCGTTAAATATTTTTGTTTTCATTTGATTTACAATATCTAGAACCCTGTTCCTTGTTAACGTCACTGGGATTTACATTACTTGTCGCTACTCATCCTTTCCATTGTATTTCGTCCCTTATGGTAAAGGATTTTTATATGCAGCGCAATGTTATTGTGTACAGAAGTACTATGTAAAAGAACCACGCAAATGCAAGTACAAGACTGAAAACAAAATGAATATACTTCCGCTGCCATAAATGTATTTTATTTCTTCTATTGATAAAACGGGTGATTCTTCGGAAGACGAAACTATCGGGGGAGGGGGGAAACAAAGTAGACAGTTTCGCTCCCCCCCCCCAACAAAAAATCACTTGCTGGATCCGCCCCTGGCAAGGGGACGAGGAAAGTGTGTTGAAGAAATGTGTTGTCCCTCCGGTGGCTAAGGAGCTAACGTGCTTGCTCATTACCAAGTCATCCCGGGTCCAATTCCCGGTGGGGTCAGAAAAAATTGTAGCTTTTCACATTAATGTCCCAGATCATACAGCTGTGACTACTGAAAAGCAAAATTTTCTTTCCTCTATCCACGACCTCCTAACCTAACTCTCTACTATTACTAACAACTCCTACTAGGGCTCTAATGACCTTGCCGTTGACGAGCCCTTAAGTCCCACAAAAAATCTCCTACTAACCCAAGTTGTTGGTAAACCAAGCCAACCGGTCCACCCACTAACAATAGCCCCACCACCCAACTTTTACCTCCATGTAGATAAGCTTCAATAGCACACAACATTTCCCAATTACAAATACTACTACAAAAAAAAATAAACGTGTAGACAATTCGCAGTGTAGCTGAGCAATCGAGATGTACCAAGGAGCATTCACTCCAGTTCTGAGGATCTTTTAATTTTGAATGGCAATATTTGTATCTTTTTTTTATGGATAGTCATAAAAATTCTTGGTATGCCAAATTCTTGGTATGCCACACAATATTAAACCACATTAAGAGATATTTGAGAGTAGGGATAAATATTTCTTGACACAAAAGTGTTCTCGCTTCAAACTTAAGCTATTGCTGAAGACTGGAGAATGTTTTCGATATTTCGCTCGCGAATATGTGCAAAGCTTGAACTAGAAATTCCTTATCCGATTATCATTTAAAACGTTTTCTGAAACTAAATTGCACTTAATGACATGCACCAAACATTCAAGGCCTAGTGAGAGAAAAACCGAAACAATGTAGAAGCAGTAATTAAGATACACAGTACCTTATTTTTCTAATAAACTTTCTGGGTGTGTTTGATTCTCTTACTGCAAATGCCAAATTTCTTTTTTCTGTTACATGATAACAGTTGTAAGAAATTCTTTTGCGAATTAAAGTTTTTTAATTGTAGTTTTTCATTTATAAATTATTGGAGAGTAAGTTTCTAACAAAGGAACTTCCAACAAACGCAGGTCGAAAGTGGTCCTGATTTTTTTTTGCTGAACCATATTGGCTATTTATATGTCCTGCCAAAATATTAGCGACGATGGCACAATGGAAGTCATTGTACCGTAGTGAATGGTTAGCCTCTGTCAGTGAGCCTTGGGGGGCTCAGCCCTTGACTCGAAAGGGTCTACATTGTCCGGCGCTAGTTCGAAAAAACAACCCTTCATCCGTTGAGCAGTTGTATGGCGCCGCGGGGATGTCAAAGAGACGAGCTCATCACACGTGCTATGCACGAAGAGATACGTGTTAAAATTGACATGTAGAAATGAATAGTTTCCGATCGACATGGTGTAAAACGTGAAACCTTGTGAACGGATTCTGTCTTGGAATTGTAACCTCGAGACAGGATCCTTAATAAGATTTGTGTGGGAGGAAGAAGCGACCGGAAACCATGTAAGCGAAGCGTGCATGCTTCGAGAGAGATGTTGGTGACTTATGCTAATTCACTGGGAGAGTGACACTGTTCAACTATGTGTCGGTGTGCATAAGAGAGAAGCAACTCGGTTCAGACGTGCCTGAGGGATGTTGCTTCTCTGTATTGGTAGACTGCGCGCCTCTTACATAACGCTGGTGTTATGAGAGAGTTCACTGGGAGGGTGACTCTTTGCCAGCTGCGGGTCGGTGGTAGTAGACTTGTGACCCATTGAAGGGTAGTTGACGGTCTGTTTGCGTGGTGTGTGCTGTGTAGCGAACTGTAAATACTTATAAAATAAACCTTGTTTTGTTACAATTGCGATTTTTAATTGTCTGAATTCAATCAGACTTGTGGTAGTGGAGGTCTTACCCTGAGGTAGTTCAACCTTTAAACTTATATACCACGTCACGTATTTATTTATTTATTTATTTATTTGTACAGTTACTCTTACCCAGCTGTGCCATTGCTAACAGTTGCGTTGAGCAATAATTAAATGTTCTTGTGTAGAGTTTGTTTCTTACGAATGACTAAGAAAAAACTATCATAAACGCTACACAAAAAAATGATTGTTTTCCAACAAATAGGGTAAAGCACTTTAATTACATTTTTTTTATTAAAAAAAATTAAACGAGAAAAATCTTATTTATAATTCATTAAAGTTTTTTTCAAAAAATGTCTAATATGAAAAATTCAATTTTTTTCTTATTATAACCGAACACAGACCTGCAGTATCACTATCTACGAAACATGGGAAGGGACGAGGTACGTAGTAGAGCTTCGACGTACACTCTCATCCACGGCAAATTAAAACACTACAGGCAATACAAGGTATCTGAAGTGCCAAAGATCAATGCTGGATCAATGAAACTCTGGGTTTGCTCGATTGTTGAACAGGATTGCGTAAGCTTACCATTGCTATATAGTGAGGCAAGTATCTGTTGTCACTTCTTGGTTCGCGCGAATGCTACGAGTCTTCCGGTTAAACACACAATGTGGCCTCTCGACTCTTTTCCTATGCTTACGCCTGATTCTTCAGCCGTCTCGTTAGGTCTTAAAACGATATGCCTTTTTAAGATGTATTCATCCGTTTCGAATATTAAATTATCGTGTTAAAATGTCAGTTAAGAGTATTTAAATTAATACATTTATGCTAATTTTAAAAAAAATTAAACACGAGTCAATATTTCTAACTCCCACCCAATCTCCATTTTTCCACCTCCTCCCCCTCCCCCCCCCCAAAATGCAATGACTCAGTTTGCTTCATGACTCCTGACATTGCACCCCTAGATTTAGGTGTAAAATATTGTTTTTGATAACTCAATTATTTAAACTGTTCCCTCTCGGACATCTCCCATGAGAAGTTCATCCTAATAGGCCATTTCAAGATAATGTATTGGTTCAGTATAAATCAGAAGATAACATAAATTTTATAAATAATTGGAAAATTTTATTTCAACATTTTAAACAAAGTTCTATTTGGTTTAGAAAGCTTCATTATTATTTTAACATTATTTTGGAAGATGGGATGACACACTAAATTCTTTGCTATACCTTTCTCTGGTGACTTTCAATACTTCCTTGGTATTTGGGATGTATTTCCCATTTTCTTCACAAGTTCACCTGGCTCTATTTCTGTTCAGGTAAAATACAGCTCTAGCAGTAGCAGATATATGACTGAGGAATGAAAATCCACATTTTTTCATTGTTACTTCATTCTATTTGGCAAAGATTTTGAAAGTATCTTTCAATTATGAAATGAATTTAATTCTGGAGTGCATGACATTTTATGGTAGAAAAGATGATGTGTAGAATAGCAAAAGAAAAAAAAAGAAGAGAAATCAAATTTGTGGAGTTTGCAAGATATTGCAAAGTTTGATAAAACTTGGAAATGTTTTACCCTCAACAACAATGGGAGGGGGGGGATCAGTGGGTTTAAGGGAAAGAGGTGTGATATGGAAAATAGTATTTGGAGTGGTTCTGAGATGTTATAAATAATCCTGCCTTAAAATGGTTGTATGCTAAATTCTCCCAGTGATTTACCATCTATTGCTTTGTCTTTGTGACTCTATACTACCTGCTACACTGAGATCATCATCATTCTTTGAATTAAGGCTCTTGGGTGCTGAAATGTTGTCAGACCTGAAAGGTATTCGATAGTGTTTCAAAACTAATTTGTTTCAGATCAGATTATCTGAATGTATTAAAATGGTAAATATGAGGGAAAAAATGGGTAAAAAGTGGCTGTAATTAAGATATTTTTATGGAGCCTATAATTGGGACTCAGATTTGTGGAATGTGTTTTATGAAAAATACATAGTATGGTTTTGTTTCATCTTCCTCATGCAAAGTGTTATACTGTATCCAAATGTTACCTGTTGTCTTAATTCATGTGCATTGGTATGGGTTGAAAATGGAATATAGTTTTACTGCACACATAATTCTTCTATTTCTTGTGTGGTAAGCAATAATAATTAAACTGGGGTTATGAGATGAGACCAAATCCAGCTCTATGTAAATTGTATATTATTTTGATATTAGCATGCACATAACTTAGTTCACTGTTTAGTAAGTCTACTTAGTCTATTTTTTTTCATATTTCCAGTTGAATGTTTCTTTTGTGTATTTGTGTAGATTGGTGCATTGTATTAAGACTTGGAAAAATAATCAGTACTTGATGTTATGGCATACTAAGTGGACATCTTGGCAACATAATGGTAGTGGCTGCGTTGAAAAATAAAATATCATGGTCAGCCCATGACATGATCACAAGATGACAAGACTTAATAGTTTTAGAGTAAATAGATTCCACATTTACTGTATATACTCATTTGTGAGAGCACTACAGACTAAAATGGAAAATATAAACTCACATCACAACAGTGCATTTTTTTCATTTAGTGTTCTAAAATTTAGGTAAAGGGGCTCTTCCCTCCCATCATCAAATGAGCCAATACTGAATAGTAGGAGAAGTTATTCTGTCAAGTCAATCAAAAAGATTATTATAATTGAAGACTGTAATGAATTAACCTCTTGAAAGATTTTTAAGTATGTTTTGATTTTCAATAATATTTAATTATTCTTATTTTTTTATAAGTCAACTGGAAAAAGAGAGACATTGAATATGTGTTTTTTTACTTTGATTAGGGTGATGGATGATGTGCCTCTTTAATGTACTGGCAAACCTCAGATATAAGATTAATTGTAAAAATTATATGTTAAAAGAATTATTGAATAGAATATTATGAATAACATAATTCCTCAGGACAAAAATGTCTGTATCATATTAAAGTTTTTTAATGTTTAGGTTTCAGTTGTATTCACTGGTACAATTATTCACTGATTTGGGAAGGGGGCAAACTTCGCAGCTCAAGAAGAACATTGATGTAACTGTAAAAATCATAATTGTTTGGGCAAGAAGAATGAATTGTTTGTGGTATTTCCTAGATCAACTACGCACCTAAAGTTTTGACAAAATTTTGCAGTTACAACATTGTTCTTCCAAGTCAGCGATATATTGTTCATCTCAGACTTCAAATTTAAGAGCACTAACCCTGAGAATAATTGTTCAGATTTTTTATTTATTTCAATGATCAGTGTTTGTTGATTCTTTATGTAATGTGTAATATGTGTATGATTGGGATAATGGCACACAAATCGAAAGGATCATTGAGTTGATGAGAGGTTTGAATAAATGCAGAACAGGGAGAAATGCAAGACATTTCAATTTAATTCACTTGTGTATATAATTTCTTTTTATTTTGGTTTTAAGGCATTAAAATTACATACACTAATAACAATATTCTGTTATGATTGTATGCATCTGAAATGATCCATACTAATTGCATTTTATTCAAATCTCATATTGTTATGAATGAAGACAAATTAATATTTTTCAAGAGAACACAGAATAACATTCGTAAGATATTTTGTTCATTTAACACGGAATGTGGAAGTTTAGGATAATTCAAAACATCAATGAGATAACTTCAGCAAAACAATGTTACAATATATGTTTTAAAAATTCCTTAACATGAAATAGCTTAAGAATTACTTTCTTCAATGGAAGTGGTGCCATTTTACAATTGGTATATTGATATTAACAAGAATCTCTTTACAAATTTCAGTATTTTCTTGTAATTATATCATCTCAACTAATTGCTTTCACAATTGTACAGTTAAGCTTCCATTGGAAGAACATCAAGCACAAGATGTCTATTTGTGATAGATCATATTCAAGTTAATTGTTTTTACAATAAATAGTTGCCTATGAGGCGTCATACAAATAATGTACAAGACAGATATCTGGTTACAGTTTAAAGATATAAAGATACATGAACACACATTGTTTAAAGATATAAAGACAAAGAACAATAAAGATTTGCCTCTTAAAAACTTAACACAGAGGAAAAGTATACATCCCTTTACAGTAAATCCACAAAGTTTGTTTTCCGTATAATATTTGGGTTTTACTTGGTTGTTTTTTTCATAATTGGTCAATAGAATCAGAATAGTCTTTATTATAAATAAGTTAATCTTGAAAGATATATTTTTAATTCCTTCTCCTGATAGCTAATAAAATGTGTAAATATCCCATCTCAATTATTATAATTTCTATTATTGGTATGAAAATTGGTTTGGATATGTTTCTGCAAGCCACATTGGTAATTGTGACCTTTTGGTTACTTTTATTTTAGAAAATACTGTAACGCTTACTTAACTTTCCTTTAGGTTTATATTCTTAATTTGTTCAGTTTCAGCAAAACTTTTCCTTGAATAGCAGGAAGTCTTCCAGCTTTACAATGTCAGTTTTGTTCAATGTATGCATGTAGACTTAGTTCATTATATTTTATTCTTCAAAATTGACCAAATCTTTTAGCCGGTTTGAAACATATGGCATATTACGTACACATGAATGATGAATCAGACATACGGGTGCCCTGTCTTCTATACCATTGTTTTCATGAGAACTTTGAGTCTATACTGTGAGGTTATTTGTTACAAACATATTAATATTTTATTCTGAAGTCATATTTTACTAAAATAGATACATGTCCTTTTTTTTCATATTGGTTTATATAATTTCAATTGCAGATAACTTGTTCTAAGGTGGTAAAACCACTTTCACTGTTGATGCATCATTGTTATGACATTCTCACAATATGACAACAGTAAGATAGTGGCATTACCTGGAAGGGAAGGAATGAGTCTTGACATAAAAAGCGAGATACGTCCATTCTTTAATGCAATATTTCTTTGCAAGAGGAACATGTCTTAATGATATTTATGTTAATATTTAATAATGTTTATAAATATGAGTAAGCATATATAATTATGTACAATACGTTTCATTTTGAGACTTTATGAATTTGTTTAAAATTGACTTCTAAGTTTCAAATTTGTATCTATTTGTCAAACATTTTTAGTTTGCTAATATCTAAAGATTGACATACAGTGGATAGCAATCATATTTTTATTATTAATAAGGTCATAAAAATACTTTTATTTTGATTTTATTAATATACTTATCTGTTTTTCCCCCTTCGTTTTCCTTTTTTTTCTTTTCTTTCAGAAACTATACCAAAACCATATTTTACTTTATTACAATAATAATCATTGCTTGTAAATGTATCATAAGAAACAATAGTAAATGTAAATAGCATTCTAATTAGTATATAGTAGTTTTATATACATATAAACTCATGCATATGTTATGTTCTTATCTTTTGCAAAATTGCTCATGAGAGATATGTTTAAAGTCTAAAATATTTCAAGAACAGAGCATTGCAGGCACATAATTTAATAGCACCCTCTCACCAAAATTTTATTTTTTATAGTGCATTAAAAAATATATTTAGAATGTAATGATAAATTCTCATAAACTTAATTTTTTAGAAGCATATGAGTGCTGTCAGAAATGTTTTCTCCCTATTGTTAACATGTTTGTTTTCTAAGTCAACTGTATTAAATGTTGAATTCTATAATAAAATTAATCAATGTTTTGTTTGTTACTGTGAACACTCCTTTTCAGTGAGTTTTCTCCATTCTTATTCACTTCTTTCTCTAATTTTTAGCTCTCATAACTAGTTATAGTATGAGCAATTACATTATATTTAATGTCTCTTCAGAGTTCACACTTAGTAAAAACCTCCTCTGTGCATGTAAGGCCTTGAGAAGCAGAAAAATGAAATGAAAGCTGAACAAAAGCCTGGTGACAATGAAGAAGTTTTAGTTCTACCATTCAAGCAACACTGCTGTGAAGAAAACAGTTTATACCTGGGTATGCTCAAGACACATTCAGGACAAAATGTAGTTTGCCCAAGTATATACAGTTTCACAATTTTTTTGTATTAGTTTATTCTGGACACCCTGGTGTGCTGTCTATTTTTACAATATATTGAAAGTCTGATAATTAATGCTAGATTTGCTGCCATTTCTGTAACACTGCTTTCATTGTTTTTATGTTTCCTCAAATATTTTGTTTTTGACATTGTCATTTATGTTCTCATTTTTTAAAGCTTTTCATCTGGGAAATGTTAATGTGTTTGGTCTATGCATGTATTACAATATGGGCATATTGAAATTAATATCGAGATACATTATATAATCATAGTTTTCTTAACAATAATTTTTATATAACTTATTTGATCTTCATCAGTTATTTACCCAGTGACCTAACATAAGATATCTCATGAATAAATGAAAAACCAAAACCTAAGTTATCTGTAATTTCACAACAGTTTAAAATTGATTTTTAAAAATTCATAACAGTTGTACTGTTTGTAATTGACAGAATATGAAAAGATTTTGTGGATTTTGATGAAGATAATTCAAGATAGAATTGTAACTATGAGTATTTTTTATCATTTCTATTTCATGATAATTCTATTTCAAAATGATCCCAAGCAATGTCTCTAATTCAAATATTTTCATTTCAAAATAAAAATTTGGTTCAACCTCTTTAATCCGGCATGCTTGGGACCTGAGGTGTGCTGGATCTGGATACAAATTTTTCCAGATTATAGAGATTTCCTCTGAAAAAAGGGTTTCACAAAGAATCAATGGAAGTTTTATACATATTTATCATTAAATTTAGTAGTCATTTTCATTAAAAACAAAACAAATAGTTTATACCAGTTTGTTTTAAAAAGCAATGGAGGTATCAGTCACGAATTATGGCAAACGTCAGGAACATATCATGAACATTTATTGAAAACTGCCAAAAAATAGTAATTGAGTGATGTCAGATACACACTCCTCATACATTAATTTAACAGGGCTGGTTTTGGAAGCTCTTGTTCCCATCATCAATCCTGCTGACTGATCTTGCGTCCCTACAATGGTGAACTGATGTTCAAATTTTGCAATTTATCTGTTTTCCTATGGAACTTCTAAATTCGACAATCTATTATTGTAAAGGTCAATAAATATTCATCCCTGAGCCAACAGTTCAAAATGGCCAGTAGCATTGTTTAATGCAATTATTATTTATATCATATTTTTAATTCCGAAAATGCATAACCACTGCTGATTTTTTGATAAATCCCAATTTAATGTTTCTCATGAGTTTGTTTCATTTAATTTTGATGTTTCTTTTTTGTCTGCCCTATGTGAACATTATTACTGTCTTAACAATTAATTCTGTAGATGACTGATCTACTTAAAGGGAATACTTCTTTTTTGAAATTAGCTTCACTTATGTTTTTATGTTGAATATATTTTGTGGTGCCACAGTAATATTCACATCTTTAAACATTTTTTGCATTCATTAAAACACTGTAGTTTTTTAAAATTAAAGGTCATTGCTGAAGATGTTACATTAGAGCACATTCTGGATTATAGAATGCTGAATTGAAGAGGTTTGACTATTTTTTAAAATGTGATGGTTCTTATATTTATTTATATAATAATGAATGAAAGTTTATTGACACAATCTTGTATAAAATCTCATGACTTCATATAATAACCCAAGAACAAACATGCAATTCTGTCTTTATGATCATTGTAGTAAAACTTCACCAGCCTAGAGTAGTGTGCATTTAAAAGTGTACATTTTGGAGGAATTTAAAGGAAAATATTTTTTAGATTTAAGTGCATTCCATTTATTTATTTGTTGATTTGTGTGATTGTTCGTTTGTTTGTTTGTTTGTTTGTTTATGTTGAGGTGATGTTAGAAAGTTAGGTACAAATGTTTTTCTATGAAAAAGTTTTTTTTACAAAAGTAGTCATACATTGCACTGTATTAAATAAACCAATCTCAAGTCTTAATATTGGATAAGAATAATTTATTTCAACTGTACTGTTTACTTAACACAACAGTATTTAATAGGAAATTGAGAGTATTTTAAGAAGTACAATATTACCAACTACTGTGACTAGGGAGTCCACAGATTTTATTTTGAGCTCAAATCTTGTACTACAGTGTTTTACCCTCATATCTTGTTAGTGAAGCCAATGAATTAATCTTTCCTTGCCATTATAATTGTAAAATCATTATAAGCTTTCAGAATTACACTTGAAATGTGTTAAATTTTACTTTTATTAATTTACAGTTTTATCACTTGTGCATTGGAGTTGCCCAAATGTGACGTTGGGGCATTTGAAACTGGTGGTGTTGAGTGGATCAGGATCGATCAATGGAGAGGGTTGGAGGGTCTGGAAACTACTAGAATGGGTTGATATGACTATGGGGAAAGTGGGGTGTACATCGGATTGCAATAGATGTGGAACACCAGAAATGACAAGATTAATCAATGGGGAGTGGGTGTTGATGGATTCAAAAGAGAGGTTAAAAGTATGAATAGAGAGATCAGTGTAGAATCCCTTATAACCCTTCCTCCCCCTTGGCTATGCCACTAGTAAATAATTTTAAAGGATATGTAAGGGAACTTAATTTTTTCAAAATACTTAAAAGAAATAGATCATTTCATATTTGATGAGTGTCGTTCATTGTGACATGACGATTAAAAAATTATATTTATGAATATATTACTTCAAGGTGGGGTTTATAACTGATTGAGAAATTTATATACATAATCAAAAATGAAGATCACCTAAATTTATCTTGGAAAATATTTGATACACATTCTGTAGAAGCTCAAATTTGTTTATTATGTCTTATCCGAATGTATTATCTTAAGAAATCATTTATTAAACATTTTTTTTTGTAAGTTAATGATATACACATGTTTTGATATGGTGGTCAACTACTTAGAATGACTTTCCAGTTATTGTCCTTAAACACCAGGATGTCTTCAGTTATAACTTTTTTCTTTTTGTTTTAATTGTAGAGCAAACACGTGCATTCAAGCATGAATTTTATTCTAGCAATCCTATGATACATGGAAAACGTATCTGAGCTATAAACAAATTTACAAAATATTTTATATATTTATAAATTGTATGTTAAATATTTTTTCTTCATAGAACACTTTTCTAAAATGTGTATATATATAAGTTGTATTCGTACATGCATCACTGTATCATTCATTTCACAATATTTGGTCATTTTTCTTGTATTAATTAATTTCTTGTATCAAATATGACTAGAAGAAAATCATTTATACTCATGTCCAAACAATGTTTGTTACTGTTGAAAAAATTGTGGCTTGTGCTCTTGATACTACAATGACTTATCACCTTTTACAATTAATTATCTGTTGGTGGAAGGTGGAGAGGAACTGCAATACCAGTACATAATGCAATGGCTGAAGCAATAATATGAATATGGAATAAGAGCACACTTTCCTAAGAAAAAAAAAGTTTAGAAATTTAATTGATAGGAAAGACACACGATCTAAAACATTACATGTGATTTCCATAAATAATTTTAAGTACATCTGAACATATATTGTTTCATTTTCTCATGTTAAATAAAAAAAGTCTTTCAGTCAATGACACTTCCTTGCACGTATCTTAAATCTTAACAATTTTCATGGTAAATAGATTTTAATTCTTCATACTTCTAACTTAAATTTCTATGATATTAAACAAATATTTGAAGTTTTTTTTGTGAAAACACGTCTGCATAATTGCAAGGTATGCAAGGCTACTGAGATGTAGAATAAGTTTTCCAATAACAAAACGAGTGGAGACTATTAATCAATAAATGATCATTGATGGTGAATAAAAAATATTAGTCCTTGTTTCAAACTTTTACTATTTTAACAACTGGAAAACAATAAAAAGATCCAATTAACTTTGAATATAGATCCGTATGGTGTTCATCATTAACATAGTTACTCATATGTATTTATAGTGCAACTTGGTTTGGGAATAAAATAACTTTGATGATGAATTTCTACTTTTTAAAATAAATAAAGAAACAATTCAACAAGATTTATATATGGTTGTGTGGAAATAAATTTATCTTAATTTTTTTCCTTGCTTGGTTTATTTATGTGATACCACAAGATTTTTGATGAGCAATAAAGATGAGTTTCACTTGTCTGACTTAATAAGGTCTTGAAGATGTCAGATTAATGAAAATATCTGATAACTGGGAACTAGTTTATATGTTGGTTACAATGAAATGTCAGACAATGAGACAATGAGGCTCTATTGCATTAAATTTTTGGAAATACCAGCTGTTAACGGTAAAATGGATTTATTTTATTTATGAGGAGGTTCTGGAGGGTCTTGATGTTGCAGAAAAAATTAAGAATAAAACAAAATATATTCGGAGAGTATAGTGAATGAAAGTTTAATTGGTTAAAAAGAAAGTTATGTACTAAATACCGTTATTTTAAATTTAATAGTTGCTAAATGTTTAATACACATCCATTATTTCATTTGGATGTTAAACTAATTTTGAAAGCATTTATTTGGAACTACTCTGCCTTCATTGTCATGACCCTATTTAATTTTTCTACAAGTTTTGTTAGAACAGTTGTATTTTGAAGAAAATGAAACAAAGATTTGTCCATTAATTTGTAGAATAACACTGACTTTCATGATGACAATACCTTGAAACTTTGTACTTAAAATGTATTCATCACCTTTCATTTTCCTTCAGCATTTAAAGATTCTGAACTTCGGTTTTTTTCTCAGAACTAGATTTTGTCTACAATAGAATATCCCAAAGATAAAGGAAAGATTGTCATATACAATTAACACTAGAACTTTCAAAGCAGCCAATTTAACTATTTTTTAGGGCAGCACATAATATTTTTAAGGTACTTTAAGTATTCTTAATCAGGCTTTATGCCCTTGAAATTATCTGATAGGTCAACCTATCAGATAATTATGCTATCTATACCTTGGATGCAGACAAGTTATGTGACATCCAGAAGTCATGTGGGACAGCCAACCAAAAATGAAGGCTGTGAGAAATAAAAATGGTGACAAAGTCAAATTGGTCTTTGTGAAAACAACAAATTGAATAATTTGTTAGTTTATTGAAATTGTGGGTGAGAAATGTTGACAATTTGACAACATTGTGACATAATATAACCAGATTTGCAGTTAAAGTTTGTCTATTTCTAAAATAACTATTAATGAAAAATGAAATGTAATATGTGATATAAGCACTTTTCAAAAGATAGGAAGGAAAGTATATAGTAAGATGCCATGTGAAAGCAGTCAATTTGAGTGGTTGTAGTAGTTTCTAGTGTTAATATCTTAGTATATATTTGTTACTCTTATTCCATGTTTTGAAACAAGTATTTTCAGTATTAGAAAGATTTTGATAATTTGTTTAGTGAGATTTCATATTATGATAATTTAAAACTTTTTTTTGTTTGAAGTAATAGATTATACATTATGTAGTTTAATCTCTGAAATTGTCTCATATGTCCAATACAAAAAGTTATTATCTAGGTGACGTGTCCAGTTGTTGCACTTGAGAGTGTCCTTTCAATCGATATTTTCACAATATTCCTCCTTGAGAAAAAAAATCCAATCCTTGTTAACTTTTTAAAATTTGAGGGACGAAAATTAGGATCTTATTGCTCAGTGAAACATGGTTAGCCAAGTAATTTTTGAATCAATCAATTTCATCCTGGCTAAGTATTGCAAATAACATAATTTGTTTTTGTTCTGTTTTGCAACAAATACTGGAAATGTAAATAAATGAGATGCAGAAGAAGGCTTATCTCTGAATATATTTCTTTCTCACAAAGGGAAAACAACTTTCCCTTTTTGAGAAAGAAGTACATATAGAGATCACCTCAGATGTGTGTGGGTCTCAATGGTGGACGAGACCCAGAGGCGAATGGGATAGTGCAGTTGGTAGTGTATCAGTGTATTAAGCGGATAGCCCCAAGTTTGAATCTTGGTCCTGTCTCCCATTTTCATTCAACATAACATATTTAATCTCTTATATGGCGGTGAGGTTCACAACAATTTAAGAGATTTCTATATGTTTGTGAACTCCAGAATTGAAAAATATCGGCTCACAATAATCGGCCTATGGGAATTGCTCATATGAGGATACTAATCTATGAGAGAGAAATATTATTTGTTTATTAGTAGTGAGAAATAAGATATCAATATTTTGCATCAAATTGAATTGAATCATGGTACATAATTGAATGGACATGTCTAGTTGATTTTTAGAAATATTA
This sequence comes from Laupala kohalensis, assembly GCA_002313205.1. NCBI lineage: Eukaryota > Metazoa > Arthropoda > Insecta > Orthoptera > Trigonidiidae > Laupala > Laupala kohalensis. The sequence continues at coordinate 294,623 of NNCF01127746.1, read as the reverse complement.
TTGAACATAATATGTCAATGAGAAGTGAAGAACAGTTAAAATTACTCTTGAAGGTGTAAAAACTATGAACATGGAATCACTGGTTTTGTGAGTTTTAATTCCAAAATCTTTCTAATACTGTTATAATGATTCAATGTTTGAGTACACTCATGAACAATAGTAGTTATCTGATAACGATTGGTTATACCAAGGTGCACTACTACTCTAAATGCATATATATTTTTTGCTTACAACATAAATCATATTGTCTCTCTCTGCAATTTGCTTACATGGCAAGGACGGAGCTATTTCAAATTAATATTCTTGCCATCCCACAAGTTATCAAAATTTAGGGATTATTTCTTTCGTAACCTGTAAAGATTCTATCAAACAACTCCATTTCTTATATTATTAGTATTACCACATTAATATTTTCTTGCTTATTCACAAAACAACATTTTCAATCAATAATACATTACGCCTATATATTATTACATATACGTATAACCAATTTACCTGTGAAATACTTCTTGATACAATTTATACATATAAATTCTATATAATCTACATCATAACAATATCATTATAAACTCATAGTTGTGAAAATAGAGAGAACTTTCTGGGAAAGCATACACTTCTAATTATTAAGAGCATTGTTACGTGTAATTTAATATTATATTTCTTGGAAGGTCACATTGCATTGAGATCACTGGAGATGCAGTTATGACTTCCAGTTATTCAGAAATTGGTATGAAGTTACTCTGTATGTTGAACACCAGTCACAGATCATGATTGCAATATATGCACTTCTTGGAATCCCAGTGAATAAATATTTTGTTTCATATATATTTTCTTTAGAAAATTAGATGTTCACTCCCATTTAGAGAGAATCACTGACATCAATTATGCTTAAAATCAATAAAGACTATCTGTTGAAAACATGATCACTGGAAACTCTTCAATGCAAATTTAAGACATAGTCCAAGGGATTATTTTAAAGGTGTAATGGTTTAATGAAATTAGAATTACCAACATCAACTTTGTTTCCTTCCTCAGATCACATTGTTAGAAGAGGGAAGTCATGCTTTAAAAAACTATATGGGCAATAGACAAGACACAAGGGGACAATTATAATGTCATTAATTTTTGAGCAAAAATTCATTACCTGCACAGAAATGGAACTTGCATCTATTCGTTTGTGGGCCCAATTCTTTAAATAAGTTATCTGTCAACCCACACAATACTTGCTCAAAGCTTGTCATGTATTACACAATTCCTATCAAGAATTGTAATACCATCTTGTATAACAATTGTAACGTGGAAGTAAATATTCAGTCTGGTAGATTAATTAATTAAACCATTGGCACACATTTTTCAATCCCACTTAAAGCATATTCTCAAAAATTAAATTTTCATTTAATTTCAATTAATTCCAGAACAAAATAGAGAAAAAAAACGAGTTGAGATATTTTATTTCAATTAAACATACACCACTTCATACAGACAGCCAATAATAAAACCCGCAAAAATTTTAAATAAAATATTTTTAATAATTTTTATTATATATATTCACTGGATGACTGCTTGAATTTAACTACCCTAATATTGAAATATTCTAAATGTAATTGGATTCTGCATTGAAGTATGAGATTTAACTACTTATGTGGAACTGATTACATTAGTTCAATTTCTTGAATGTTTGACACATAAACTTAACTTCAATCTTTAATTTGCTTCATCTGTTGCTTGCTATAAGAGGAAATTAAGTATCCAGCAGGCATGGTGGTTGTGGGGGGTGGGGGGGCAGCTTGAGCACCTCCAAAAACTTCAGCTATGTTTCGTGTAGAACTTAAAATATTTTATACAAATGAAAAATCCAGCCAGTTGTTATCAAATTAACAATATGAAATGTACAACTGAACAAATTTTAAATACAAGGTCAAATATTTTAATATAAATAATTTTTTGACGCTACATTTATGGCTATAGAACTGGTATCTAGTCAATATAATGACCATGGCCATGAACTATTAATTTTCACATCAATAGTGCAAGAAGTTGCACATTTTGTTCTCTTTATTAGGACTGAGAATGATTATAATATAATAGGCTACAGGAGTTTCTCAAGGAAAGAAAGAAAATTTGAATGAGAAACCTTTTCAAGGAAGGAAACTGAATACTTGATGCAATGAAATTTCAATTTGTCTGAATCTGCTGTTCTTTGAACAATTTTTACTTTTCATATTCGTTTATTTTTCACTATATTCCAGTACTCTTTTAATGTTAGAAGTGCATGTTTCCTGGGATTTTTGCGGGGATACAGCGTTCGTAAGAAAATGAGCGAAGCGACCAACTGCATGAAGACTTCTGAGAACGACCTCACCACTGTTGCTATAAAACATCAGGAGTGTTATCAGATAACTTCAGATGAAGGACGCTGTTTTCGAAAATGACGAGTTCACAACTATTTTGGCCACTTTTTGATCAACAGCATGGTTGAGTTATGGATAAGGTCGACACATTTTACTGAAGAAAAAGAATGGTTATTACCATTTCACTCTGTGTGGATCTGATTTTGCATCGGCTATTTCGAAATTCTTTCAGTCACATCGTATCTTAGAATACGTCGATTTTTTCACACTTTATTCCTGAGTGGAAAACCGTATTGCACCGTTTACCTTGACTCTTCACTCTTAGATAAAAAAGCCACAACATGAGAAAGCATGGAGATCATGAGTGTCGTGGCTTTAAAATTCGTCGCATACATCAGATTAATTTGCAACTTAATCTAAAATATCCCATGATTTCTCCCTTAAAGTCATCCGAGATGCGTTAGCACTTATTGTTTCTTAAAAACAATGAATCTCCTCGCACGAAAAGAAAATCGTCATAATTTTACCGATGCAGGAAGATTTCACTTTGAGTGTTTGCTGAGTGCTTCCTTTTACGTTAATCTCTCTCCTCTCACTTCGCAGTTCATTGAGAGGAAATGTGACGTCACAGACGAATCAACCTTGAAGTATGACACGCCTGGACGGACAGAGACAAACTCTCTCACGCGCACATAGAATCCAATATTTCGCTTCACCTGTGTTTTTGTCCTTCCTGGGTGACATCGGACACTCGAACTAAAATGTGTTGACCAGTGATCTCTCTTTTATCCCTAATAGCTGCTACCAATGTTCCGCTGCGGTGATTCCATCTGCAGAATCTCTTGTTGTCCATCAGAATCGCAAAGTCTTGAAGTTAACTTACTCTCTGATTGTGCTCGTTGCGTGTCTACCTAACCTAACTCGAAAACAACTGGGAGGGAATGATTTTGTCATTATCCTTTGATTGTTATTTTGTAGCGTATGTTCATTCTTGTCATCCTTTGCGTACTAGACAAAAAGCACGTTGGGTACAACTGTTGACGGTGGCTTGGGCGAACGACCACTGTCGACCTAATGTTTAGCATAGCGACACAGCTTTGTTCGTAAGGGCGATTGCTCAGAGCATCGGAGTAGCAGGGGTAGTGAGGAACGGTGGTGGTGGTGGGTGGACGGAGGTGGTGGCGATGAAAGCGCACGGGATTTTCACATTGCAAACTTTTGCTTTGCACTTACTTGCGGAAAAGACTGAAGAAACCTCGACCTTTCTCAGCTACAGGGGCCACAAGCATCGGCACCTGATTCTTGTGAGTGATGTTAATCTGTGAACAGCAGCACGCACGGAGGTTTACCGTCGGCGAAGTGAGGTCGTCCAACAAGAGAAGATTTGGCTGCGAAGTCTGACAAATTTGTACCCCTCAGAGCTAGCATACTTGATTGCCACTGAGTCACTCCGGATTCGATTCCAGAAAAAAATTAGTTTTTCACATTAATGTCCTAGTTCATATAGTACTGAAAAGCGAACCCTCCTTCTTCTATCCTACTCCTAGCATCACGAACTCTTACTAACTACTCCTATTAGCACCTCCGTGTGGGGCCAATTGTTGGTAAACCGGCTCACCTAACAATAGTCCTTCCACCTTCTATCTCCCCATGTAAATGGGCTTCGGGATTCAGCGATCGAAATTTAAGTACGATACTCATTGCCGTTACTCATTTCTGTTATTCATAAAGCTAACTTACGAAACGAACGAAGAAAATAATTGTACATTTGAGTTATTCAAGTACCATTACCCGGCAGAACCAGGAATTTCAGCTAATTGTTTTATCTTCGGTGCAGGGAATAATGCTCTGGAAATAATTGAAAATATTGGATTTTTTAACAGAAAAATAGGGTTTTAGGGTTCACCAACATCTGGGTTATTAGAGCCTTAAATATTCGATTATTGGTTGCAAAAAATTTTAATACCAATATTAAATTATTGGTTACAAAAATATGCAGAACAGAATTGATGTTATACTTCCGTAACTTGAAGTTGGTGACGGCATTAGTCTTCTTGAAGTATTTTGTTTGACGTGAATTTTGTTTTATGAACAAAGTTTTTGATAATAAATCAATCTGCTTAGAAGTTTACTCCTTTGCTACATTAAGTGAACGAAAATTCTTTAAGTTCAATTGTATATTACGCAATAATATTTTGTTCAGAGAATCTCAATAATGATTTTCTATTTGTCGAGTGAAGACTGAAATCTCCTAGAAACTTCGAATGTCTCGATTGAGTTCCCCTCAAGTCGTTCCGGAGGAAAATAACGAGTTACCATTCCGTCTTCCGTCGGTGAAGGACACTTACTGTGCACGGTGGCTGCATCCAAGGCTCTCCGTCGATCTGCATGGGGAACCGTTTTCGGGTACGGATAGTGACACTGGAACACTGCGCCAGGCGGCGGCCGGATGCGCGCAACCCGGTGCGCACTTGCCCCATGTGCAGACAGTTCTCCAGGCCGATCACTTCGATGAGTCGGTCTCCGATATCTGGTTTAGAGCAGGCCATGTTCAGGTAAACTAAAGGGCGTGTGACTTTACCGCAATAATACAATACGACTGCCCCACTCGCACTGACAACTTCTACGATATTTCAGTAATATTCCAATGAATATTAATAACAGTAGCAAAAGCGATTATTTTCTGTGAAAAACTTTAACACGACAAACTGAGACACAAGGTAATATTTGTTACTCTATGCAGAGAGAATAGAGTAGTGCCACAAGGGCAAGTGAGTTCAATTGATAGCTGATGTTAGCGATAGATTTAAATTCAAAGAAATCCGAATGTCCTGCCAACATGGTACTACTATTATTACTCTGATGGACGATGGGGAAGTAAGAGCGTCGGCTACATTAAGTACAAGCTCTGTACCATGTCGTGAAGACAAAGAAATTTTCAAAGATAAAAGAAATCTTTTAATCGTCGAGAACATATAATGCACGAGAGATTCTGTTTTCATTTTAGAAAATTAATAATTTATTGTCCAGAGAGCAGTTACAAACTGTCTATGACCACGTTGAGGACAATGAACTAAGTAACTGCTTCTACATCGCGCTCCCATTCATGTTTTCTTTCTTAGGTTCACATTTCCTCGAAGCGAAGTGCCGGGGCTCTGAGTGTACAGACAGGGTTGCCAATAGGGGCGGAAAAGGTAGTGCGGCAATTTCGAAAAGAGTGGACCAAATTTCGGAGCGGGTGCAGTAAAGTTCGGAGCGTGATTGAGACCTCGGCTGAACGCAACTTCGATCGCGTGCTCCTCGGTGGAGAGACGCACCTTGAATGGCGCCACTGAGGTCAGCTCCGCTCACGCTGGAGGAGCTGAGTTCCTTCTTCTCATTGGGTCTGGGAGGGCGATCTGTGGGCCGCTTCTTGCCATGGTTCTCGCCCCATAAGTTGGAACCGCCGTGCGTGTACGGGATGTTGAGGAGGGCCACTCCTTGCAGGGCCTGGCCGTTAGCCAGATCCAACGAAACCCCGTCGCACTGAAAAGTTGTGGAATGTATTAGGATCTTACGAAACAAGATCAAGAAAACATTTTAATTACCAATTTCGTTGTCATTAATCTAATTTTGTTAACAGTTCCTGAAATACGTTTTACTAATACGCGTGCTTTTAAAACGGGATAAAATGAATGAGAAGTTGATTCGGTTATGTTAGGATATGGGGAAAAAACCAACGCCAAATATTCGGTCATACCCTGAGGGGAAGGTACACGAATTAGAGTATTTTAGAAAACTGAGTTTAAAATTTTCCAGAGAAAATGTGAAAGCAAGTAAATTACCCCGTTAATAATAAAAAATGAGGAGCGAAAATTCTGATTTTCAAAAAGTTGCGACATTTTGGTTGAAATTCTTACCGCAGTTTATTAATGTACAGATGCAGACCAAAAATTAATTTCATATTTTTACCTCCAGAGATATCGACTTTTCTTTAACTTTCAACTCTTAAGAAACAATAAAAAGTGATTGGAGCAAATGTACTAGTTGTATTTGAACTAGACAAAAATATTTTATCTTAAGAAAATTCAGTTTTATATTATACCCCTTTCCTAATATCACTGCAGGAGATAATCGCTTTTGCATGCCAACTTGACATAGAAATAAAATTTAACCTTTTTTGGCTCGAGATAAAAAACAGTAGCAAAAAATTGTTAAAATGACCAGGAAACTTAAAAATTCATTTTTGGAATTCTTGACATAAATTGACCCGAAGATAGCCCTTTGGCTCCTACAACATAATTGCATAATGGAGATTTTTATGGAGAGAGCGGTAGAAATTTTCAATTTTATGTGACGGATGAAAGAGTATTTTCAGAAAAAAATCTAATTAAAACTTTCATTGTTTTTTCAATTGAGTAATGGGAATTCACTTCTAGTGGACTTGACTAGACTGAAATCGAGGTGAAACTGTCTCGGAGGTTGAGAGAGAAGCCATGAAGCAGATGCGTGGAACAGGAACTTCTTTCAAAATCGTCAATTGTCCTTCAAAATTGAAGAATTTCTTACAATGTAACAATGATTTTATTAGTAGGGAAACGTGGAATTGTAATTAAGGGCTAGATGTTTCTGCGGTTCCCTTTATGACGTTTCTTGAAAAATTCGCATGAAACGGAGGTATTTATTGTTCAACTTTCTTTTTGCATCATTAAATTCCGAATAACGTGTAGTCGTTTGTGAGCTGATTTCTTCGTTTCGTATCTACACATTCAAATTTGTTTGAAACTTTTAAAGTCCGTCCTATTTGTTGTTGTATCTCTAAATAACGGTTGTTCAAGTATTTTTGTCGTTGTTGGCATTTACAAAACCAGTAAGCAATATTCATATTTTTTTCACGATTAGTAAGTACTCGTAATTTTAAAAATATGTCGTAGAAAAGTTTGTAATCAAGATGTTCTTTTACATGTATATCTGATTTTGATGTATACCATTTTCTTCTCTGCCTCATCTGAACACTCCCAATTTGTTAACACAATTTGTGCATCCGTTTTATTCTCTTCAATGGCATATTCGACTATAAATTCTCTTCTACATCTCTATCTCCCCTTTCCTCGTCTTCTTTGTTCTCTACACTGTCAGCAAAATGAACCACTTCGTCTGTCTCGAGGTTTACATTTTAGCTTCACTTTGTCGACGAAGAAGTGAGTATATGCTCTTTGAGCAAATGGTCGAGGCATACGTAGCTGACGTCAAGACTATGGAGTAGACTCGTATCGTAGGTACTTGTACTATAAACACATTAATTATGCGAATGCTTCATTATATTAGAATATGTTTTTTGTGACAGTCCTTGCTTTTCAGTATGGAGTTATTCTATTTTATTAAGTAATCTTTTCTTGATTATTCATTACGGCTTATTTAATTTAGACATTCAGTTTATTTTATTTCTTGGAAACGTTAAACATGAGAGATATTTTGTCGTAAAATGAAAAGACACATTTTACAGAAAAAAAGCTTTTAATGCTATTTGAAGCAGTCGTGAAATACGAAAATATATTCACTTTGTAAATTGTCGAAGTTGTGATGAAATATATGGAACCATTTTACTATTTGCTTATACCTCCAGTACAATGCAAATAACTTTGATGTTCGATTAAATAAATTGTATCCATCGAATATGCGAAGTTCATTCCTCAAAAAGAACAATTCACGGGAAGAACCTTCGCATTCTTCTTTTTTACTTGACTCAGTTGTATGTAGCGAAATGAAACGATGAACGAATATTGTATATAGTATTGGTATATTCTTTGTTCCTAGTATTTGATGGCAGGAGACCCTTCGTCTTGTTCCATAATCAGCAAATAGAGGAGTTCTTCACAAATTATACACTTTTTTCAGAGAACTGCATGGAGTAAAATTGAGTTCACTGATTATTTCACAATATACATAAAAATAATTCTTCTGTTTCGCTGGTTCCACAACTTGAATGATTTTTGTCTCGTCCTGAAAAGGATCGATTTTTAACACGTGGGACATATTTTTATTTTCAACTTATTATTAGATTTCAACAATGAGGTTATTTCAGAATTTTGATCTGTAAAATCAATATCGATCAAAAATCGGCAGAGTTTATATTCGAAATATATTTCGCCTTAATATTGAGCATCAATTGATTTTTTTTCGATTTAGTGTGTTCTCAAAACATGAATCACATTAATTCTTTTTGCAGGTATTTTTATCTCCAAATCGGGGTTTATATATTACTTGTAAAATGTATTCAACAATCAAACTAATTTTTTCATTCAGGTTTTGAAGGCAATCGAGGAAGAAAAAACTTAGTTCAAATAACACATTGATGAGCTGCGTAGATAACATAGAGCCGAATGCCAAATAACTTATTTATGACTATCATTTTGCGTCGAGTGTTCATGATTTGGTAACTGTTGCACTGATCTAAACAGTAATTATTGAATGTTACTTAGCAATTAAGCCGTCAGTGTATCTGATTAACTTCCTTGTACCATTTTCTTCGGATCACTCTCCGTTGAAGATAGTGACGTGTTCTTCTCTTTCGATTATTATTTATTTGTGTTTTCAAATTGGGGTTTTAGGGTTCGCCAACATCTGGGTAATTAGAGCCCTCTTCAACACACTCTTCATTCGGTAGTGATTTAATTAAATATTACAAATTTTTAAAAAATGTATGGATCATTTGAGTCACTGATATATTTATAGTAACTAATTATTTATCGATTACCAAAATGAAGATGTGCCGTAAAAGATGAACACATTCAGATGATGTTCCTACTTCCATAATTTTTAAGTATTAAGTTTTGTATACCCTTTGAAGTCTGGACGATAAAGTTCCAGGAAGAGAAAAAGTTAGACGAAATATTGCTCAGTGGTTTCGTACAGTTAAAATTTCTTTAGATTAGAATCCCTTAAATCCCTCAGGAACTGGGAAATAAATTCTCCGAAAAGAAATTGATTAATTAGTACAAACGATAATGAGTTTCAGAAATTCGTAAAAACGATCCTATTTGTATTTAATCGAATTTCATTCACAGTAATTTATATATATATATTTTAAAAAGAATGATTAAATAATTCTCCTGAATTGTCATTGAATAGTTTGAAACGTACATGGTATTAATGAAAATTTTATTATAATTTGAAACAAAATTTTGTGAGGAAAGCCAGTCTAAGGAATTGTTATTGGAATTTTAATACATATCAAAGGACACAATTGATAGGTTTTTGAAGTACAGATAAGGGAGAATATGATGCTTCTTTCGTTATTTCGGTGGAGATATTTATGATTATTTGCGAGCTCATGCACACTATGGCCCTCCATTTGTGGCATCTGTTTGCTAATAGCTTCTGGAATGAGCGTATTTTAGCTTAAGTTTACGAAATGAAATGTCCGAAAAGTGATACTTCTGTTGACGGCAAGTTATTTCGTGACTTGGTTTCATTATTGAGAACCTCAGGTCTTTAGGTCTCCTATTCCGAATCAGGGAGGGTTACCGGGAAATAAAGATGCAGAGTAAGGTCACAGAGAAGTTGGACCTCAAAATGTACATTTTCTCGGTTCATGTCAATAAGTCTAAGTTAATGAATATTGAGACCTCCGTTAAAATCTTCGTTTCCTATCTTTATAATCTGTACGCGCAAATATTAATAACATTTGTCTTCCTAAATAAATTAAAAGTGTTGCTACTTGAAAAATTCGAGGGAATAAAATATTTAAGTGAACTGGCTGATTGCAAATTCGTATTTGTTGTTGGAAAATTTGATGTCTCTTATGAAATACGTTTTAATATATTTTCATCTCATGAAATATATTTTCTTTACTTGCTTTCAACTATCCGATATTTATTTTCGTCTGACCATCTCCGTTTCCGTCTAGAAAGTACCTTCGAAGCCTCTCGTATAATTTATGTCTACGATTTGATTTGATTTTCGACAACCACTGAACTTAAATTTCGCCTAACTTGAATTGCCAAGAAAAATTATCGCTGTCTAGTTACTAGGGTGACCACCTATTAGAAACGCTTGTTTAGCTTTATTTTACTGTAGTTTATGAGTTTTATTAGTACATTATTGTAGTAATGGCACTATAAACAGGGTTTGATATATATGAGTGAATAGCAATATTCACTTTTTGTTTTAAATTTTGTCTCTGAAAACTTAATGAAAATTAGTATGTTATTATAAAAAAAGAAAAGATGAAAGTATTTCATGTTCTTTTGTCCTCCGAGTTTACTTTATTCATTTTGCACCTTTCGACTCGGAAGATTCTTTATGTTTGGAGTGGGGACATTATAAGGCATTCGACAATTCTATTTCTAGCTGTTGTTGAGAAACTCGTGCAATGGGGAAGCAGAGCCACCTACCATGATTTCTAAGTCCTCGTGGAGATTTTTGCAAGAAGCAGCAAACTGCTCGGACGTTGCGAACTCGAAGTACCAAAGCTTGTTCTTCATGCGACTGTTGAACTTTTCTGGATTCTTCTCGCGTTCCAGGTGGAACTTGACACAAATAGCCGCGTCCTAGAGTCATATTGAAATATGTTATTGGCCCGTCGATAAATTCCGTCGACACAGAAATAGACATTATGAAATTTGTTAATATTATGAATTAACAGTTTTACAACACTGTAACATAGTTCAATTCTTTAAGTATTGCCTGACGTTACCCGAAACTTTTCTGTATTTTCTTTTAATTGATCCTGAGCGACTACATTTTAGAATGTGCATCTAACTTGCTACATGCTTCAGCGCACAGTCTGGAATCTCTCGAGTAATTAGACACTTAAGTGAAACCTTCCGAAATTTTTGGAGTAATTTTGAACCGAAACGTAATTCCTCTCTGGAAATTATTAGTAGAGGAGTTGATAGTGTTTTACGACATCGAACCAAAAAGCGATACCTTCATTGCAATATGGGTCACTTTCGAAGTGGGAAGCTTCGTGAACACCGTTCACAAAAACCATTTTGAATGAACTTGAGTTCATACAATGAAACTATTTGGATTATATTTCTATACATATTTAGTCAAAATACCGTTATTTTATAAGAATTTCACATTACTCATAGAAATATCTGTATTCTGAATATCGTGAATCCTTGTACAAAAAATTGTACATTCCTGATTTAAGCTGTACTTGTGTAGCCCTTCATCAGTTTATCCATGGATCATCCTCTCTTGCATCATCTTCACTGTTGATGAAACGCCGTTCGGGTGATTTGCTCTGTTTCCATCGTCCCAACGTGTTCGTCATCGAACGAAAAATTAATCGTGGAATTGAAAAATTGTAACATTAAAATTAGTTTACTAGAAAGGTTGAATTTGAAAATCCGGCAATAATGATTATATGCATTAAATACAGCACTTAAAACATACAAGTGATTATCAAAATGAGATATCTATTATACTCACCTTCATAATCACTTGTAGGTTTTAAGTGTAGTATTCAATGCATAATATAATGAGAGGATTGCAATCAATACCGTAATATTTCAATATTGGTTGAATGTGACAATGTACAAAACGCAATTGGACGAGAATAAATGATGTAGTTATAATTTTGGAACAGACTTTCTTTTAAAAGCAAATTCATTCTTCGATAGTGTTCTATGCAGCCATTCACAAAAGAAGACCTTTGTGCTTTGGGGCGTTTCTTCATGAGGAGGGAAATAATTTCTGTGAGTAGACAATATTTCTTATTCCTCCCCACTTTTGTCCAATATTCAATTTCATTGACTGAAACTCCAATATCACGAAATCAATGGGCTTCACTGCAGTAACTGCGGAATGAGTAACTTTCCTAATACGAGAGTCACTCAATTACCTGTCGTCATCATCGCCCCCTTCCTTGAAGTTTTCTTGAGAAATGTTTGTTGCTTGTGTCACTGAGTTTCGTGCAAAGATTTGCATCCAGAGCTGCTTTTCTCGGATGTTGTCATCAGATGGTTGTTAATTGTTCATTAGTGTCTCGCTTAATACTGAGGCGTTGCGTCTAGACGAAAATAGAAACCCTTTCTTTTATCAAACATTTATCACTCGTATGCTCTTCTTTCTTATCCTTAACCCATTAAAGCATACATAGAAATCTCTTAGATTGCGGTGAACCTCACTGCCAGGTAACAGATTAATCATCCCGCTTCGGTCCCGGGTTCGAACCCCGGTCCCGTCTCCCATTTTCATTCGACGTAACATGATTAAACCATTAAAGCATGTCAAAACTCTTTCTCTGTATGCCAATAGAAATTAATTTTAAATATAAAAAAGAAAGCAGTAGTTACTTAATGTTATCCGACCTGTGAAATCGACCTACAGTTTGGCTGAAACGATAATACTAAATAATCTCATGATTTTATCTTATATTGTTGAAGTACTTAGTGCTGTCTGTTAATTGTAAATTACATGAATATGTGTTTACAATTCACGTCGAGGTACGAAATTGGACGTGTGATTTTTTTTTTTTTTTTTGGGGGGGGGGATTCATCGTCAGTAATGTTTCTTTCGTGGTATGAACCATGGTTATTCACGCGAAAGATTTCTTTATTCTTCTGAAGAGTATAACTGCTAATCTCAAGCTCGTCGACTATTCATTTCAAAGAAGGGCATTATCTCAGCCAATTAAAAGGTTATTCTGTATCCTGCAAGATCTTTTATCATGTATTTATTTTATAATCCATTTATCAAAAAGAAAAATGGGTAGTATTTTACTATTTATAAACTTTGAGAGAAATTTTACGAGGTCATTGGGAGATGGATAGATCCTTATTGTGATGGAATTGAACTTGATAAATGTTCATTTCAAATTCTGTATCTTCTTCTCAAAACACATTATGTTGGTGTCGCTCGTATCCTCAAAACGAGTGTGGTTTGACAATAAACGAAACAATTCTAGAATTGTCCTGACTCCTTGAAACTACTTCGTACACATTTCGTGCCATCGCACTTCTTGCAAAACCTCACAGTGTAACTTAAGCGGGAAATTTCCACTTCTCCGTATAAGAATTCTTTCCCTCGATGTTGACGAGCCCTAAAGCCCCATTAAAAAAAAGAATTCTGTCGATCCATGCTTATATCTTTAATGCATATTATAAATGGTTCGAAAATTGGTTTATGTTAAGAGGATGGTTCACAACAATGAATGTGACTTCCTTACAATTCTATCTCTCTCTCTCTCTCTCTTCGTTTGTGAGTGCGGATCGCTGAAGATGATGATTTGTTTGATGATATTTTGACGAGAAGATTATATTCGTGTGCATCTGTTTCAAGCTAAAAATAACAGTTATGTGTTACTTTCGTAGTGAGCTGCTGAAAAAAGAATTATATTTTATTGGGACTAATGGAGATGAAGATGTATTGGATCTTCTACTCATCTACATTCTATGGCATACTTCTTGCACAAATCGCTCAATTATTGATGAGGATCATTTCATAACACAGAAATATACTTTGAGAATTGTCTTATGTTTATTTGACTTTTCCCCATTAATGTCAAAACTTTTTAAAATATTATTTCACCGAAGAATGTAAAGCTGGAATACAGGAGTGAGAAGAGAAATATTGAAACTCGAAATCTTAACATTATCTTCTTGTAGTTCTTCTTTGCCTTAATACTTCCTTAATCAGCCACAGGTAGCGAAGTTTCAAGTTCAAAGCAGAAATGAAAAGTCTATTATAGACTACATAATTGTTAGGAGAGAAATTAGGAAGTATATAAGAGACACAAGAGTGAAAAGGGGCCCAGAATTAAACAGTGATAATAAACTTGTGATTACAGAGAAAGTCATGATCAAGAAAGTTAGGCCACGAATATAAAAAAAAGGAGCGTGTTGAAATGAGGGGAGAGGAAAGGATTAAAGTGTATAAATTAAGAGAGAAGGAAAATCTAATGAAGTACATGGAGAAGATGAAAGAGAGGATAGAAGAGCAGGAAGAGGTATTGGATCAGGAGCAAGACATAGAACTGATCTGGATGAAATGGAAGAAACGCGACTATCGGCAGCAGCAGAGGTCTGTGGTACATTTCAACCAACAAGAACAAAGAAAGCAACACATTGGAGAGTTAGTAAAAGAAAAGGACATGGAAGAAATACCTTGACTAAGGAACATTAGAAGCTTTCGATGAATATGGGAAACAAAGAAATATAGTAAAGAAAGCAATTCAGGTAGTCAAGAAAGAAATGTGTGAAAAGTTTGGGGAAAAGATGGAAGAAAACACCAGGGAAAACCAGAAGCTTTTCTATAAAGTTTTGAAGAGTATGAGGAAACAGAAAGACTGCCCTTTGAAGTTCATCTATGATTAAAAAAAACAGAATTTACTGACTGAACCAAAGAAAATAATGGATATATGGAAGGAATATTTCCAGGGACTACTGGAAACTAATGAACAAGAAGAAATTGAAACTGATGGAGATCAGGAACAACAAGATTACATACAAGGAAAGGAGGAAAAAACAATTACAATGGAAGAACTACAGAAAGCTATAAAGAAATTGGGAAAGGCAGCAGGAGAAGACAAGAGAGTACCGGAAATGATCAAATACATGGGGAGAAGAGCAGAGGAAATACTACTGAAGATTTTTCAGAAGGTATGGATAGAAAAGAAGGTTGTAAAAGACTGTGAAGTGTCTATCCATATACCTATTTTCAAAAAGGAAGCAATAGGGAGTGTAAGAAGCACAGAGGAATCACACTTGTTAGCGCACCAGGGAAATTATACTCCAGAATATGCGGAAATGAAGTTCCTAAGGAATATAGTAGGAAAGACTAGACGTGTCAAAATTAGAAAAGACACTATAAGGGAGACTCTTTAAGTTCCACCTTTGGAAAGTAAGTTAGAACGAGGCCAACTAAGATGGTTTGGATACCTGAATAGAATGAGCAGCGACAGGGTGTCAAAACAGATATGGTTGCACGTCTAGCAGACATAGGTAAGAGACCTAGGGGAAGACCCCGAAAGACATGGGATGAAACTGTGAGAGAATCACACCACAGGAAAAATATTTCATGGGAGGAAGACAAGCAGTCATCCCTAAATGGGAAAGGATGACGAGCTCTCTGCCAATCCTTTACACCATACGGTACAAGAGGACAGGATTAAGTAAGGAGTCTTAACATTTTCTTGTTGTTCTTCTTGGCCTTAATACTTCCTTAATCAGCCACAGGTAACGAAGTTTCAAGTTCAAAGTATGGCAATTTGTAAAAATGTGATGAAACTGTGAGAGAATCACACCACAGGAAAAATATTTCATGGGAGGAAGACAAGCAGTCATCCCTAAATGTTTTCGAAAAACAGTATCGAGTTCGATTAGAGAATTGTGTATCAGATGGAAGAACGAAAGTGAACTGCAAAAGAGGAAAGAAAAGTGTAAAAATATGATCCAAGAACATTTTTATTCGAGATAATTCCGACTCCACATGGAAATCTTTTGGAGCATTTTGCTCTCCTGTCACATAATACCATTATTTTCCCAGTAACTCTTCTATGGAGGGTTAGTATTGAATAGATACAGTAATATTTTATATTATTTTATAAGTGTCACTTTTGTAATGGCATATCTTCTTTAATAAATTGCGATTCGCTAAATTATAAACGATATGGTGTAAAATTCATCATATGTTGTAAGATTTTCATGTTAATGGTTTCTTATTACCTGCCAATAAATATTATTTTCAGTATTAACAAAGGTTATTTTCTGTCAAAAAAAATACACAGCATGAGCATTTAGCTATACAACACATAACAATTCAATGATGCAAGCTTTAAACATTAAACCATCGGAGAACAATTAGTTGAAATATTCACTTATTTATATTTTGTTCTCATTGTATGAACATTTATTCTCAAATATTTTAGTCATAAAATTAAATATAAAAATACAGTTTCATTGTTA
Source organism: Laupala kohalensis (assembly GCA_002313205.1). Lineage (NCBI taxonomy): Eukaryota > Metazoa > Arthropoda > Insecta > Orthoptera > Trigonidiidae > Laupala > Laupala kohalensis. The sequence goes on along the minus strand of NNCF01127746.1, from coordinate 278,377 downwards.
TTTTCTCTTGTCGAAGACCCACTATTAACAAAGACTGAAGATTGTGTCAGAAAATAAACTAAATTGAAAATTAAATGCTACAAATACTTCGATCCTTTATAATATTGTTAATTTAGAATAGAACGACTGAGAAAAATATGCCTCAAATTATACTGTGAAGTAAAGTGTTCAGTGAACGTACTGCTTAATTCCCATCGTAAATCTCCATAACGTCAATCTTCTTGAAGAAGAATCTGATAAAGTAGTAAAGAAGCAGTAAAGGAGAACCAATACATTTTATACTCAAAATGCAACAATACAAATAAAAATGCGAGTGAGCTTACCACGCCGATTGAAAAGTAATTGTTTATTATGTTGTAGGGGATCGGGTCTCCTCCGCCCTCTCCTTGGTCTGTCAAATCGATCTGCCAGCGATCCAACATCACCGCTGTAGCTCTCTCGATCTTCTGCATGAGAAAGAAAAACTGATCAGTTGAGGAAGCGATATTGTGTTGTTGAAGTTGAGGGATATCACTATCATCCTCTTTGTCCGTGTAAATTTATTATAGTGTACACTTCTAATTAGTAATGCGCGTCTCAATTGCATGTATCCGTATGGTTCGGGTTGCAACGAGCAGTTTGATGGGAAGAGTTAACAAATTGCATAACCAGTACGTACACGTTCGAATAACTTGCACTTATGTTCTATGATAGAAATATTCCCCTATTTTAGTCCCATGCCTCTGTGTATTTATTGCACGTTACATATTTTAGGTGTCTTGTATCTTTCAAGGCCATCACTACATGAATTTTCATATGACACTGAGCATCGAACCACTCATTCAATAAAAATATTAACTTGTCAAATTGAACTGTTGTAGTGGAGCTTATTGAGTTTTGTCAAATTTTGAGATTTCTTGAACAAGAAAAACTGAATGTTTTTTAAAGAAAGCTGAACTGTGAAATTAATCGAGAATATTGAGTGTAATTTCATGAGAGTATACTATGAAGTCACTGGAATTACACGAATATCCCATTATATGTGCTATTCCCTATTCGTGTTCACATGAGACTAGGAAGTCTGGTTCACACTTCCACTTCGTGTATTATCTTGCTCAAGATTGTTTATGTGAGGAACTCTGTTATCCACAGGAGTTATGATGAATGTAAAGTGATATTATGAATGCCACGCGGTGTGGCACCCAAAATATTCATGCCTTACTCGGAAATGTTTTGGATGGAGATGTGGTTATACCCTTAGATCAGACTCCACCAGGTTGTTGTTAAAGTGAAATAATAAAAGTATCGTATGCGGATTCTGTAGAAGGAGGGCATGATTCCCGTTGGAACTATAGAATTTAGACATTGAAAAATGAAGTAAAAGTGAACTGCAAGCGCTGTGGAGCCGGCTGTCTACTTAATTGTTCTCGATCCCACATTCTACGGAATCACAGACAGCAGTTCCCCCTGATGTTTGAATTAAAATGCAAATCATTGATTGTCAAGGCGGAACGTTATTTGCTTTCACGGTTTCGCCACAACGTGACACAAATTATTCACGGAAAATAATTGTTTTTGTCAATATGAATATTTGCGCAGTAAATTTTTGTCAAAGTGAATTTTTCAATGTGTCGTTGAAACGACTGGAAATTGAATGGCCCTGACAGTAATAATGTCTGAATTTTTTACACATGCCGTATCGCTTCTAGGCAATGCTGCGTCACCAAATAGATCGTGATAATAAGATACTTCCTGGCAATATAATTTCTTTCGCCAGACTAATTTCGCGGACTGTATTGACGACGCCTCGAATGCAAATCACTTGACATATTGAAATATGGTTTCGGGCAAGAAATACTTCATTACTTTATGTTCTATATTTGTCTAATGTTTCAGAAAAATATGGCTTTGATCTGTGTTATTTGAAATGAGAATATTTGGGTAATATAGGATTCAAAGTATGCCTTCAATTATTATAGACAATGAAGTAAAAGTTCAGGAACTGTTTTGTATAATTAAAGAAACTTAGAGAAACTCATATAATTTCTTTTATTCATTCTTCATTCAGAACGTGGTCTACGTTTCAATGCTTGTCGACATCTTCATGTCGATACTGTATTCAAATAATTATTAATAGAATTTAAACCATCGAAAACTGTAAAACACTGGCATATAGTTCGTATCGAATACAGGCGCAAACAGTTCACCTCGTCTCAAGTGGTTCGGACGGAGCCGTGATCTTAACCACTTGATTATCTATAATAATTGTACGCATATTCTGCATCCTTAGACAATCAGCGTATTGATTGCTTTTCAATTTGAAATGAGTGAATAGCGAACGCACCTTCAGTAACTTGGTGAGAGCCTCTCCTTCGTACCCTCCGCCCCAACGGAGGCAGCGAGCCAGGTCGTTCCCAGTGCCCAGTGGAATCACTCCCACCGCTGGCTGATGTTCGAAGTGGACACGATCTGCACATGCGCGGAAAATTGCTCTGAACGATTATTACATCTCTACTCCTTCAAATCGTGCAATACTACGCAAATGAAATAACTTTCGTCAAGATCAATTAAATCATTCGCCAAATATCAAGTGGTTCATTTGCTGTCGTTGCTTTTAATGGTAGACATTCTGGGAAGTACTTTATTAGTTGAGTTGAAGTAATGAGCTAGTTCGTGTCACGGTGTTAATATAAGTGTAATTTACTTCGTACGCTCTAGACATGATCAGTTTGAGCCAAATATATCCATTATTGACTTTTTTTAAACTGTATTACGGTCACATATATTAAGAATAACGAGCTTCGAACGAAAATAACTGGGAATAATGTCTGGGCTGGACTGAACCAACTATGTCAATTTCTTGTGTTTCTTAAAATTATTTGTTATAATTTCTTGATAATGACACACATGCTGGCAAGAAATGCGTAGGAAGTACAATAAATATTGTTATACTCTTTAATAAAATTTGTGGATAAGACGTATTTCTTCGTATTTATAATCGTGTTGACTAGTTTTGTAATTTATTGTAACGTAAATAAATGGACGATGATGTGATTAATTTTTTACCAGAAATAATATTTCTACTTATTTTCGAGTAACCTAAAACACAATATGTCGGAAGCGTGCTTATGTATTCTATAAATCACAATAGTTGAAATACTCAACTCATTAAGTTGGCGAGAATAATCTTGAAGTTTGCCCATTGATATTCCTGTTCGGAAAGCGGATTCCCCTTAGAGAAGCTTTGAGAAAACACGCAACCCGCATGACGTGCAAGTTACACGGAACAGCAACACATTTTTACGATAAGCATTTAAATTATCAATACACACAACTTTGAACAACTTCGCGAAAACGTTTCACGTTAAACCGTGATAGGAAAATAGTTGTATTAATATCGCGAAACACATATCCAATACCCACCCATTGTTTCGAGCACCCAGCCCACAGTGCCATCTCCGCCGCAGCAGATGACTCGGAAACACGCGACATCTTTGAAGAGCTGTAAAGCTGCTGCAGGTCCTCCTTGGGCTAAGTTGTACACCTACGGAAGCATTTTTATGAAATAAACCTACGCACGTGACAAAATAACGTACAGTGTTATATTATTTATAATAATGAAATAACTTGGTAAACGGAGTATAGGAAATAAAACCTTTCATTTAACATGGCCATAATAAAATGAAAAATAACAGTAATAAAACACACGACCGTATTAAACAATGATCACTTTGTGGATTGGGATGTTGTTGGAGTTTTGGATTACGAGAACAATGAAAAATGAGCATTTCGGAGATGTTATTTGTTAAATATACTGACAATGTTTTCAATTTACAATTGGACCTGGAAAACGTACTTCAGATTACAATTTAATGTTTGATTAATAGGTATGTGTTATGGTTTGTTTCGCTTTCTTTGACATGTGTATATTCGTTGTTATGACGTATCTGTTCTGACAGTTTTTACGTTTCTGACTTAGGAGCAAATGTGACTCACTAAAATGTCATTCTAATATTCTAATTTTACCTGATGATGACACGGTCGAAATCTTGTAACGTTTTGAATATTTCGTGAAATAGATGGATCTGTTTAATAGCGTCGTGTGTTTTATTACTGTTATCTTTGAAGACACAGACGTTATAATAATGGAAATGAAAAATAAGCGACTGGATATTTATCAGAATGAACGAAACATCCTTTGATATCTGAAGGAACTAATACTAATACTGTTGGTGTGTCGATTCAATCAGCTTCCACATTTGACTCACCTGCCGTGGATTGAGGAGATACTGAAACTTCCGGAGCATGCGTGCGCCTTGCCGCCCGCCGCTCTTCGGGTTGATGAAGACAACCAGAGGCTTCGTGCCGGGTAGAGGCGCGATCTGGAAGGACATTGGGCCTCCCGCTGTCCCCGGAGGAGGCAGCGCCGATACCATGGCTGCTGCTCCAGCCAATTCCTTGTCTAAGCCTGCCGTCTGAGAATAGACAATGATTCCATTTTGTTGTTGATGAATTATTTCTTTATCTCCTCTCTGTTACATAAATGCATTGCTACTACTGGTACTGATTTTTTGTAGTATTTGTAGTGTGCTATTGAAGCTTATCTACTTGGAGCGATAAGAGGTAGAAGTTGGGTGGTGGGATTCTTGGTTAGCTGGGTTCACCAACAACTTGGCCCACGTGGAGGGGTTAGCGGAAGTCAGTAATAGTAGGAGTTATTGATACCACGAGTAGTAGTAGAGGATTCGCAGCTATAAGGAACTGGGAATCTCAACGTATGAAAAAGTTTGTTCTAAGTTTAATGCAATTAAAGTGTTCTGGAGAGATTTATGTAAATAGTTGAGGAGAAATGCAAATAATTTGTTGCCTTTTGTCTAAGAAAATGCCGTAATTCTTCTCCGGGGAAAAGAATTTAAAAGTAATTTTAATATGACGAAATGATATCTGCGCGACTCTGTGTAGAACAGTTAGCAGCTGGCCCGACGCCCGAGATTAATATCCCGGTGAGGTTTGGAATTTTTGTTCATATCACATCGTCCACACTGACTTATTACACTTGCTGCAGAACGGAAATGTTTTCATCATTTTATGATTCATTTAAACAATTTCATCATATTTGATCCAACCGACTCTCCGTTTATATTTTTGCTTCTCCAAGTAGCTTAGAACTGTGAATGAATTAGTGGGTCATTGTTTGTATTCATATGCTTATTCTTTTCTCTCTGTTTTATTAGACATCTTTCAATATATCTAATAAGTTTTTCTGCTCCGTCTTTGTAACCGAATGAAGTTCGGGCGAAATGCTTCAGTTCTTAGAATAAAATCAACTAATCTTCTGAAGATGTTTGGAGAATATTCTTATCGAAAACATATTTTGGCGTATTTTAGGAATGAAAAATTTGCCAAGTGATTTTGGGAATGCTAAAGACCACATTTATCTTGGGATAAACTTAGCCCGATGAAATTTTCGCAATTTAAGCAAGGCGTATTTGAAACAGTTACTGTTAAAGCAATTTATTTGAATTTCCATTCCTGGTGAAACTTCAAAAAGTGAACTTCGTAAGTTTGCACTTCAAGGAATCGCGACTAATTTTTTCAATCTTTTATAGCGGAGAGAAATGTCTTTTGCGTAAACTGTAAAGGCGAAAATATTTTTTAGCATATACGTATGTATATGTGTATGCCATATATGCCATAAAACTAGCGAAACATTCATGTACGAAACTAGGCGAACACACTGTGTTTAAAATGTGGAAACTGGGTCGTAGGTCAAACCGTGAAGTTCTCATTGAGGAAAATCATAAGCGTTGTGATCGCTATTTGCGGACGTAACTCCATTCAACATCCTATTTCCCTTGCTGGGATTTCCAGGAGACTAAAGTTGGCGTGAAGGAGGTAATAAAGGGATTATCGGGTAGTGGAGAAACAAAAGCATCCCGAGCAAACCTGACACAGACCTGCTTTGACCACCACTCGGATAAACAGTAGTTTCAACCGCTAACCTCCCCGATTGTACATGAACCTGTTCCACGAGTTGCACACCTCGTCGGAAACTACCATTCGACCATTACCAGCTGCATATCAACCGACAGCGGTGGTGTAGTGGTAGCGTCTTCGCGGTGGTGTAGTGGGTTCATAGGAGAGATTTTTAGCTGGGGTTTCCCTTATCTACTCCAAACTGTGAACGAAATTCCCCTGCAACACAACGTCCTTTCCCGTCTCACGGTTAGGTGGAAGAGCAGGTCTCGTGGCGCAAAGACGTAAATAAATAAATGACGTACCGAGGTGGAAGGTTGGGGTTGCGGTTGTGAAGCGCCAGTCGCGGTGACGCCGCTGCCCGTCGCCGACGCGGATCGCTGCAGGCGGCGTTGATCGCGGCAGAAGCTGCGTTGTCGGTCCAGCACGATGGGGCAGATGGAAGTGGGCGGCAGAATGTGCACGCGATGCTCGCCCAACGTGCATTCTGGTTTCACTTGCGACGCGCAACGGTTGTGAAGCTGAAACACGCCCATTGTGCACTATTGTCGATTTGGAATGGGCAAAAATGATTGAGTATAAATGGGAATATGTCATGATTTCGCTCAGGAAATCCAAATGTTTGAATTGATCTTTCAAGAAGAGATTTTATATTTTTTACTCTCGTTGAATATATTTTTATGTGGATATCTTAACTCGAAGTGAGTAGTTCATAGTGTTGGAGGTTACTTTCCAGTAACCATCTGTTCAAGAACTTACCCTGGAGATCGTCCTCCACGCGGTCATAGGCAGTTTGTTCTGTTTTTTTACAATAAATTTATATTATTATTATTCCAACCATACGTTCGAAGGTTGGAAGATAAGTAGAAGCATTCCCGGAACTCACCGTCGTCTGGCACCAGCGGCAGTGGAGCCCTGTGATGCCGTTGTACGACTTGATCTGTTTTCTACAGCGAGCGCACCGTCCGTGACAGTTGCCCTCGACCCAGTGGTGGGACATGGTTGGAACGGTCTTCTTGGACTTGACGTAGGTATTGATACACGAGGCAGGGGCACGTTGTACACACCGCTCGTGTACCGTGTATTTGCAAACTGCCAACAGAAGAATAGTCGAAATCATAAATTGACCATAACAGAATCTGAAGTTACAATTGTTTGACAAACATACTTTACTCAGAGAAAATATAACCGAAGAAAGAAAAGCATAAAGCGGAACGCAGTCTGTTAGTTTACTTTGAAGCATCAGCAGTAAATTAGTTGAGAGACCTCAATATGGTCATAGGCAGTTCGTAACTGCTCTCTTTACAATTTATTTATTGCCACTCGAACTAACTTGTTGTTGGTAAGCAGTGTAGCCAACGCTTTTACTTCACCATCGTCTACAAGAGTAATCACAGTTGTACCTCGCGTTATGTTGGCAGGACATTCGGATTTCTTTGAATTTAAATCTATCGCTAACATCGGCTATCAATTGAACTCACTTGCCCTTGTGGCACTACTCTATTCTCTCTGCATAGAGTAAGAAATATTACCTTGTGTCTTAGTGTGTTGTGCAATTAACTTATATTTTTTACAGCAAATAGTCACGTCTTAGACTGATATTTATATTAATTCGGATAGTACCTACATTCGTAGAAGTTGGTATTTCGTATTAGGCAGCCATACTGCATAATTTTCGGTAAAGTTACATTTGAGTATACATAAAATCTACTTGATTATTCTCGGGGTCAAATCTGATTATGGAAACTGATAATGAAAAAAAAGAAAACCCAAAACACCGCAATGATATTCCAGAGTCCAGTATGAATAGCCGTCATGGCGTTTATTGGGAGAACGTAAGAATGAAAGACAAGAAATGAATTGCCACAAAAGAGCAATAACTGATAATGGAGTTCATTAAACGAAACCATACAACATTAATTTGCAGCCTCACTCTTACAAAATAAGTGACACGTAATAGCGTGTACTTAATTGTGACTCAAAAGTTATTTAATTTGTTTTTAAAACGAGACTCTTGTTTTAAATGTATTGTTTTCAAGGACTTCACGTCATGGCTTCAAAGTATTTTTATATCAATCCTTCAAGTAATAGATGTTCCTGAAGAGTAGTGTATTCATGATTACAATGTTGCGCTGACAAAATATGGTTGTTATATTATTAATTGTGGTGTAATTGATGTGATAGTGTTTAATACAGTTGTCTGTATTTGAGGAGTGCGTTTGTTCCAGAAAATGTATTGATCAATAATTGTTTTGTGAAATCTGGTGAGCTGATCGTTCAAAACCTGGTCCATTTTGCTTTGTAAGCAAACATAGTCATTCTTCTGCTGAGCGTTGAAGAAACAGGGTGCGAGGCAAGTCTGTCATTACCTTCACTAGTCGATATCGCGGACACAACACTCATAAAATATGTTTTAGTTACTTTCACCATTCGCAACACCTGAATCTACTTTGATGAACCAAGAAAAACCGAAAACAAAACGCAGAAGGTATTTCTGAGTGATACATTGTTAAAGCACAAGTATTTTGCCGAGGCGAAATTTGTAAGGGGACGGGACAGGAGCTTTTGCTCCTCCGAGATGTGAGTCCCGGACCGTCACGTTAATAATGCGGCCATAATATTTACTATAGACACACGGAAAATATCTGATTCGAGATCGATTTCTTGTTTTACTGCACTCTTGACGTATAACACTGCGTGCAATTTTCACTCGCAAATTAATTCTATTCTACTCACATACACAGCACAAGCCCTTCTTTCCAAGTCCCACTAACATATTGAGGCACAGGTTACAGTAAGCCGGTTTACTAAAATGTTTCAGTCTCCATAAGTGTTGTCCGTCTTCTTTCACGTTCTGAAAGCAACAAAAAATCACACATTACTTTCCGGGAGGAGAGAGATGTAACAGCACGAATTGCTGCTTTATTTTCAATGCAAGGGGATGATATGAGAATTTTTCGGAAATTTCGATATTTAAAAAATTATCTGATTAAAGGTTATATCTAAGGTCAGTAGACATTTCTTTTCACCAGCGGAACGCAATTAAAACTGTAGAATTTAGAAATCTCTTAGATTGCGGTGAACCTCGCCGCCAGGTAACAGATTAATCTTGTTACGTCGAATGAAAATTGGAGATGGGACCGTGGTTCGAACCCGGGACCTTGAGCTCAGCGCATTCATGCGTCATTGGTTTTTTTTGGGTTTCACAAGTTGAATGAGAATGATAGACGGGCCCGGGAGGCGAACGGGATGACGCAGTCGGTAGGCGCATGAGCGCGCTGAGCTCAAGTTCCCGGGTTCGAACCCCGGTTCCGTCTCCCATTTTCATTCGACGTAACATGATTAAACGGTAGAATTTGTTAATTTTGTAGTATTCTGGTTTCCCTGACATGGTTTTAATGTTAATACTATGGAGCAAAGTGCCTAATATCAACTAATTGTTCATATTGTAAAGTAGATGATACGTCAACTATAAACATTAAGGATATCAATCATGTAGGGTGCTCAAGTTTTCGACCTCTTAATCCTGCGCAGCCTTCTGAAACGATTGGACGGGATAAATAAATTCTGGATGATCCAATCATTCCTGTGAGGATGTCAGAGGATTGCAATGTCGCCCAGGTGACACCGACGGCGGAGCGGTTCGAGGGTTCAATCACAATCGAGTGACCACAACCACTATTTTTTCGGGTTCGAAAGTTCGGCACTTGAGCACCTCTATCAACAAAATCGGGATCAGTCTTTTACTGCAAGAGAACGACGAAACTGGCAACAGGAGATGCCAGTTGTGCGCACTGGTGAAGGACTGTAGTGTAACGGACGAGCTGACAAGAGAACGAAGAAATGTAACATCTCCGTAATAACTTTGTTGTAAACTTAACTACAGGAACCACATTAACGACGAAAGAAAACAAAATGACTGATGTGGATGTGTCCGCTGATACCCTGTTTCAATACCGACAGCGTAAAGTATACGTAAATTACTTTTCAAAAGGAATCTGCTTTAGGACACCATATATTTTACCTTCATAACTGTTAAACGAAATTGAATCCAGTTACAAGTATAGCTTTTGATCTGTAAAATAATTTCTAATATACGTCAAACTAATAACACTCGTTTATAACTGAACGAATTATGATGTTTACCTTATAGAATACTATTGTATCTAATATTCCGTGACAGTTTCGTGTCCAGATTTCTCAATAGTTTTGAGTTTTTTTAATTGTAAGGAATGCACCATTAGGAGAGGCATCAGAAAAAAACTAGATCTGAAATAACCTCGCATAGTTACACCTGGTTCTTCATACATCTGCATGTATTGGTTTGCGGCAGACTCGAAACGTGGATGTGGGATCCTATGAATTGTCTACCAATATATAAAATTTCTAATGGAGTGTATTTACATGATTTGCAATCGTAGACAATAATCCGGTGTATTATGAAAGGAATAATGTTGAGAGAGACAGAGTCACGAGTTTTCCGGAGTCGAATCGGTTACTAAATACATCACGTATTGTATCCTTTCGCGGAGCTATATGTACATCTCGAACGTAGTCTAAATGTTCGAGATGGAAATGTGAATGAATGCTTACGGTGTCCAAGCCGAGCAGCACCAGGAGCGGGATGGTGGTCATCCCTCCTCGCTTCCACTCCTCCAGAGATACGGTTCCATCGGCGTCGTAGTCTATTTCGACCATCATGTCTTGCAGAATCTGCGACACGCAGTATTTGTCAAAACTCATCTACGTGGAGCGATAGGAGGTAGGGGCTATTGTGGGTCGGTTACTTTGATTCACCAACAACTTGGCTCACGCAGAGGGGTTAGTAGGAGTTGTTAGTAATAGTTAGTTATTGATACTAGGAGGATAGAGGAAGGAAGGTTCGCTTTACAGTAGTCACAGCTGTATAAACATGTGAAAAAGCTACAAATTTTTTGGCCCCGTCGGGAATCGAATCCGGGATGACTCGGTGATAAGCGACAACCTTAGCCACCGAAGGGACATGCAGGAATATGTAATACATGTGCTTTGAAGAAAAAAGTTGTTATATTCTATTGTGATCTGACATATAAGCGGTGCTTACGGTGCCTGAAGACAACATGACCGACTTAAGGTGCCTGAAAACACGACCGATTACCCAAAAAAAAAAATTGTTGTCGATTCCAAAAAACTGAATTATGTTGTAACCTATGGACAATATTTGTAAATGGGCTGGTTTCATAAAAAGGAGAACTTGTTATCTCAGTAAATAAATATATTTAAAACGACGATACGGAGTACATAGTTCCCTCAAACCTCACCAGATGTCCCACTGAAATATGTCAGATCCCCATATAAGAGATGTAAGATAAACAGTATATATTAACAATACAGTGAGACAGTAAAATACGGGAGTGGGAATGAAAAGAAAAAGTCGTATAGTCAAACGATGAAAGACGAATATGGCAAAATGAGGTTGTTAGCGTAGCGTCTTTGACGGAAGAGGGGAGGCGCCTCCTTCTGCGCACTTACCGGTTTGAGTTCAGTGACATCCCAACCGAGGTATTCTGCAACTGTCATCATTTGGTTTACAATGCAGTCCATTTCCTGGGGGACGACAGAAAGGGCTCATCAATTGACGCAAAAATCTTTGTGAGGAAAGAGGACAACTTGGAAGGCTGAAGCGAACTAGAGAAAAGAACTGCGCCAGAGGTTCATAAGAGAATAAAATGATGGTGAAATAAATCTCTTGTAGTTGAATGAGAACACATTTTATTATGTTTTACTTTTATTACAAAAATTTTAATTAATTCCGGGGAACGATCACATTCTTACATTTGTTTTGGTTTATTCTCTTCGAACAATGTCGTTCTGAAGACATGAACCTATTAAAGTATTGAATACTTGAGAAAGGATTTATAAATATATACAAGGCGATATAAATTGAATGTATTGTAATTCATAGTTAGCTAACTGGTTAGATGAATAAGCTGTTAGGGTAACAGGTAAGGTTCCCATGACGTAGTCCTGCTTTCCCCCCCCCAGAAACATCTAGGAGGAGGGAGAGAGTCATAACTCGGGCGTGTGGCCAATTGCCGTGATGTACGCGAAGAACAGTTATGGGGCTGAGCGGTGACCGTATTGTCAGACTCCATAGGGCGGGAAGGGCTTTCTTTGCGCTGTCTGAGCAATTAGTTTAGGGCTCATAATGAATCCGGGTAACTTTGTGGCGTAGCGATTATTGCTATACCAATATTAATGTAAAATTGTAAGTATGTATTTTCTTTTAATAATAATAAATTTAATAATTAATTTATTGTAAAAAAAAAGCAGTAACAAACTGCGTATGACCACGTGGATGACAATAAACTAATTTACTCTCCGGAAGCAAGCGAGGGACGTATTCCATCATTTCCGATCAAGGGCCCTAAGGCAGAGGCGTATTTAACGTTTCACCACATTCCTAACAATAAAAATAGTTCGGTACGTGTTACAAAATTAACATAATACCGAAAAATTTGTATTTCGTAAAAAACAAAATTATTCAGAAGTACGTATTATTATCAAACTATAGATTATTCGGAAAGCATTGTTTATAAATCGTAACTATTAAATAACGCTAAATTCGAAATTTATTATTTCCATAGATGCCGCGAGTCTCTAGGCGAAGGAAACGCGGAGAAACGCCCGGATCAGTATGGGGTTGAATATTGCATTAATAAATGCCATTTTGAACTTTGAACTTGAATATATAAAAATCCTATCATGACATTCGCTCACTGTTATTTTATGATATCATTCTTATCATGACCTCATGCCAGCGAGGTCTCTAATGACCTTGACGTTCACGAGCCATAAAACCTTGCAACAACAAAAAATCGTGCCAGCGTCGTGCAGAGTTGGCTGAGGGCTTATTGGAATTGTCTCCAAAACAATTAGGGAAAATGGTTTCTTCGCGTCCCTGAATTTTTACTCCTTTATTTCTAAAAGCAAAAATTGTGTTCTGTTTCGAAAACAACAGTGAACAGTCTATTCTTTAGAACACCCTATATTTTGTAGTATCTTCATACTACAAAATTTGTCTTAAGTGAACACGAAACGAAAATTTGAACATTTGTTCAAAATACGCCAAATACGTTCAAATGCTTCAGTCATACAAAATGTAAAAGTTAACAGACATAACATTTTGTTTCAAATTGGTTGCTGAAACTCTGTATTTTGTTATAGAGATATTCTAAAGAATCACTTATTTCGACCTTTCCATGTTTTCTTTATATCTTCATAAATTATGGGAACATCTCCATGCAATAAACTACTAAATACTCTCCACAAAGCAAAGTTTACTCTTCACTTCAAATATTTTTAATTTTATTTTATGAAACCTGTAAAATTGTCCGAAAATCTCGTCCGAATCCAGGTTTATTTTTTCATCGTCAACAACAACACAATGTCTTCGTTCGCGGTGCCATTGTTTTTCATTTTATTTGTTGACCATCAGCCATCTCGCTTCGGTAGAAATCGAATACAGGCTCCTGTTTGCCTCTTTAGCAATCGTTAATTAAAATAATTTATTTTGTATTTCCATCAGAAAAAACTCGAAATATAATCTAGAGATAAAGTAAACAAAGTGCAGTTCCCTATGTTCTGCGCCCTTTGGAACTGTTACAGGGATTCAGCGAGAGGAGTAGAAATGGAATTGAAAGAGTCCCCGTGACAAGTTAAGTAATATATGTGACCCTGATCAAGTGTAGTAGTAATGTGACCAATCATCCTCCTTTACGGAGGACACTCCTTATTTTGTAGGTTATGTCCTTCCTCATAAAGTGTCCTCCTACCTGCCCTCCTTTTCGATATTTTAAAACTAATTTGTTAATCTCTATTCAGAGATGCCGCGCCGAACTGATTACGCTTCACGTGACAGTACATTTCGGAAAGACGCGATTATGAAACGCATGCGCGGGGCAGTTAATTTCATATTTCCGTCAGAAATAATTTCTTTCTCAGTGAATGTTTTACTCAGGTAAGTACAATTCACGTTTTATTAATTCATTAATTCAATTTTATAGAACCCTGTTTAATACAAGTGTAAAATAATTTTACACAAGTGTAAAATTATTTAAAAATAGATTTAGTAAAGTTTTATCTCTTTTGTTATTAAAGTTTTAGTTTTAATTATTAATTTTATGTATTCATAATGTGCTTGCATCGTTCGTGTTGCTCTATATTTTATTTTTAATTTTTAATTTCATTTAAGGGATGGAAAAACCAAGAAAGAGGAAACGCCATTTTAACGATCAATTGAAAAAGGAGTTTCCGTTCCTCATATCAAAGAGAGACACCATTGTTTTCTGCAATATTTGCAGAGGAGGATTTTGTATTGCAGTTGGAGGCACAGCAGCTATAACGAAACACTGGAACACCAACAAACGTAAGGAATCATTAGATGCATCAGCTTCCAGAAGTAAAGAAGCAATTTTTTTAAAAATTCTAATTATTCTGAAGATGAAAAACAGTTAGTTGTAATGGAGGGAACATTTGCATTTCATACAATAATTCACAATCAAAGTTTTCGTAGTATGGATTGTACAACTAAATTATTGAAAAAGTTTCACAATGCTAAATTTTCATGTGCCAGGACAAAATGTGAGGCTATTATTAAATCAGTATTAAAAATTACTGTGATAAAATACGTGCAGAAAACGTGATAATGCAGCATTTGTAACGGTTTTATCTGATGCATCAAATCATAATGAAACCAAATTGTATCTAATACTAGTAAGGTATTATAATGTTACCAAGAGTATTCAAGTGAAAATTTTGAATTTACCATCCATTGAGGACGAAACTGCTGAAATTTTGTCAAACCACTTAAAGAGAGTAATAAATGAAAACAAATTGAAATCTAAAGTTGTTGCACTAACAGCTGATAATACAAACACAAAATTTGGTGGGCGAAGACGCAAAGGAGTGAAATTGAATCTATGTAAAATTGAAGATTTACTCCAAAAGAAAATACTAGGAATACGTTGTAATGCACATATTTTGTCAAATGCAATAAACACAGCGTCATGTGCCATGCCGATGCAGAAGTAATAATGACGACAATTTATTAGTATTTTAGTAGTTTTACTGTTCGTGTGGCTACTTTAAAACAATTTTGTGAAGATGCAAATGTTGAATACAAAAAACTTTTAGGTTATTCAAAAGTTAGATGGCTCGCTCTAACACCTGCTATAGAGCGTGTTTTACAATTATTTGAGCCTCTCCGTTCATATTTTTTAAGTTTAGACAAATGACCAAAAATTCTGGAATCTTTCTTCAATTATGAATTATCGGAGATATTAATGTATTTTGTACATAATCAGGCATATATTTTCAACAAAACGATTCAAAAGATTGAAGGTGAACATATTTCAGCTACAGAAGTTCGTCTTATTTTGAACGATTTTGTCCTTCAATACAGTCACGATTTGAAGAAAAATATATTCCTTTAATAATAAAAAGAAAATTGTCAAACTTAGAGGAATCAAATCCGGATATAACGGAAAAGTTTACCAAAGAAGTGCAGAATTTTTACCAAATATGTTTCCAATATGTCGAAGAATGGTCTGAAACAAATATCACAGAAATATCAGTTTTCAGTCGTGTTTTTTGACTTAATCGCAAGTAAATTGAACATATATTGAAAATTGTGTTGTTTTTATCACCTGATATTAAAATCGATGGCAATTGTCTTTTTTAGAAGAAATTAAAGACTGAATGTATATTTAAATTCTGATAAATTAGAACAATGGGGAAATCAACATGTTGAAATTGATAAAAGATGGGTGGAAATATTTAACCTTTTCGAAAATGAACTCATTCCATATGAATATTTAGTTATTCTTGTTGAATTTACGTTCTGCTACCCTGGAACTAATGCAGCAGTTGAAAGAGTTGTTTTTCAATTGGAAATGATTTTTGGACAAGTGAGAAATCGAGATTGAATGTTGATACTCTAGCTGCAGCACTCACCGTAAAATTCAAAATGAAAGATATTTTTTGCTCCGAAATTTCCAATATATTGTTAGAAAATGATATCTTGACAAAAAATATTCATTTAATGGAAAAATACTCGTTGAATTAAATAATATAAAAGCATGAAAACATAATTAGTGTATTTTTGTTTGAATTACTAAAATGTTTCATTTATTTATTTGGTACTTTTTCACACATTTTTTCGTCCTCCTTCTCATCGTAAAAAATTGGTCACCCTTGTAGTAGATCAAGTGATGGTAGTGTTTGTCATACCAAATTCCACAAAATCTTACCTTTCCACTAGATGGGGGGGGGGAATTCAATGGTAATTGAATTTTGTTATTCTTCGCAAGAAACGTATTGTTTACTGTTCAAATGAAATTCATTGAGTCTTCTAATGAACAGAGCATTTTCCTCCGATTGATTTGGTTACTATTTCACTGATATTTTTTTTCACAAGAACAGTTTTCACATTTCACTGATGTTACTTATCATCATACGATTATTTTTCATTTTGTGGTGTCAATGTAGTATCCTTACGATTTTCTGTAAGTGTAATGAATTATTAAGTTAAGTTGTACAACAGATGGTTCTTGAACTGTGTACGTTAATGCACCACGATCCTAGTGCCTCCCACCGCAGCTGATTTGTGTCGAAGCTCGTTTCCTCGTTTCGCAGAAACCGCTGTCCTGGAGAATATATTGCGACACGAGTCCAGTGCTTGACGCGTACGAAGATATTCCCTCGTAGTGCCGGAGGAAATAGTTCTCATGGGAGCCACGCAACTTCCACGAATAACGTTTTGGCAAACTTTACAGAATACATGTATTTACTTTTCTAGAAATATAAATAATTTCACTAGTTAGAAATATGGAACTCGAAGTAAGAAATTGTGATGGTATTTTTACAATAGTATCTAGTTATTTAATATCTAGAAAAAAGAATCCATCATCGAGATCGAATAAAAAATTTATAACCAGATTTTGTCAAAAATATTAATATGAAGGTATTTTACCATTTCGGGTGGTTATAACTTCTCTCTTTCTTCGACAGTTACTACATTTCCAAACTATTCCGAAGGGGCAAATTTCGCCAAATATTCATTACATTATCGCTCAGCAAAAAATAACTATTTAATTGGTATAAGGAGAAAAGACATATATCATTGCTCCTCCCATACACTTAATGTAACAATATAATCTATTTCACGTTTGTTCTCTAAAACAAGAAGGAAAAGTTTCGGTGTAGCCTGAGGGCGTAAAATCCAATGGACACCGTTAGTGAAAAGGGTGGGAGGGTGCAACTTGCATCGACACAAGAGCTCTCGAGTGAAAGCGGAAGTGAGAGCATTTAGAGGGAAGAGACACGCGCACTGCGTAGTCAAGTGCTCATGTCCCAACACGTGTTCGGACTTATCATACGGCGCTTTTACGACTTGCTATTTTTCGCTCTTGTTAGGCTTTTCGCTTCGCAGCGCTTTCCAAGTGTCACCGCCTTCATCGGAATTTGGAGGACAGGTCTCCTTGAAGTTCGTACCTCGATACGAGCGTGGTTAACTGTATATTTCTGAGCAATTGAGATAACGAACATATAGCTTAGAAAAGACAATTACATTATATAAACAGTTAATCGTGTATTAAACTTTATAAATTATCGTATAATTACACAACACATTATTAGTTTCGCCCTTCTGTCATTTGGAATAATTTTTTCCATATTAGATTCTTCGTGAAGAAGGGAAGACTGAGTACGTTTGCAACTCACTATCCGCTCGTCCTTCCAGTAGCTGTTTAATTTGCACATCCTGACAATAAATATTTCCTCTGACGAGAGCCGATGATAGTAATTTATTTAGGAAACTATCATAGTCTCCCTGATTATTCCATGAGTTTCGTCAACACAACAATCGAGCACGATAATATTTTTGTAGAATTAGACCTCGATATTTTTCTAGTTTAAATATCTATTGAAGTGCAATTCTTATGATTAGGAGATTCTAGTGATAATATTCACCCCCTCCAATATTAAACTTTGTTTCACGTATGTACTGAATAGAGATTAGAGAAATATATAGCTTATTTGCGATAATATGAGATGCAGTACTTTGATAATTATTGGTATTTTCAATTGCTATGGTATTGAGGAAAATTAGCTTAACAGTAATATCTCGTATAGATAATTTCCTTCAATAAAACGAAGCAACGAGAGTCCGTAGAGTCCCCGCAGCATGTAATTGAGGTTTGTAAACAAACAAACTTACTACACGTTTTCAAACGAACAACCTAATTTTTGAGCTATTAGTTATTACAGCTTCCCATATTTGCAACAGGTGAGCCACGCCGAATTCTAAACGCTGTAAGGACATTTACAGCATCTTCTCAATATGATCTCTTTTTCCCTTCTTCTCCTTCCGAATTTCAAGGAATTATCGAATTTGGCAAATGTTCTCGTTCCTTTTCGTTTTACCTTCACATTCAAAGTTCCCGAAGTGAAAAGAAGATAAGGAATCATTCTGGAGAGTTATGTCCGTTCTGTGGTTAGCAATGGCATCATTTTCATTCTCCGTCCATATTTTTATCTTAGTTTTGAATTTGCAACGTTTTTCGATAAAATAAAAATTATTGTTGTAGGCAAAAGTTATAGTAGTCTCACTCGAATACAATAAGACAGTTGAGTAATAGTTGAAATGATATTTTGAAAATTTAATTACTCATACTTTGTTTTCCCTGTTTTCATTTTATGAACGGGCGTACCTAAACTCGACAGATCCTCAGGTAGAAGGATAATTTCACCTTTAAACTCGACACTTCCTGAAGGATTAGGTCTACGCCGATCTACCTGTGCCCGTCCCGGGAATCCCCAGACAATGGGACCGGTGGGCAGCTCTTTCAATAAAAAAAGTTGACTTTGCCACACACAAAAAAAAATTATCCATAAAAATTGTGATGTTGTTATATAATAATTGAAATCTACGCTTAAAATGATGAGAAATCATACCAAACACGACCTTACACGATCAAATGCTCATTTGACTATCAGTCCAGTAATTAGGTGACGAAAAGAAGCAGGTCAAAAAAAGTTTTTTCCCTTTCAATATTATTTTAGTTTATTGCCTATAACTGTAAAACAACGCATTTTTAGAACAAAATATTCTTGAACAGAAAAAATACATGAAATTTCTAACAAATTACATTTTTTACCGTTTTGTCACCAGACGAACGGAAAATGCTAAATAGCGTGATTAAATGGACAAAAATTCTACAATGGATCTAATTGAATTACAACTTGAGAACTACAAACTTTTAGAGAAAATGTCATCTTACGAAAATGAAATACATTAAACGTCCAACAAAACGCGTTATCCTGGATATTTTTTTCTGACAATCTGTTTGTCCTCTTCTGTGCGAGGAAGTTTTGTGCACATCTATGTCGAAGAGTCGATACGTATTATTTAATGGCGTCAAATAGGGTAGTTCTGATTATTTGATATGTTGATAAGATAAATTTCTGATGAAGAACCGAAATTTTCGACCTCGACCGAAGTACCAGAAATAAACAAAAAACAATAAAATTTCAACATTTCTCAGTTTGCATGGATTTTCACTTTGAAGCAATGGGTTTTAGAAATAAAATGCTATGTAACTTTTTTCAGTTCTGTGAATTTACAAGAGTTAAACACCAGAACTCGAACCGTATTTGGACCACAGACGCCTTGCAAGGAAAAAAGTACACGTCGACTCTGCTACATAGATGTGTGCTTAAGTTCAACGCGCACAAGCGGATAAACAGATCGTCAGAACAAAATGCTCTGGAAAACACATTTTGCTGGCAGCCATTGGGAAATGTGTGCGGACCAGTTGTGATGAGTGACGGACAAATGTCCATGATGATGTCCGTCTGTGGTGAAGAATGAACGACAGATAATTGACGAAAACGTTCCTGAACACCAGCGTTTCCGATATCTGAGTTCTTGTATAAAGTCGCGACTGAAATGTTCCAGTTTTCTCTCTTTAATCACGATATTTTATACTAAAGGAATTTCCAAATTAGCACGGAGATATGAGAAATGTTTAAATCTGTTTGGCGAATATGTTAGAAAAATGAAGATATGTGGGGTTTTCAGTTGTAGGAGATACGTTTTCCGTATCTATTCCAATGATTATTATTGCCTAACGGAAGTTACATTCTGGACGACCCTCGTGTGTAAAAATAATAATACAAATGAAGGTGAAAATTATTGATAAGATAATTTAGAAAAAATTAAGAATCTTTTTTGTCATTGTTAATATTTTGGGATGTTATGGAAAAGAATCGCGTTGCTGACATAAAATCGATTTCTTTGAATGTGAAAGACATTACACTTGTTGTATGTCGCTTGCAGCTTCAAATCTTTCGACGGCGCTTCCCGAAGTCAGTTCACTCTCCTTCTCATCACAAACTAAGCTCTGGAGAATCTCATAGAAGCGAATCAAGAGTGCAGAGCCAAATTTGGCAGCGTGGGAGCTCTTATATTGAAGTAATTTGTATAGAATAGACAACCCTTCTCACCAGTAGAGCGGTCTGGGTGTCTTCCCATAATTTTAAATGCAAAATGGTGTGTGCTAATACTGTACTAGCTCTGATTTTGGTGGCAAAAACATTTATTGTTAAATTTAATAAATAATTAATGACTACGATCTTTCTCTCTGTTTAAATTTCGATTCTTTTGTGGTAAGGGTTATTGTTATCCAAATAGACTGAAGTTTTGTTCAGCTAAATTGTTTTGCATTTTGATTTCATCTAAGAGGAGGAAACTTTAAATTTTCAACTTTCCGTTTTTAATGTACACCCAATGTCTGAAGTGAAAAATGAATTGTTGCAAGAATTTTAAAACTGAAAAAATTAAAATTTCTGGCATCCAATCGAATGTCTCCTTATTTTCCGATAACCGTGCTAATGAATACGACTACGTTTTGTAAAATAAGAACTGTTTCTTCTTCTTGTTCTTCCTATGGCATTACGGTTTTTCGCTTCCTTAACGATACTGTTGTGTCTCAACAGCATAAGAATAGTTTATTCTATAATATTGCTGGTTCAATGCTCTGCATAGTAAACGATAAAAACTCTATCCTGCCTTTTCGAAGCAATTTTTATTTCTCTTTTACTATCGTCGGTTCGTCCCCGAGTTCCCCACTTGCCAAATGACTCGTTGCCACAGCATTGTAAAAACAAACTTTACGAACTCAAGTTTATAGACTCTCATTCGAAGTACTTTGATGTGAGAGAAATCTGCAGTTTAAACATTCAGTACTGTTAAATAGCCATGCAACGACCCGTATATTTTGTGAGGAGACATTAATGAGAAAACAAGGACATGGTACTGACTAATGAGAATCTCTTAATGTTCTCAACCCAAATATTGATACGGACATTTTAAATGGTTGCAAAGTACTGCATCCGGAAGGAGGTTGTGAAACTGGAACGATTTGAGAGAGTGACGTTGTTGTTAGTCAAAGTAAAGAGTTATGACGTAGAAATGAAAGAAATTTTAGCCACTGGGTAATCGAACGGGTCGAAATCGAATTGTTAAAATGTCTGCACACAACAATTTACGAATTCTATATTATGAATTTACGTATTCACCACTTTTAGTGCCCCAGCGAAAGCAATCATGCTCACTAATCGTTTCGAATTGTCATGAGCTATACAATTTAACACACAATCAAAATAACTTTGTAATCTCTTTCATTCAATCGGTAGTGGTTTCACAACATTGTAATACCAATGATGTGTGTAGGAGTTATTGCTATCCAATAACTTCAGGTTTCCGACGTTCGTGCGTTATTCTCAAAAGATACGGTTTGCTTCTTCAAAATAACCAGAGGTCATAATTGCATTTTTAACATATAACTTTTAATTTCTACTTGAAAATCAGGACGTTCTTGGAAATAGATCATTTAACTATAACTGTGGGAACACGCTGTAGTTTTGAAGTAAAACTTCTCAATGCGCCCTGGGCAAGTTGGAGAGTTAAGACGGCAAAGCAGTTACGGAATGATGGCGACATGGGGAGCAGAAGAGCGCGTGTCCCATCTTGGCGACTATTAGGAGAAGCCCACTTTCCTCCCTGTCGTTCAGACTGAACTTGCACAAACTGTGACACAGTCTCGACACCAGTCAGTGGAATGTGACAAGTTTATAAATAAATTATCATTTAAAAGTGATCGTAAATCCGGTCATTAAATATTGTTTAGTTTATAAATAAAATTGCGTGTATCTAAAATGGCACAGCTTTTTGCCCCCCAATATCATTTTCTTTTCAATTCTATATCAATGAATGATAAATTAAACGTCGTTTGTATGTTGCTCATGGTTTTAATGTTATAAAGCTTTTTCGGCTGCAT